>OX375879.1:67161404-67688131 GCA_947359465.1 Metellina segmentata | reverse complement strand
TATGTATGGAGTCAGATTAAATAAAGTGTATTTTTGAAGAGAATATGATTGAATAATTTCATTCAAAGAGAGTCTCGCAACACCAATCACTCTTGCCATGAACAAGAATGTACATGATTAATTTTGTCCTAGTTTGAATGACGAATCAGATTCGTCATCCGTAACTTAGGCAAAACAAGTGAATGACGAGTATCAGTCCTCAAATGTACCCAAGGGGTTAAATACAGTGGCAGTTTATTTTGTAACACAGTCAATTGCTAAGGAAAATATCCAAGTCTTACTTCCACATTCTTCACTTAAAATAAACGTCCGTTATATATATATTATATATATATATATATATATATATATATATATATATATATATAATATATATATATATATATATATTATATATATATATATATATATAGTTTACTTTCGCTTACTTATTCAAAAGAAATAAATGAAATGAATTGAAAATTCTTGGCTATGATTATATTGAGCCTTTGTAAAAGTACGCAATAAGTTTCGTTAATACTTTTCGATTCACTCTTGTCAAACAATTTATTTATACAATGATAAATTATGTAACAAAAAACAACATACTCATCTGATCAAAACGTTATTGAAAATATCAACACATTATAATAAACTGTATTAAGAAATTCTAATTTTACTGTTCCTTCAGTTTGTGTGATTGAATTATGAACTGGTTTGGAAGAAAATGCAATTATGACACATGAATTCAATATTTTTATAGAAGTTGATAATTGCTGAGAGAAATTAAGAAAATATTGAAGCTTGCAAATTTTCTGACTTTAGACAGCTATTTTAAAGATTTAAAAAATAATATTTTACAGTAATATGTGCATTTATATACTTTGTTTGATACGATATATTTTCATAAGATAAGCTTTAATTGCTTATGTAAATCTATTCTTACTATACAAGTAGCGTCTGTTTAAAACACAAAGTAAAAAATTGTCATTATTTATGGATAGCGAACGGCAAAGGAGATATAAAGCGTTCCAGAGACATAATTTTGCTAGAGTAAGAGGTGTTTTCTGCAAGTCTAATGTAGTGCTGCTAGATTTTTTTTAATGATAGGACGTGCTTCTTGAGCATAGACATGGAATATACGTAGACTGAGCATTGGAATTGAGCCTCAGAATGAGTAAACAACATGTCGATCAGTAGTACCGTGACTGCTGTTTAAAAAGTTGACTTCATTGATCTATTTAGCATCTTTCCGCCTTGCTTGGCGATATAACATTTTGTGACAGAGTGGCAGTGAATGAGCATTTTTATAGAGTGGCGACAAAAATGGTGAAATCGCCAAAATCTTATTACTATGTTGCGTGGGACCAAACAGCCGACCCCCATGAACCAATCAGCTGATGAAAGCTCGTTTCCAAACGGCAGATGGAATTAGTCTAAGGGTCACATTACCACTAGCTTTGATCACATGATTACGGAACTATGAAAAAGCTACCATTACTCATTCTACTGTTATATTTATTCTATGTTCTTGTACGCATTCCGTATTCAATAAACTAAAGTAAAACCCTCCTAACCTGGTGGTTTAAGCGTAATGTAAGCATTACTAGGAAATAAAATGCATTTTTTGTAAACTTTTACACACATATTCTTTATACTAACTTTAATTTGAGAAAATGTTTCATGTCGTCTAACC
The DNA here is from genome assembly GCA_947359465.1 of Metellina segmentata. Taxonomy (NCBI): domain Eukaryota; kingdom Metazoa; phylum Arthropoda; class Arachnida; order Araneae; family Tetragnathidae; genus Metellina; species Metellina segmentata. The sequence goes on along the minus strand of OX375879.1, from coordinate 67,686,456 downwards.
TTCAACTAATTCTTATTTAAAATTCTAAATTTATTTATCGATTGAGAGCATCTCTTTGATAGGTCTGTCTATCGCATGCATGTATTGGTGACTATATCTGGACAGATTTCATCTATATTTTGCAAGTTAGTATTGGATTTAGCACAAAGAGCAATGAGAATGCATTCGTATAATTTTATTTCATTAAATTTGCAAATTTTATTAAAAAAATCCTTATTAATGATTTATGAACAAAAAAACAATTAAAAATTTCCAAATAAAATACTGATATCAAAATGATTAAACACAATTGAATTCACAGTTTAAAATCAATTGTCCATTGGCGACGGAATCCGGGATCATTAACGAAGGGAGAAATTCGAAAACAATACCTCGTAATTTTGAACCACTGTCAGATAACGAATAAGCATTCGGGAAAAATTGAAATCTATATGAATCTAGACATTTTATTACAGCCTATAAGTATATATATTGTATTATAATCTAATCAATTGGAACATTCAATTAACTATAATTTATTGTACAATATAATAGAATTTCCATTTCATTAATAAATAAAATATTTAATTTATAGAATTGGTATAAATTCTTATTTGCAAATATGGAATAATGGCAATATTTATTTCTGTTAAATCTCTCTCTCTCTCTCTCTATATATATATATATATATATATATATATATATATATATATATATATATATATATATATATATATATATATATATATATATATATCATAGGATGTTTGTTGTGTAGGTGAATATGTGTATATATTCTCTATACAAATCTTCACCATTTGACCAATCCACACCAAATTTGGTACACTTACACTTTAGAACACTGCTGAAAACATAGACAGTTACTTTCTTATTTTCAGACAAATCTATAGCACCTTCAATCATGAAAATTGGCACACAGGTAGTCCTAAAAGTGCCTTTCGAAGCCTCAATTTCAAAATATCAAGTTTGTTTTCTTGCAATAAATGAATATTGACAAGTAAGCATGTTCTACAGGGTTTTGGTATGTGAATTAATACAGGAAAACGTCGCGTCATATTTGAGTATTACTAAATCTCATAAATCACTATCGTCCTTATCAATATTTTTCTGTCTTTTTTCAAATTGCTTTCTCAGAATACACATCTTTTTCAGAATTCTGCAGATTTGCATCGGAATTTCGTTTGTGTTTCTATGTGTCTTAATGTTAACATATTGTAATACATTATTCAGGAATTAAATGTATATATTTGTATCCGAAGTAAATTGTAGAAACTATAAATAAGTTAAAACAAAGTTTAAAAGTATTTTCCGTACAACTTAAATTATTGCATTTTTTTCTTTAAGAAAAGCTATTATTCTAATTCATTTTTCAATCAGCATTTAACAATTTCAACCCTTGAAACGCTGGGTTATTCAATTAGTGATAATAAAATACTTTCATTCGTCTTTTGCATATCATTTTAATAAATGTAAACATATTCAAAAAACCAATTTGTTTGAAACTGAATACATTACTAAAAAAATGCAATCTTTTAGCAAATAGTGGTAGGTGTTTGCTTCATTTCCTCTTAAGGAAAAATTATATTAAGGCGTCGCTATTTTATAAAACTCATGTCCGCATAAATTGCATTTTATTGCCGTCTTAGATAACGGAATAATTTAAATTTTACTTGTTTTGAAATACGTTTTAGGAGTTAATAACGCTTATGTTCTGAGTACTTGATAAAATTAAAGCATTATGCAAACATTGAAAATTTATTTCAGTACGTCGTGAATAACAGTGTAAGATGTTTGTTTTGGCTAAATCTGAAATATATTTAAATTCATGGAAGAGCATAATTACTTTCAACTAAAATATATTCTAAACTACAATTTTTGAAGCTAGCTGTGAGTAACAAACCAGCTTAATGTAAAACTCAGTTTTGAAATGAATAACTTATTTTTGTAAATAGTTGTCTGTAAAATGAATTTAGAATTTGCCTTGCCTCAAATTATCAATAGTTGGCCCTTGAGCCTGTAAAAACTCAAAAATTTATTCCTGAAACCAACTTTATTTCATTCAAGTATTATTTATTTATAGTAAACTATAGTTAATATAATAAATTAACTAATAAAGATGCGATTATTGAAGATTGGTACAGAAGCTGAAATTTATAATATAGATTTGGTTTTGTATAGTTCAGCCGTTTTCGACTTCTTACAGATATTAATATACATAAGTAATAGGAATATTTTAAATTACATCTAATAATCCACTAAAAATATTCCCAAGAAACGTATCTCAATGTTATTTGTTAAATTATCTGCATAAGCGACAAAAACAAGAACAGAACAATTTGTAAGCATTTCAAAAGTTCTATAGATATTGTGAACATGATTATAAATGTTATGAGTATTTACAATCAAAATTGGGGTGTATTTTCAAGATTCTACCTGCATGAGTTGCAATATTTAAGCGTAACTCAATATGTAATTATTAACCCCACTTCCATTACCATCAAAAATTCAGAAGTGTAATAGTCATGAAAGGGTATACTTAGTTTTCATTTTATGAATAAATTGATGAATTCTATTTGCGTCATTGTTCATCCGGTGCAGAGCAATATTATGTCTGTGTTATGTAATAAATTTAAAGTAGGTATGGCCTCATTTAAAATTCTCAGTATTTGCCTTGACGAATTATTAAAGCAATCATTGTTAAATCAAGAATAAGGGTTTAGACGATTGGACTGATAAAAATAAAAACAAGTGAGAATTGGTCGTATAAACAATAATAACTAGGTTTTCAAATTACGTTTTGGCAGACAGTCAAAAAGCGCGTAAGTTGTACATGGATTTTATCATTCACTAATCACAAAGATCGTCAGTTTGGTTTTATGAACAAAATTAACTTTCATAATCCTCAATTCTCTCTTATATCTAATATAAAGTTATAAAAAATTAAGAAGGTCAAATCTGACTCAAATGCGTAACTGTACTTCTTTTGTTTTCAGGTATGGAGTTTTAATTAACGTCGCGCAGGAAAAGACAACGCTTTTGTATTCAGGAAAATGAGTATCATGGTAAATAAATTTGAATGCGAAATTCTGCTACTACTATCGACTGAAATGTACGAATTTGAACTAAAGTATTAATAGCATGTAAAAGAATAGCTTCGCCTGTTCTTATAAAAACAACGCGTATTGCCTAGTAGCAGAATATTTCAGGAGATAGCTCTCTTGAGAATTGTACTCTTAAGTTGTTTATGGTAAGTTTTAGCAGACAATGTGTTCCAGGGCAGTGGTAGGCAAACCACGGCTCTTCAGCCACTTGAGTGGGTTCTACAACGAATCGATTTCGACTAAATGCTGGCTGTAAATATCGCGCTGGGGATGTGAGGGAGAAAACAGCTGAGGAAATTCAGAAGAGTAAAAAAAAACATAAGTTCTGTAAGTAAAGTATATTGGGCGACGTTTTCCAACAATGTTACTATTGCAAGCTTTGTTGATAGTAAAGAGATTGCTAAGAGCGGAAAACCATACACAGACGGCGAATAAATTAAAAGTTGTTTTATGCATCCGAAGAGCTATTCCGTAATTTTAAGAACAAGGCAGAAAATCTTTAAAAAAAAGAGTTACCACTGTTTGCTAAAACAATAAAAGACAGAACAGTCAAAATGCCTTCGAATATAATCAATCAGCAAATCGAAGATCTTAAATCGGTTTAAGCTTCATCAATAATCTTGTGACATAAATAACACAGCGCAAGTTTCACTTTTTGTTCGATTTATTTCGTCTTCGGGTCCGAAAGAAGAAGTTTTAGGATAATTGCCACTGAAAAAGGTCAATACATTTTCTTATATCATAATAATAATACTTGATTTTATTAATGCTAGTAGCTAGTTCAAACTGACTCCAAAATACATGGTTCTTGAAAAGAAATTTGGCTCTCAAAATAAATCTTAGTAATTGTACTGCTGATCTTTGGCTCTTTTGACTGATGAGTTTACCGACCAATGATCTAGGGTAAGATATATGCTTTTGTTTCCTAATGCAACGGTGTCATACAGAATATTATCCTTGGGTCAATAAAGTGCAAACAAAACACCACACAAATAGACTACCAAAACAATTCTTCTGAGTAGTACACACGCATAATTCCATCTTGTAGCCTGCACTCTTCCCTGCCTTACTTCTATCCAATTTTGACCTTCTTGGTTATGCAATATTTTCAAAGGATAATATTCTATTCTAAAGGACCTATAGGATCTGAAGATAATACTTAAAGAAGAATCTTTCTTTGGAAAGTAATATTTTATTCTAGGAATTATCTTAATAAATAAGGAAATCATAGCCGGTAGACATCAAGAATGCATTACCCTGGGTATATTAATAGACCTTCTCCTCGTGCCCCCGGGCAACACATGTGGCGAAATAGTCTATTGAAGAGCAGATTTAGTTCCTTAAAGCACTTAGAAACTGTATTGTTTACTTAACAAGATGGCAAACACAATGACACCTTGTTTGCCAAAAAGTACTTCGAGGTGGATTTGGTTACACTGCTCTAAATAGTATCGTATTGTAAGTACATTTTTGTAGTGGGTGTTAAGAGCACCATAATACTCCTCATCCTAAGTTTAGTGGTGGCTTAATTTGAGAGATGGTATCACATTAGTTGACTGATTGCCAATTATGGGCGACCGTTTACCCTGTGTTAGGATCATGTGTGCACTTCCGTAAGCAAAGTCGTCCAATGAATGATTGCGCTTGACTGTTCCGTGTTGCCTTTACAGTCGAGTGTGAGTGCACCCGGTAGTTTGTTGAAATAAATATTAGCCGCAACGAAGCTATGATAGAAATGGAAGTGGTGTCTGTTGTAACAGAGCTTCAGATAGTTGATAGAAATGACGAGCATCACATTGGCGATTCAACTGCTCATCATAAACCACCATAAAATTTTGCACTGATTTAGGCGAGCGCCATCAGGAATTTGATAAAAGCGCCACCTTGTTTGTATTCTGAAAGTGCCCGTGTCAACACCACGTCTACCAGTCAACAAATTAATAAGACGCTTGATAGACACTGAATATGTCTTCCAAAAAGTACTCCATGGTAAAGATTGGTTACGCAGTTATATACAAATTAATGATGAGATTTTTTTGGTGGCTAATTATTTATTTTACACTGTTTTTAATTTGTTCAATGTAGTAAGAGGTTCGGGGATGATATTGAAGAGAGGCTGGGGAAATAAAACAATTTCCCTCTTACTTTCCAAAAATTATTTATTGTGACGAGTTTTAAACTAATTGAAACGATGAGTAATTTTCCAAAGAGGACACGAGGGAATGCAAAAAAATATTTAATTGATAACAGCACAACTTAAGTCCCATTTATCCATTCAAGTATGAAGCCAAAGGTATGGTTTTGAGCCTGTAAATCACATTGTGTATACTAATGGTTGGCATAGATACGATTACCGAGAAAATACGATCAATCGTAGCATCTATCATTTTATTGTGAAAAGCTTTGAAACAAGCCGTATCGAAGGTTCATAATGCATAAGGTATGATAGTATTTCTGAAAATCTGAGCAGGGAGAACACGAGTGTTTCTGGAGTATGAAACACGTCCTGTTTCGTTCCGAAAGTGAAGCAATTTTGTTTTTCTGGAATGTAATTTTAACATTTTCGGTATAAAACTAATCATAATTTTAATACTTATTGAGTTAATAATCGAATGGATTTTCGATGAACTCTGGTTCAAATTATTCTACAAGAGTTAGTGATAGAGGGATTACAGTCAAACAGGTAAAAAGGACGATGCATAAAAAATTTGTAACGTCCTTGTAAGGTAAATTTCTTTGCCGATAACTACATAAATTCATATGACGAATGGTCCAAGAATGTGTGAATGTTCACACAGAAAACCTTTCTCATGGGACTTTTTCGTAACCGTATAAGTAATATTGGATTATAATAAATTATCTTCATGTAATTATTCTTCTACAAAAGTAGTCTACAAAAAGTTCGGTCTAAATTGCGCTGAATAAGAATTTCAATTTCGTAAACGATTGGTGAATTTAGAAAAATTATACTTCCTTAAATTGACAAATAATACAATTCAGAATCCTTTTCTCAAGATTTATTTGCTTCATAAAGCAGATTTTGCTCCAGAAAAAGAAACCGCTACTATAGGCGTTTATTGTGGTTAACTTGTTCGATTGAAAGCAAACATTGCAGAAAAACATCCTGTCTTGATCAACAGGAAAAGTGCTATCTTCCAAAATGATAACGCGAGACCACATGTTGTTAAGATCACTCAACAAAGAATTAAGGAACTCAAATGGGAAATTCTCTCGTATCCTCCATACTCACCTGACCTTTTCCTATCTGATTATCATCTTTTCAGATCCTCGCAGTAGTTTCTTGCTGGGAAAAGTTCAATTCTTACGCAATAATTGAGTATTTTGATTCCAAAAGCCCACAATTTTTTTGAGTTGAGATTGAAAACTTGATAACCAGACGAAGGAAGATCACAGAAAATTACGGTGACTACATAGTTGATTAAATACCGATTTTTAAAATAATATACTAAATTTACATCTTACGATATAAAACGACAGTATGTATGGTAACCCCTTACATTTAACGAGAAAGAGTAAAATTATATCTAATGAGATATAGCGGTTATTAATTTAAAAATAATTAATTGCCTATTTAAAGTAAATTAATTAAAACATCAAACCAGTGGAACTACTTTGATCATACGAGAATTCAGAACCACCTAATTAGTACCATGTAATATAAAACATCACATATGCGTGGTTTAATCATTTAAATATACTATTTCAAGTCTCATAAAATTCTCTATATATACTAATTTACCAATAGCTCCAAATAACTGAAATTGCCTATGTATACATTATTAAGTAATTGTTGATGTGTTATAAGCTTCAATTAAAATAAGTAAGATCGTTAAATTAGTATATCCCCTATTCACTTCCAGAAATCAAAGAAGGCCGACAAGACGAGACAGTGAAATCTTAGTTGAAAGTGATGCAAGACGTAATGGCAGAACTGAAAGCAATAGTAGAAAACGTACATGCTTGACTAAAGTTGCTCTCATTTCGTTTGAGGAATATTATGACAATAGAAATACTGTAATTGATATTTATTAACACGATATCGGTTCGACGATCTAAGTTTATAACTTTTGTGGGGCGCACTTCTGGGAAAGGTGAAAAAATACTTTCGGTAGATTAACAAAATATAACTGCACTGCAACTTTCGACAACAAAGTCAAAGAAAAAGTGTATGGGTGACTCGAGTGCTGGGGAAATGTACGCGCAAACAACATGCTGGGTATTTTATTTCCAAAGCAGCGCTCACATTTCGAGTCAAAATTTGATCAAAGTTTTCATTTGAATTCCAAATGGTTCGAGTTCTAGAGGTACTGTATAAATTTTCTATAATACAATAAATTTATATTTGAAAAATATTTTTTTGGAATATTTTATTTTGTAAACAATTCCTTCTGCTAGGACACATCTCTTCAGTGATTCGAGACAAGTGTGCAAGGTTAGCAATGAAGATTGCAAGCAATCCTCCGGGGGTTAGCGAGCGTCAGCGAGCAGGGGGCGGTCCTCATAGTTTAAAATAATGCTTGAGTTAGAATTGTGACTGATTTTAGGTGTTTTCTTTGCCAAGTTATATTATTTGTTTAATTTAAATAAAAAAATATTATTTTATATCTATGTGAATGCATATTTGTAGCTAAAAACTTATACACTACTTTTTTGTAATTAAATATCACTGTAATCTTACTTTTTTTATGCATAAAATCTTCAGCATATGTGTTTTGATAGTCGCCACTTGAGTTTTAAACTACATCTGAAAATTGCATTTCAAACAATCTTAAGATCTTAAACAAGGTTAAGTTATCTTTTTCTTCCTTTATCTTTTTCAACCTAGAACTTGACAATCAAGTTTTTCAAATTCAAAAATTTAACCTTCCTATTCATTCCAGCAAGTCGCAATGTTTAACTTGAGCGACCCTTATATCTTAAAACACCACACTTATTACCTTGATTTTACTTTCAAAACTTTTTATGCATTGGTTTAATGTTGGATATGAGTTTTCGTTTATTGCCGTTCAAAATTAGCAGTAAAAATATTTGGTGATTATTTAATTCCAGAATAATTGTAAACGAATAAGTGATATAAATATAAATGTATCACAATCCTTACTAGGGATTATATAACTAATAATCTTATTAAATGAAAGTTATTAAAATTTTTGGTTCCTCATTTGTGAGTGGAATCGATTAATCAATTGATCAAAACAATCCTGATTGGAATTGAGGTCTTTTCTATTCAGTGATTACTGACAACAATAGCCGCTCAGTTTAGGCTATGTTTTAGAGAAAATAAGTATTTTTATTTATTAGTATATGAATTCCTATAAAATAAATTATACTTTGAGCTCATAAGTGTCTACAGCTGCATTTTTATATTGATGAAAAAATTTAAACACTGAAAAGAGATAGTTTAGTGAAGAAATAAAGTAGTACAATCTTTACAAACTAAAATATTTTTTCAGCTGTAAAATAGTTTTAAAACAACTTTTAGCAATAAAGCTGTATTTAAATTTCTATACTCGGGAAGAATTGTGTGTAGGTATGTAAATAGCAAAAACTGAATATGGACATATTGAGTAGGGATGGGGGATATATTGGAGAGTGTAACTGCAAGAATTAATGTAGTATGATTTCAGTTCCATTATCCTTCTAAATGGTTTTCACATCTAAAAATTATATGACAGAACTCTTTTTAAAAACAGTAAAATGAAGAGGAATAATGAATCAAAATAAAAAGTAACAAAGCAGCAGTATGAGTCATTTGTAAAATTTTATTTATTTGGCAAATCAAGATTAAATCAATTTTGTTCGTAACTTTTCATATTTAGATGCATGATAAACGAAGGTTACATGTATGAGTAAAATAATACGCCGTTTTCAGTAAATCCAAGGGAAATGTATCTCTTATGCCTTTATTTTTATATAAAAAAAATTTGAAACCCATTTTTGTAACAAGAACTGTTTCTTTTATTCTATCAGTGAGATGCCTGTAGCGATTTCAGAGGTTCTTCAACTTTTATTGTAAAAATTTTAGTTCTTTTTAAATCATTTACTATCCTTATCCTTGTAAGCCCCACATTTATTTTGTTACTCTTTTATTACATTCTTAATTATTTTAACATGCATCAATTGAGAAATAATCTCATTATTTGCATCATCGGATGACATAATAAAACTAATTTAGGCTTAGAAGATATAGGAGGTTTTTTTTTGGTTTTATCGAGATAAACAATATGATATTTACAATTAATAAGATGAAAAGAAACATTATTACTCGAATATTATCTTTAAGAGGAAAAAAACAAAATATACAATTAGTTGCGATTTCAAAAAATTTGACAACATGACTATTACGTAGACCAGTTACGCGCTCATGATGGCTCGAATATAACGAGCTTCTATAATCATTGCTTGTAAAAGACCTAAAAACTGTTTTGTAGATCGTTGTTACAAATACGATTATGTATTGTTACAAATACTATTATGTATATACCAAGTGTTCCACTGTATTTCAATACATATGTATGCTTGGATTATTCCTTATATTATTTCACCATATATTGATTGGAACCTTAAGACTTCTTACACTTTATTTAACTCAAAATTGTATATTTAGTTAACCAATTAGGTGTTCGAAGAATATACATGAAAGTATTGACTGCTTTAGTTTTATTCAAATACCATGTATCTGGCAAATAAACGTAGAATCAAAATCCTTTTAGTGGATCATTAGAGAACAAACAAAAAATTTATGAAATTTTAGACTACTTTCGAACAAAGGGGTAATGGCAAATATATAAAATACTACATTTAGGGGATTGCTTCAGAAAGCTATTTGAATGCTTGCAGTTCCTTTTGTGAATATCGTTTATCTGAATATCGTTTACATAAATCAGATGTATTCATGTGGATTTATTTAATTATTGAAGTTTAGAATAGGAAAAGGGGTATGAAATAGCTTTTTGAAAATTTAAAAGATATGAACGTATCTGCCATTTTTAAATTCTATAAAACAAATTTGATGCTTTGATCCAATTAAACGTAGTGGAATTGTTCAAGATCTACATCTAAGTTAGGGGGCAGTCCTTTTTAAAAATAGGCTACGTAAAACGCTTTAAAAACATTTTGGAATACATTTTTATTAAAAATTAACGATGAACAATTAGGTATTAGAATTAATCATCCCTACGGCTTCATAAAAATGACAAATACGCATATAAGCTTAGAGAAAATTGAAATCTTCCATAATTCCATACATAAATATTTTATCTATCAGAAATATTACTACTTGATTTTATCTAACTATTGTACAAAAATAAAAGAATATTATTCAAATAAACAAACATTTTAAAGGTTATCGAGGAAGAAATACGAGATTCTTGACTGTTTCAGTTTTATTCTCCAGAGGTATGCAAAAATTTGTAGAATCAAAATTTCTTTTACGCTCATCTTAAGAACACAAATAGAACATGTTTAGAATTTTATGAAATGCGATTGCATTCCTTTGAGTTCTTACATTTGAAGTTAGCAACTTATGCTTAAAAACAGTTCCAAAGGAAAATCTATTTTAGGTTTGTATTACTTTATTTTCACTACAAATAATGTACTAATGTTTCGTAATGTAATAATATTCACTCTTAAAACAAAACATACTTGTTTTGTTAACCCAAAGTATGGGCTATCCAATTGAATAAAAAGTAAATGCTATTTTCCGAATTATGTCAGTGTATACACATAGATTGTATCTCTCGTAAAGAACAGTTTAAATCATATTTATATTTATTTCCTACTTTAATTCGAATAGCATCTCATACTCACAAGTTATGCATTTTGAAACACTATTTCAGAAGGTGTAATTTTTGCATTGCGTTCTTCTTTTAAAACAGTAAAAGGACTCTAAATCTATATAAATTATATATAGTATTATAATACTGTCTTAGGTACTAAAGTGCTAGAGTAAATTTACTATCTACTGTATAAGACCTAGATTGATAAAAAATAATAATACTTTGTATCATATATAAGAGAAATGTCAAAATAGTTTTCTATTTTCAAAACTCAATGCGTTGTTACCTTAGTTGATGATTTTAAATATATCTTTATCTTAAGAAGTTGCTTTAAAATATAATAGTTGTTTAAAACTAACAGCTCAGTTCTAATGACTATGAGGCGACGCGATGATTATATTAAGTATAACTTCAATCCTCTTATAAATAAAGTCTACCGGTGAAAAATTCAAAATCTCTTACACTGGATTTTAAACGAAACAAATGCGATGAATAGTTTTGAAATCGCATTTTAAAATAAACTTGAGCTGTTACGTATTACGTTTGTATAAATTTTATAGATTTAGTCAGCTAACAAATTAAATCTTAAGGGAAAACAGTGAAAAGTAAAATGAAGGAGGACAGAAATTAACTCAACAGACACTTCTGAAATAATTGGACATTTTAACACATTTGATTTCCACTGTCTGAATTTTTGAAGAAGTTTTAGAAACGTTGTGTGCATAACGAGTTTATTTAAAGTTAATTGAAAACAAATTATTGTTTAATTAATTTTTAAGACAAGAATGTAGCGTAAATTTGTTTTTAACGTTACAGAAATCGCAGTTTGCACTTAATTCTAATAAAAAATCGACTAATTAGTCTTAAAACATTTAATTCATGCGATCATTTTCTGATTTATTAATTCCCTCCTAATGCCAACAACCCACAAAGCACATTTATGTGAACTTAGATTCAATATCGCTTCAGTAGACAAAAAATATTTTATCCAATAAATAATTAATTCAAAATAAAGCGATAAATTGTAATATATTTTAAATGATACTCAACACGCAACGTTTATTTGTATTATAAGATCATTTCAATAATCAGGTATATTAGACAAATATATGTGTCTTAAAGTGAATTTCGATGACAATCTATAACCAGGTCTTGGAGAATCGAAGACCAGAACAGTTTGAGAAGGAATGCTTGTCATTTATAGATGACTTCTTAATGTGTCTTGAAAGCAAACTGAGCAGCAATCTATCAAATTCGGCAACTCTAACATTTTGAGATTATTTAATTGTTCTTATAGTTTTCGGAGATCGCATGAAATTAAGACATTTCATGTAAACCTCTAAAGTTTGCACCTTAATATCATAGTATAAAATTATGAAGTAGTTTAATTAAAGACGGGTTAAATTTGATTATGTCATGAATGCGATTTCCATTATTAGTTTCGAACAAAGAGAAAACGTGTATGTAGGGTCAGTTGCTATAATGTAAGGTAATTTAGAGAAAATATTATATCAAAATAAATTTGTGATAGGGATACCTTAAAAGGTTTTAAGGTTAGACTGGAAACTCCATACTTTTTGATTTATCTATGGCTATTAATAACTTTACATTCAGTCAAAATATGTCACAGTAGAATTACTATGATAAGTTGAGCACAATTGAGCAGGTTCTCCGAATACTAAGTACCTATGGGTAAAATCATATTCCTTATAAGAAGTCTTCACTCTATAGTACCTCATTTTTTACAATTACATTTGTATCATGAAATCTTGTAATTGATAAAAATATCATGGAGTTTATTTTGCACGTGTTTCCAGGAATCTTGCTAGTGTACTTTTATTGATTATTTTAACATACATGTTCATATATTAAGGATAAAACAATCTAAAATGAGTCCCAGGCCAAAATCCTACATCTAAATACTATAAATGAATAATAAATAGTTCACAAGTTACGTGCAGAAAAGTATGAAATCCCTAATTACTCGTGGTGATACTGAGAACTAAATATGAAAAGAAAATGCTTAGATAAGCATACTGTAGGTTTTATTTATTAAATAAAACCCATTTTATTTCCTCTGTTGAAATCAAACGTATTATTGAATGTACTGGCATATGACCCTAATCAAGACTTTAAAACATGCAGACATAATTCACACAAGGTTGTCCTATAGATCGTGTGACCCAGTGTACAGACTAGAGAACTTCTTTGCTCTAGTGTGGGCTTTGGTGTTATTGTATAACGTGCAATGTTACGTGAGTGAGAATTACATGTATGCTATATTGGATTGTGATCATGTGACTGCTAACTTCAAAAAGAGTAAGACTGAATGAAATGTGAGCGAGAGTTCAACAAGAACACAAACAAAGCAAGCATTCTGACTACAAACCGAAACTCTTTACCACACCTCTTCTGAGGGAGTACAAGGAGAAGAGTGACTCTACGGGGTCAGTCTTGATGGAACGATGGAGGAAATCGGAGGGTGGGAATTGTATACCCTCACCAAATCAAATGCTATGCATTAAAAATCTTATTAATAGCAACGTAAACCAAGGATTTAAATTATATCAGCTGAATTGCATAATCTGGTGTGCCTTGTTTTCATTTTGTGCCCTCTATTCACTATTGCATCATTTTACTTTCTACAGCGGAAATAGTGGTACCCAGTAATCAATTATTTGCTAGTCGTGTTCTATTAGTTTTACCATTTGTATGTATGTTCAACTCACGTTTCATTTATATTCTATTCTTGTTGTCCAAGAGGTTTCGACGAGAAATCTCTGATCATGATCTGACTAAATTTGTAAAAGACTAGATACCTCATCAGTTTGGCCGATTTTTGATGACGACGAGAATGAAATCTCGCCAATTCTCTTCTAACGGCGAGAGACGACGAGACTTTGATGGACGAGGTATCTGGTCCATCAGGGATCTGATCAGTTTTGCTAATGAGCTACCTCGTTGAGACAATCACAAAGATAGTTAATAAAACCTTAGTATTTGGACATGTGTGTGGGCTAAATAGGGACGGTCAAGAAAGTTCAACTCACCATCTTTCCTATAGTAGATGATTTCCAGCTGTTTCTCGAGGCAGGTGGTGAGGGACTCCCTGATCTGGGCAGTGGCCTGAGAACTGGTGAGGGGTCCGTGTAGAAAGTCGCAAGTGGCGGGCCGCTGCATGAGCTCCGCCCTCGAGTAGCCCACCAGGTCGCAGAAGCCATCGTTGCAATATATGATAGGAAATTGCTCCACCTGTGCATTGGCCAGCAGAAAACGACGATCTGTTGGAAGAAGAAATCGAGAAATCAACACCTCGAGCACAAGCAAATTGCAGGCATAAAAAACATCTCTATTGCAATGGAATTTATACATTTGAAATATAACAACATTCTACCATAATTATTTCCTTAAACTATCTTATTAGGGTTTTTCTCTTTTCACAGAATAAGAATACACACATGTTCAATTTTGTCGACTTAGAGCAGAATCTTACAGTGATAGAATAGTATTTTTACTGTACAGCTGTGGTTATCAAGTTACTAACTGCAGTAGATTCTCGATAACCCGACTGCCTATTAATGTAGTGACATCGTTATCAGTACCACATTCAATACCAAAGTTTTCTTAAATGTTTAAGTAAAGTTTCGAGTAGGACTGTAAGCAGTTTGATCAAAGAGGCAAGAATGTAACGTGAAACAGAAGAAAATTTCTGGAAATCCGAAGAGGCCTCGGTTAACATAGCCACGGATAATAAAAGTTATATTGTATAAGTGTTTAGATAAAAAAAATAAAAACTGTGTAAACATTTAGATAGTGTTATATACACTTTAAACATATTTTAACAATGTATTTTTCATCATCAAATCGAGAATTTAATGTCTAAAAAGATCAGTTAATGTGTTTCTATTATAAGCCCGATGATTTATGAAAGTACTTATCCTCATAATCCAGTGGTTCTTAACAACATCGTAGTCACGAAGCATAGTTCGAGTCGTTAAGTGAAAGTTAGTTCAACGATCACAAAATCTCTTAATAATGAATAACTACCCAACATTTTTAGAATTATGTTTATCTCTCAAGTTTGTGCACCTTAATCTTATTTTTGCCTCTTTCGGTCATCATGCAAAACAAATAATCATGTAGTAGTAAGTTCTTAAAATATAGTTATGACGTCTGTCACTCTCGATCATGAATTATTTAACCCTCCAAGAAGTTTCGACGAGATATCTCGTCCTTCAATATCAGACCGTAAGAGTACATTCTAAGGATTCCTGTGATGTTTTCAAGTATAAAAAGTAATAATAATAAGCTGTAGATATGACAGTTTTAACAAAAAAGTAACAATAATGTCCCGATTTTTCGGAATTTCAAAAAAATATTATCCAGAACCAAATTGAAATTAAAAAAGAAACTCGGTCAGGTGTTAAAATTCACGTTTAGAGTTAACAAAAAGTCAAAATCACACTAATCAATCGTAATCACACTAAAAGAAAAACTCACGGCTGAAGACTGAAAATTTGTAAGTGCTTTGCTCACTCGCGTTAGAAATTTCGCTTTTTTCGACTTTGACAGTTAATGCACCCTAAACTAACAGCCGCAGCGGAAAAAATCTTCTTCGTCTTGTTCACAGTACAATTTTGAACAAACCAAGTTAATTTCGTAATTTCTGATCTCTAATTGCTCGGAAACCGTCTAACAATCGAGCGAAAAAAGTGAGTTTTCAATCCTGCGGCGGCGGTAACTTTTTTTAGTATAGAGAGAAATTTACAAATGCTTATTCGTGTAAGACAGTGACTCATCTAAATTCGAGTCCTTTACTGCATTGAGTTTCCCATTGAGTCGGACTAGAACTTACGGATTCCCCAAGTTCCGCTTCCGTTCTTTTGTTCCCTGATTCGCTGATTCGTCTTGGCCCGCACGAATGAATCCAATAACATAAGAGATGCGTTACTTTCTCTTTTTTGCAGCATTGTTATTAACCCTGTACCGCAAGAAGCGAACGAACTATCAAGACAAATGTCCAATCGCATTGATTAAAACCAATTCCCCTGAACAACTCTGACTCCATTTCTCGGAAACTATTTCAGAGCTCCAAGGTCATTAAAAGTTACCCATAACTTCCAACACACGATTTTCGGCCCAGTACGGAACCGCGTTTCTAGATGCGCTAGAGGTGCGACATATCTGTGTATTTTATCTGCTTGAAGTATGAACAATTCAGAAACAACTAATACCTCATATATTATATATATATATATATATATATATATATATATATATATATATATATATATATATATATATATACACACTTTTGCGTTGTTTCACTTTTTTCTCCGGGGTGAGATATATACACTGCGGAATTCAAAGGCTTTACTTTCCTGTATTCAGACCAATTTTTTACGATCATGAAAATTGGCACACATGTAGTTCTCCTCTCGAAGCCCCAATTTTATAATCGAAAGTTTGTTTTCTTGCCATAATTGAATGTTGACAAAGAAATACGTTCTACAGGAAAGTTAACACAGGGAAATGTCGTGGCTTTATTTGAGCATTACTAAATTTCATAAATCGTTATCGTCTTAATTAATATTTTTCTCTTGTCTTTTTTGACACTTTACAAATCTTTGTTTTTTAGAATTCTGCATTTTTTCATCGGAATTTCGTTTCTATTTGTATATGTCTTAGTCTTTTACATGTTGCAATATATTATTGCGGAATAAAATGTATATATTTGCATTGGAAGTAAATTGTAGAAGCTATGAAAAAGTTAAAACGACGTTTAAAAAAGGTTATTCCATACAACTTAAATGATAGTATTTTTCTATGTAAGAAAAGTGATTATTCTAATTCACTTTTCAATCAACATTTAACCATTTCCGGGTTATCCAGCTAGCTAAAAATGAGGTGTTTACATTTGCATTAGTTTTGCAGAAAATAAGATGTAAAATTTGTATTTGTTCTGTCGGAAACATGATAAAAAGTGAGAACTTATTTTGTCTCAATACTTAATATTTTAAACTCCTTGGTATGTTGTGTCGAGGACACAAACCGTCGCTTAAACGTGAATATTCTGGCCTGATGTTTAATTTTGGAGAGAATGAAGCAGACGAAGGAAGTTAGAACTTTTGTTTATCGTCAGCTGATAGGTGAGACCTCGTAAGTGCAAAATACCAATTTTACAAGAGGAGAAAAAAAACTGTGTATAAAATCTAACACTAAGTATCAGTAATGAACATTTTTCCATCTTGTTAATCTGTCGAATACAAGGTCTCACTTCACTGACTCGTCTATTTTTTTTTAATTCATGAATCGTAAAAAAAATACGCGCATTTTAGAAAGTGGCGCTTGCGAATTATGTTACGAATTGCGACGTTATTTTGAATATTCAAAAATTAATTTACAATTGGAACGAATAAAGTGCAGTTCGGTATTAAAATTGAAGGATAGTTTTATTGTTAAAATGCCTATGATTGTAGCATGGCTTAGTAACTTTCTAACGATACCATTTTTGCAATCTTCTCTCCACGCAATGCAAAGTTATACTGCCCAATTGAACTGATTGTTTCCAGTTGTGATGGAACAGTAACTGTTTGTTCATGCACAATATTATTCACAATTCTTCATATTTTTCGTTTATTTCCCAAGTTTTCAGTACATTTTGAAAGGAGAGCATATCTACAACATATAACATAGTTGGTGCAGTTACGGATTAGTAGCTAAAGGGGCACGTGTTCAAAAATCGATCCAAATAAATGAAATCACCGTCATGTAAGTGGCGACAAGAGCACATAAAATCTGTCGTGACCTTAAATTTTCTACCTCTGGTGTTGTGTCGAAGTTTGGAGAGTGGTGTGCCAGCTTAGGTGTTGACCACGTCATCTGACTGAGTTTCAAAATTACGAGGCGTTGTCCTCGGATATTTCCCTTCGGAATAGATCAAGCATCGTCGCAAATAGACCATTGTGTTGCTCTAGTGAAACGTAAAATCATTACGTACTAACAAATTAAAACTCCCTTTAAATAGTTTCAAATATAATAATAAATCGAGTGCATCTAGTAATCTGGGAGAAAATAGAGTAATAAATCGAATGATTTTCTTTTAAAAGTCAGCGTTTTATATATTTCATGCTAAAATGAGAAGATTGTTCGAAAGACCATTCAAAAGCTTTCGTAACGTAAGGACAACTATAATTAGGGAAATGAGAGTAAAATTTGGGTTAATGAGCTTGTTTGAAGAACTCTTAATAATTATGTTTCGATCATTTATCACTCGCCTACAATAGAACTAACTTCGTCGATTTGTTTACAAAATCGAAAGGTCTCGGAGAAGAAAAAATTATATTCAAGATGTATCTATGTATTATATTACTGTTTTCCTTGCTTAGTTAGTTCCTCTTAAGACAGGAGAAAAGAAGTTAGCTGAGTAATTAATTTTTTATCTGTACTGCTTCTTATTTAAAATAAAAGGTGTATATGCTGGAACCTATTGGATAGTTTTCATCGTCTGTTTTCGAAGATACACAAATCAATGAGAAGGATTTGTAATTTTCTTATTTAAAATTCTTTTTTTTTCGTTAAAAATTCACCTTTGTAAATATTAAATTGTATAAGAAAGTTACTTAAAATTTTAATTCAAAAATTTACACTAGTAAAATACTATTGAAAAACAATAATTAAGTGTTACAAAATATAGTTAATAAGTATATGTAGAGAGGAATCTTTCTCTCTCTTAGAACATATCGAAACTGTTTTAACATGCTAAAATAAATTGAGAACACTATGTATGAAATTGAATTTGATTGGCTACTCGATTTGTTTTTAAGAGAGGATATTGGGCTTCAAAACTAACTTTAGCAGCTATTATCCAATTGTTATAAAATTGACAGACTGTTTGTTTTGTGCTAGGAACTTTACATATACAGAGTTTGGTAAAAAAAAAATACTAAGTTTTATTATTGTTGTTATTACATAAACTTTGATCAAGAATTTTGATGAATTAGCAAAAACATTCCATGCGTTTTAATTGCAAACCATGGTCAACATTTAAATTCGCATAGTTTAAAAATGTATGAATCAGATAAACTCCGTTTGGTAAATGTATTACGTAATCGTATATAAAGGAAACAAAATTTTATACTAAAACACCTAAAAGTTTAAGGGGAAAATATAGGCTTGAACAAGATTTTCAACCCCAGTTTCAAATTTTGAAGCATGATTAATTTCTCATTTACACTTTGATACTTAACTTAAATTGAAGAATTATGTTTAAAGGTTTCATTTAAATCAATTAAAGCCTTGTGTACTCAGAACATTTTCGATTCGGAGGATGTCAAAAATATCTCAATCGCAGACAAACGCGTTTTTGTAGTAGATTTACTGTATTATGTTATAAGTTTTATGTTGTTACGTAACTCCGTTAAAATGAAAGTAATTGAAAAATACATTTTTGTCATTCATAGAGTCATCAATTAATTTATTAAGATAAAATTTAAAAAAAAAATCGGTTTTCACATCATTTTGGTGATTTTAAAAGTTCTCTGGGCTCTAAATACTAAATCCTACTTCTAGATTCAGTTTCCAGCCTTTAGAATTTATAGATTGTTATAACATATTGTAGTCAGGCCAACAATTGTTAGATTCACAATCGTCATAAATTCCATCAGCGAGGAAATAATGATGTATTAGAGGAGTGCATTTACACACAATACTAGAATATAGACCAGTATAGCAATGGTTGAATTTTAATAGCTGGACTAAGACCTCACTCTTTTAATTGTTCAGTTTGATAATCCTTCGTGGTCACAAAACACAATGACAAAAGAGCAACAAAACAAACCACGTTTTTGACTCATCATTTCAACAGTCTCAAAAATTCCGAGTTGTATTCAACTAAGAAATTTCGGAAATGAAATTCAAACTAATTTTAAGAAACTTCTTTCTTAAATTATGAAATATTTTGCTTTATATTATTACTAAAAACAAATAACCTTTATTCATATAAGCCAACTTACATGGCATCATTACAGAATGTCTACAATTGCGCTTCGATTCGTGCAATTAAACATGAAGGAAGGATAAATATCTATTTTTACTTATTATTAATATTTACTACAGTAATGGCCGCCATATCTCAGGTATTTGCCCTCTGCGCCAGCAACATGCTAGCTGAAGTCGGTGCTGGTGCTGGTTTGGTTAAAATAGGTTAGTCTAGATGAACATATCTGTTTCTTGTCTGTAAAACTTTTTTTGTGCGTGTATGTCCATTACTTAATGCTGTCTGGATCATGTTTGTCAAAGCTTTGGCGAAATATCCCTATCTCTCTCTGTGTGTGAGCTACATGAAACCCTTCTTAACTACTACATTAAAGAAACGAGCTAGAAATTTGATCTGACACAGACCATTGAATATCTACAAAACAGTTTTGTGTACGAGTGGAATTTTTGTGTAAGCAAACAAACCATGCGGACAACGGAGATTTTACTCCTGTTACCCAAATGTCACCGTATGATATATACTGGGGTTACCTTCAAATGTAATTTATAGCCATTTTGGCGATTAATCTAACTGCCATTGACCAATAAACTATCAAATAGAAATTCGAATTCATTCATTGGAATTTTTAATCGCAGCGTGCTGAAATCGTATTTGAAAAAGGAACGAAATGGCGTCTCGTTCGGAATAAATACCAACAGCAAACATGTTCAACCGCAGAAACACAACTACCATCTACATTTATCTTGACAGAAAACGCTTCGCATACGTTATATGATGTTCTTTTATGAAGATAAATGCAAAAAACGCAAGGAATCTGAGAACCTGATTTGTAACTTGTAACGTAACATGGCATGTTACTCCAAAGCAATTTTCAGTACGCCACTTTAAAAAAAATAACACCAAATATCATAAAACCGGCAATATATCAAATCAGTTAGTTCCCGTAAATTTTGTTTGTTTCCTGATAGTTTGTTTTGTTCACAGTGATAAACTTCTCACACGTTAACGATATATCTCAAAATATGAAGGTTTTTTTTTTTATTGAGGTAGTGAGGGATGAAAAGTTTTCTTACCTCAGTAGAATTGTGAGTTTCGTGAAAGTTTAATAAATACATTTGGTCATATCTTTGTTGAAATTCATCCTAGTATGCAAATTAAACTAAACTAGTTAAAGCTATAATAGTTATTGCATTGCTATGTATTTTCACGTTTTGTACATCCTGTTCAAAATAGAACACCAAGGATTAAAAATTAAAGCAAAATGGCTCAGATGATCAGACTTATGCTAATCACAGAATTCTAGTTGGAATGCATTGTAAAATTCGCCTCGCTCCATTTCCTCTGTCTCTGCAGGAGAAACGCGAACTTGGCTCTTTTCCTTTTCGTTTAAAAATGGCTTAGTTAACACGCAATACAGTCCCTTTTATCAGAGTGTGATATTTTATTAAGAGTTTTGTGGAGGGGAAAAGCAATCCGAGTCTGTGCAGGGCTGATGCGATGAAATATTCATCCTTCTTTTAAAAGCTATTTTGATGAACAATCTTAAGAAGTATGAGAAATAAAACGACAAAAGTTTTCCCAACGGGTAGAAATCGCTGACTTTACAGATTCCAGGCCGAATACTCCAAGTATTTTCTTAGATAAATAGATCTGTGTTTCACCGAAGTATGCGAAAGGAATTTTGAATTAAAAGTCGAGTGAGTTAGCTTCACATAGGTTATTGCTTTAAAATTAAAACATGTCATTGATGAATCTGTCAAATGCTTGCTTATTTTTGTATTATATTTTCAGTAGATTAATATGGATAGTTAATAAGAGTACTTTATGGCTATCTAATACAATTATCTTCTTAAAACTAAGCTCACTGACGAAACGTTCCAGTGGTCAGGTTGCTGGAATCTGGATGGTGAGATTCCTGGTTCGAATTCGGGGTAAGATATAGATGTTTCTCCGTTCTGAATAGCTCTCTATGCGAACAGGTGGTGGTCAGAATGCATTTTAAGAATGTAAGGTGTAACTTGAACGTGTATCAAGGTAACGCAAAGTGTTATACAAATCCGGTTGTAGCGTCATAATGAAAATGGTCAATTAACTGGACGGACATAAGAAAGCATTTTTTGTTTTATAAGTGTATAGAGCTTTGAACTAATGTTTTTCAGTACAGAAAAATAATTTCTTATAATATAATGAAAGGAAAAGGACCTATTTGTAGCAAAACAGTATGTTATAAAAATAGAAAGTTCTACTTACATAATCTTTAAGCTACTTTTCCATTCAGTGGAAGAATGTTTTAAGAATATAAGGTGTAACTTGAACGTGCACCAAGGTAACGCAAAGTGTTATACAAATCCGGTTGTAGCGTCATAATGAAAATGGTCAATTAACTGGATGGACATTAGAAAAAAAATTGTTTTATAAGTGTATAGAGCTTTGAACTAATGTTTTTCAGTACCGAAAAATAATTTCTTATAATATAATGAAAGGAAAAGGACTTATTTGTAGCAAAACAGCTTGTTATAAAAATTGAAAGTTCTACTTACATAATCTTTAAGCTACTTTTCCAATCAATGGAAAAGTTCGAATATGGTAAGTAAGTAGTTGAATTTACGTCACACTGGAACAACACAACGGGCTATTGAGGACGATCAGGGATCAGTCCCAAAGGAAATTACCTGTAATTTCCAAACACTCTCAGATGGTGGGGTAAACACCCAAGATGGCACCCCTCCCAATCCTTCAAAATTCCAAACCATGGCAACGTGAAGATATTTCAGGCCATGAGAGATTTAACGCGCACCATCTCTCACGGGTATGTTCATTACTAGATGTTGCCGTGTTTGGATCAGCATGGTAAAATCTGTCTTTTGCACTACAAAAACCAACCCAACTATTCAAAGGATACAGAGTGAAAATGTATTACATTTTCTGACGTTATTAATACGCAAATTAACTTAAGGTAGGTAGTTGAACCAATGTCACTCTAGAGCAACACAATGGGCTATTCGCGACAGTTAGGGTCCGAATGGTAATGGTAATTTTAGTTAACGTCGTACTAGAGCAACACAACGGGCTATTGACGACGGTCCGGGATCAATCCCTTAAGTGAAAGATCCGAGAACAACGCTTCGTAATTTTGAACCACGGTCAGATGACGAAGCAACATTTGAGCTGGCACCCCACTCTCTTAACTTCCACACCAACCCAACGTGAGAACTTTCGGCCACGACAGATTTAAGGTGCACCAGCCGCCTCTACACCATACGCTTACAAACATCCATGCCCGGACCCGGATTCGAACCAGGAACTTTACGATACAGAGGCTAACACCTCTATACCGGTTGGTCGGCTTAGGGTCCGAATGGAAAGATCTGATGAAAATGTTGAATGAAAATGACAAGGTCAGCACCTGAGCTAACACTCCACTTTCCAAACTTTCACACCAACGTGAGCATACTTGAGGCTACGGCATATTTAACATGCACCAGATCCCACGTACATAACGGTATTTGGTTGGATCGAGTTTCGAACTCGCAATCCTCTGGTTGCTAATAAGCTACTTTAAAACTAGGCTACCACGTCTCTGAAACGAATAACAAATGCCCAACCTATTTTCTAATACTTTTAATTTTGTCTGTTTTCTTAAACTTTAACTTAAAGCGAATGATGGGTGTCCATCAAAATTATTTCTGAGACAACACAAGCTTATTCCTTTTATAAAGTAAAGAAGACTACCCTCTATAGAGGTACAGTTCGTGCACTAATTGTATACGTCGGGAAATAGTGGTCACTTTGTTTGAGGAACAACTTAATTACAAGAATAGGAACAACGACAGTGTCGTGACAGGTGTCTTTGAAATGACTTTAAATGAAAGTGACAGATAATACAAATGTGCTCATAGAAGCGTTAAACTGGACTTCTGTGTAACTCAGAGGTTTGATAATCGGTACTGGACTAACAATATCGAGTTGTCTAGCTGCTGGGCTTTTCTCGTGCAACATTAACTAGTTTTCCAAGAATGCTACAATCTCAGGAAAACTTCTGATGAGAGGATATCTTGCGGAGCGAAAATCTTCGTCGGTAATAGATGTCAGAGAATTGTGTCCATAATTGTCAAGTGCACACGGGAATAACTTGTAGGAATTGAATGATTGATTAGGATAATAGATGCTCTAAAGAGTTATACCAAAATATCAGTGCGTCAATATCAGTCAAAATATCAATGCGTCAATATCAGTCAAAATATCACCCCTGTATACAAGAAATCGGTGAGTAAAACTGAAGTCAGAGTTAAAAAATAAATTCTTGACTGATACAATAATATTTCAACTTGGTTCCATCTTTGTACGTTACAGGCAATCAAAACACAATTTGGTACAGCTACACTCTACGTTTATGAGTGATGGCAATAGCTTGGTGATTTTTTTGGCGCTCTTCTAGTAGCGAGTTATGATACATTAAGGCAACCCATATGACGTTACGGTTGTTGTGGTTTTCATGGCAACCTCGGCAAACGGAAACTTTAAATTTTCAGTTTGAATATTCTAGAAAGTTCTTCCAAAATCCGTTAGAGTCGTTTCATTTCATTGGTTCGTTTGAAATTTTTTTGCTCCCATTGGTTATTTCGATTTTAAAATATCCTTTGATTGCATTGGTCCTTTTAAATCTTTTTCTGTGATACCATTGGTCCATTTATTTGTATTTCGACAGTTGTGGAATTTTTATTTTATTACAGTAGTTTTCACGAAACGATTAAGAGTTTTGTTTATTTGGAGCTTGTAGAATTTTTGTTTATTTTTTCCCGGAACAGTTCTGAGGTATCAGGTAGTATTATTTCTTGCTTTCAAAAATCTTTTTCATTTCAAACTGCCTACTGTATCTATATATATAAAACACTAACGTACGTGGACCCGAAATCGACGTTATTTGTGTATCGTCGAATGGCAACAATCAACGTAAATAAAATAACCCAGATATTTTGAATTCTCGCTGCATCCAAATAGCCGAGGTCAATTTCTATGCAAAATAAGGAATTAAATTGTAATATTTATGTTTGAACTGACTTTTTATTTCTTCCTTTGAGGTAAAAGTAATTTAAACGTAATTTTGCTACCCGGTATCTGGCCACGTCAGAATTAATGTTTACTTTTTGAATTTTATTTAGAATTCCGTGTTTGGGTATTTGAGTTGACTGCGAGATGTTGCGGACATATTTGAGGATTCCCAAGTATTATAAATATGCGTTCTTTTTGTTAATAAATCATTATTGTCTTTGTCAATAACGTTGAAAGTCTTTTGTCGCATTATTCTATTTCACAATATATTCAGGAAGTCGAAATTCAACACGTTTGAATAGATTCGTACGTGTTTTTTTTTTCAGAATTTTTCATTTTTTCAAGGATTGGAATTTTATTTTTGTTTGCATTATGTGTTCCGGTATATTACCTATTGCAGAAATATTATTTAGGAGTTATATTTTAATAATATGTCTATTTCCTGCAAAATATCACTAGACATAGGTAATTTTGTAGCGGTATATGTATATTTCGACCAACTTTACTTAAATATTTGATTGAATACGCAATGATTTGAAGAATTGTTTCATAAAAATTAATAAATATACAAATCAAAACATGTTTAATTACAGTGTGTAAAAATTAAAAAAAAGCACTATTACACACCGCCGAGCGCTAGCCGGCGCAGCCCGGCTAGTTTAGTGTAATTGATAAGTTTCAGGGTAGATTCTTACCCAACATTCGCAGCTTAGTTTTTCTGCTAGTTCAAAAACGTGTTCAAGCTTACTTTTTTTTTTTTGAAAGATGTTATTTTTAAATATATTTTACAAAACGTTCTCAAATGTGTTTTCAAGCTTTTTTTCCGTTGTATAAAGAAAAATATTTTTGAAATAATTCTTTCCTGGGCGACTTTAGAAGTGCGCCAAAAAATAGCCAAGGCCGTTGCCACCACTCATAAACGTAGAGTGTAGCTGTTCCCACAATTTTGTACCATCGCTTATAATTTAAGAAAATCGGACTTTTCGTCCTATGTTTTGTTATTTCACGATTTAAAATATTTTCCTGCTAAATTCGTTATAGAAAAAAGCATTAAAACAGTTTCTTCAGAAAGTTTTCAACGAGAAAATTAGGAACTTTTAACACCAATTCTTGACTGAAATCATGTCATTCTCTTTCCTGTGGGTTGATAATGTATTTTCTCCTGATAGTAGAAACAGATTAGGAATGGGAAACATGGAGTTAAAGTAAAAAGGTTTAAAAAAATAAGAAATAGGAGGAAACCATTAATTGTTGGCAAATACATTAAACTTAAAAGAGAGAGTACCTTTCTGGTTGATTTATCATTTATATACCCTTAGAAATCGATGGAAGAGAACCCATTAGCAGTCACTTCGGAGCGATAAATCATACATAAATGGACTAGGAAAGCTATTGTAGTTTCGGAATTCTGTACGATTCTTCGGTTAACTTGATATTTTTAATAAAGTATTCTCAAGAATGTGCCGTTGCTCTGAAGTTTGATTCATTTAACTCACTTGACATAAAACAATAACCACATTTATTTGTTGAAAGACTAGTAGGAAGATTGCATTGGCCAAAACTGGTTTGAAGTCATGCAGTAAAGATCGCAGACTGCAAAAAGGTTGCGCAAAACCCCCTCAGAAAATTAATCCTCCTGGTGGTTGCATAGACGAGTTATCATGTCTCATAAGCAAAAACTGACCAGATCTTGATGGACGAGATATATCGTCATTAGAAAAAAACTGCACATAACCTTATCTAGTTATCATGAAAAAGTCGGCAATATCTTGTTGACGATATACCTCGTCATTAGGGATTGCAACCCGGCCGATTGACACTAATCCGGCTGGATCTGACCTGCTCCGGAAGGATTAGTACTTTGTTAATAAGTCTTTCTAACCAGTACGTATTTTTCCAAAATCGGCTGATTGAAAGTAGGTAAAAAGAATATTATTTCAAATAGACGAACAAAACGTTTATTTTAGCATTGGAAAATCAACTTTATTAATAATTATCTATAGTTAGGAAATCAATCATTAACAATTAACTAGTAACTACTTGTACTATTTGTAGTAAGTGTTAAACGATTGAATTTGATGATCAGTCTTACTAGTTTCGACACCAAAAACATCAATTTATTTTATACTTAGTACTTTTCTATTTATCTAAAATTAAGTAATCTATCTCTAATGTCGTTGAGCAAATGACATATAAATTGTACCTAACCTTGTCTCATACTAACATAAAAATATAATCTTTGGCAGTTTTTGGTCAAAATAACAAAAAAGGGTACTCTTAATTCCTCTTAACTGCTTAAATCGAAGTTATATGGCAATGAAAATTAGTTTTGAGTTTGAAAAAACGATCTAAGGAAACAAATTGTATTAACAGTGTCACCCCCAACCTACTTCTCAATGAACTGCAAATATAACCAGCTCCCGAGAAGGCCCTCTCAGCTTCGACACTAGTTGGTTTAACCGTCATTAAGTAGTCGTACATCAAAGACAAATATTTTCCTTTGACTCCATTTCATATGAAGTCCTTTCTTTCTTCAGTATTTTCACAAAATCTGTTTGTATTCTTAAGTTTGTGTTCTTGCAACAGTCTTCATTTTCTTGCAGAATTTGCTTTACTAATTCCTCTTATTAAAAAAATATTATTGATAATTTAATTTATTATTATTTTTGATAGAATTCTCCAAACTATGATTGGAAATATGAAATCAATTAGTTCACAATCGATTGCTTAATAAACGATTTTGTGACTTTAAAGTTGGGTTTGAATAATCCATTATTTAATTTAAAAAAATTCCGGTTTTGTCAAAACAAAAAATTTAATATCTATAGGATCCGGTCCGGATCCGATAGATGTTGCTGAATCCGGTAGGTAGCAAAATGATGCCGTATCTGCAGGATTACCAGATCCGCCGAATCGGATTGCAATTCTTACTCATCATTAGCGAAATTGGTTGGATTTTGATGAATTAGATATCTCTTTCAAACCCCTTAGAGGGTTGACGTACTTATCATACGTTTCTTGTATAATTTATTCATATAAAACATAAAAATAAATCTATACTCTGCTTTTAACGTTCACAGAATTCCAATTTCGAGGATTTCCATTGCAAAAGAAATCTGACATGTTTCCGTGCTGTACAAAAGGGCATCTTGACTTAAACCAAAGACTTGTGTACAAGAGCATTAAGGATGAGGATTTCTGTCGCCTCTTCCATCACATGTGAAACTCGATTCTGAAGAACCAGTGATTAAGAGGAAGTAAAGTGACTGGTGACGGATGGTCATACACGGCATTTCCAGATCATTCTCAAGATCGCTCAAGACGATGGCAGAGTAAATAAGTTAGGGAATCGTGATGTGGGGATGCGATATGCTTTATCCAAACGCCTCGAAAGAATTGGATTCTTTTTAACTTCGTGTGTTATTGACATTTCCATCCAGTCTCGATTCTTTATAAATAAAAATATGACACCGCTCATTTTTCATGAAAAATGTCAACAAAGGAAACACTCAATTCTCTGAACTTCAGCGGTTTTTTAATCTTTTTTATTCCACAGAGCCATAAAAATCAAAGTAAATGGCTTGAAAAATCTGAATCTACTTATATTTAACTTCTTTTCGGTACGTTTTGACTATTTTTTATTGATTTCAACCAATTTAACATTTTGGTTAGAAAAGGGCTGAAAAAATATATCTAAAGATAATTGTAGAGGTGTTCGAATCTTGTGATAAAGCCGGGATGGCTGCTTGATGTTCTCTAGTATATTGAAGATGACATGTAAGTCATCTTGAAGGCGATCTTCCCCAAAGTCCTCCAGCATATTACGTCCACCACTGTTCACGGAGTTACGTTGTGTCACGGCAGCACAGTACATACGATTCAAAAGCTAGGCATTGGGGAAATATTTCAGTTTCCTTTGATATTACAATGGAGTGCTATTATTTATTTTCGTCTTAGTAACTCACGTGGGTCATTGCCAAGACAAGGAATGGAAACCATGTCCCCAGACATTAAAACTATGAAATGGTTTCAATGAGAAAATTTTTTACTATCAGGTTATTCATTACACTGCACTGCTGTTAAGCACATTACTAACCTATTAATGATGGAAATAGATTGGATTAAAGTATGGGTTACCAAATATTCTGCATTTTAGCTACATGGTTTGAAAACACCAAAGTAATCTCTTGTGAGGAACACGACTGGTGGACAAGATGTAAACCTAACAATTTTTTTAACTGATTTTTTTTAACTGTTTGTTTTGTGTTGGAATTGTAAGGATAATTATATGATGTATTGAGGCTTCATTGTTTCCAGTTTGCTTTCCTTCGAAAATTGCATGGATTTAAACTTTACTTAGTTAACTTTATTATGCAGAAAGCAAACGAAGGTAGAACCAATTTGTAAAATTAAATAAAAATAACATTTTTGCTTGTCCTAGTACAAATATAAACGTTTTGACCAATTGAATCGAATTCTACAATTAATGTTATGAATCCTTCAGACAACAAAGGAGGAGAGGAATCAAATCAAGATTAATATTTCTTGGGTATAACCTCGTTTAAATATAAGAAAATTAAGAACATTGTATAAATGCCTTGGTTAATATAAAATGCATACTTATAGTTGTAATTGCCTGATTATTAAATCCTTTTTGTAAATAACAATAATTTCGGCGTAAATTATGTACGTATTTTTATGAATATTATTTGAATCACAGTAAAAAAAAACTTAGATAACCGTAGATTAAAAATTTTAAATGTTTTATTACTTGTATATATCTTTGTAAATAATTATTTGGTCTCCTTTATAATAAAATAAAATTTTTATATCAATCACATACTTTATATCAATAAATTTCGCTGCATAACCTCATATATGTTTTTATTAAAATGTTACTCGTATTCCATTTTTTCTCTTTGAAAAGTTTTTTAAATTTAAAATGTATCAGACATTTTTCTATAAACTTTACCAATAAAGATAACTATAAAATGAGAGGGAGTTTGATATCAATTAATTTATAAAGGTAAAATTTTAAAGAATCTATTTTTCGATCATTTATAGTAGTCATATATAGTAGTCAGAGGCCACCGATGGTTAGATTCGCAATCTTCATAAATGATGATAGTTCATTGGCGATGGAATAATGATGTATTGGATGAGTGCATTTTTATACCTTACTTGAAGTAGACTAGTTTGAATAACTGGACTAAGATCTCACTCTTTCAATTGTTCCGTTTAACAATTCTTCGTAAAAAAAAAAAAAAAACGACAAAAGAGCAACAAAACAAGCCACTTTTTTTACTAATCATTTCAACAGTCTCATATATTTGAAGTTGAATTCAACTAAGAAAACCCAAAAATTAAATTCAAACTAATTTTTTAAAATGTGACTTAATTTACTTAAATTATGAAGTATTTAATTTTAATAGGTTTTTATATTTAGAAGGTATCAGTATTTTTCTACAAACTTGGCCAATAAAGATAACTATAAGATGAGAGGTGTGAAGATGAAATAACGTTGCAATTTTGAATTACAGACATAAGCAGTTGAAATAAGTAGTAATAGTAGTTAGTATCTTTAAATCACGAAATGAATCTTTATAAACGAATAAATGAAAAGTTATGCAAACATTTTTAACCTTTAGACTACGGTCGGTACAGCAGTTGTACCTCGATCGTGCCAAGAAAAAATTTAGACTACGGATTGTACAGCAGTTGTACCTTGAAAGTTATAATAATCACTTCAAGAAAGAATTTAGACTACTGACAGAACAGTAGTTATACAAGGAAATTGATAAGAATCAAGCCAAGAAATATCTATAGCCGTAGTCAAATGTTAATAAGTCAAAATGAAATGCCATGCCCGATTTAAGAACTTGTTATTGACTCCTTTTACATAATAGAGTTCAAACCATAAAGCCAAAAGAACGATAAAATAAAAAATGTTTTATGAAGCAATTTTGTTAATTTTCTGGATAGGAACTCCATTACTTTACACCAGACTGTTTTAAAACATATTTCTATCTGCCACATACTTATAGCAATGAGACTTCGCTGCACAATCGGAAAACTCATACTCCATTACAAAATTGAAAACAATATTTCCCCTTTTTTTATCCTTTCCTTTTTTTTTACCCCATTACATTCAAAGTTAAAAAACGTGGAACAAGGACACTGTTTGATATCGGGTACGACATAAACGTTCCGAGAAAGGAAAAAACGCCCCGCAATTATTATAAAAGAAAAGAGCGAAAACTCTTCGATTTAAAAAGAGTTCAAATTCCAATCGTACCCCTTTTCGATCCGTCATTCATCATTCCGCCACTATGAGGCGCTGATGGTGTCACTTTGGAAAATTGGAATGGACGAGTTAAAGCGAGAGTTTGCTCTCCCTCATTTTTCAATCTGGCCCCGAATGGCAAGAGGGTGGAGGTGAAAAGGTGTTGTGGGTGAAAGAAATGAATGTGCCGAAGGATATCGACTTTACCATTGTTATGACTGGACCGGGGAAAATAGGTGTGTGAAAAGTAAAGTGCTTTCCACCAAGCAAACGATGGTATCGTTTCGTCATTTGAACAATAATACAAACCATGTCGTAAAAAGAAGCACAAAAAATAGGGGATCAAAGGATGTCAGTTTTAGAAATTATTTGATTCAACATAATCTTATTAACCAAATATTTTGATGTTTGGTTAATTTGGGTCTTATACAAAGGGCAATATTTGGCCAAGCTGCACCAAACAATGTCTCGTGAATGGTTGTTTGTATTAGGGTTTAATGTCGCAAGGGCCATATTTAGCGGAGATGCAACAAATACAAGACAGACAGTGTCAAGTAATAGTGAAAATAAGGGTTAAAGAAAAGTAGAGAAAGATCTTCGGGCATCCTGGGGTCGACACCACCATTTTTACGAGTCAGTAAACCCATGAGAAAAGGTTTATAAAGTCTGTACACACCCAAAGAAGAAGTGTCCTTGAATTGGTTAAGTAAATGGACATACTCGAACATAAAACACAGAAAGTTTTTTCTACATAGAAGAAAGAAAAACAAACGCTGGAAGAATCGGAAAATTGACTATATCTCATAGATTGCTAGCACAGTGGGGAAGCCCAATGAGTAACGGTTACACCCCATATTCCTTGAATCCAAAAGGTACATGATTTTATAAGTAATCACAAGTATCTCATATCTCTATGAGAAGCCTTTTCTAATGTAGATGGCATTAGTGATTCAGTGTGCAGACATTACATGACGATTTTTTGCATGCAGTTTTAGTACTTCGCCAATAAAAACTCCACGAATTCCAAATCTAAATGGTAGTTGATGGATCAACACCAATTAGAGTAAACACCAAATGTTGCCAAAAAACGGCGTCCACTCGAGGAATTCTTCTTATTCTTCCGCTTCCATCTAGTGGCCATGAGTACGTAAGAAATTTAGTGGTTTTCCTATTTGTCTTACAGTCCTTTTGTTTGAAGATTGATCGCCTGCACTCCAGACTCAGATGACTTGAAGAATGTCGGATGTGGAGATTTTTCGCAATTTCGCATTAGGTTGAATAGTACCATTCTCTCCATGCGCAGAGGAGGATGCCCTTCAGTCCAAATATGCTGTGATAAGCTTGAAAAGGTCCATAGCCTATAAATACAGCAGTATTCTATCGTTGATGACTTACCTTACTTAGCCTTTGGACCTTTGGAGAGTATTTTGGGCAAAAGTCATCCCGTGGTATCCTTAAACATTGAAAACAGCTTACGTTTCACATAAATAGCTACTTACCGTGAGCTTACCCTAGAACGACTAACAGGACTAATATGGTCACTTTAACTTCCCATATAAAAAGACTCTTGTCTAGAGTAATTTTCAAAGTAGTTCCATCGTATAATTTTTTTTGCTTTATTGTCAATCTAGCCTAAGTTTTATGCTTTGTATTAACCCTCTGACTGCTCAATTTGTGGACCGAAATCGCTACAAAAATCGTGTATTTTTTTTTTTTGCATATTAAAAATCTATATATATTGGAGAATTGAAATATGCATTTTTTTCTTTCTAGAAAAGACTTTTTATATAGATTTTTATCATGAGAAACTAAACTGTCAGAAGTAATTGTTAGCTATATGCACAGCAATTCCCGGATTTCCACGAAAAGGAACTGGAGGAGGAGGAGGAGGAATATTCTTCATATCATTTTTGCACCACTGCCTAACGCTTTGCAAGTTTATTGAATCATGATCAGATTCATCGCTATCTGAGGAGTAGTCCGAAAAATCTATATCACTATCACTATCAAAACTAAAATCACTTTCAGAATCTGATAAATCATCAGGAATATATACTCTGTCAATCGCTGAACATTTTCTAGCAGCCATTTCTGATTAGAAAAAGGCGCCAAACAAAGACGCGAAGTTAGAGCGGTAAATGCAAAGTACCTTCAAATGCCGCAATTTAGTGGACGACTAGCGACAACTGTTGACCAAAATCTAAATTTAACGTCTAACACTGTATGTAATTTATTTCATTGTTTAAATGGTAAAAAAGCGGGATGCGCTCCTCAATAAAGATAGAAAAACACCTGCCCGCGAAAATCGCGGGATGAGCAAATTTTGCTACAGTTGAGTTGCCCGTGGAAATCGCGGGATAATCAGCCAGTGGGTTAACAATGCTAAAAAAGGAACAAATGGTGGAAAGTACTGGCCATCGTAAGCACCTTAATTATTTTGTATTTGAGTTATTAAAACGAGAAAATGTCCAGTGAGTCCATTTGAACTGAAATTCTTCATCATAAAGATACTTCATACCACAATTACAAAATGCGTTACTTTCACCCTATTATCAAATAAAATGCATTTTGTAGTACCTATCGAAAATCTGAAATTTTATAACAACGAAAGAAAAATGTTATTTATGGCCATAACGAGTCCTAAACGAACACGTTTTCCGTTTCCTTATGAATTCCGCCTAAAGTCACCTTCGATACGGAATCTAGAAATAATACTGCATTGCAGAATAAAATGCTGTTTTAAATTTCAGTTGCAATCGTATCGCAAAAATCTTTAAATTGAATTATATTCCAATACATTTCTCGCATGCATCGATTGATAAGAAGTACATTTCAAGCATTTTCCCCAAGACAAAATTTTTAAAAACCCGTAATTCATCCCAAAGTTAATCTAAATTCAAATTTGCCATAAAATCTAATCCTTGCATTACTGAGAATGAAAGTTCTCATCTTTCTTTCGTAACATGTAAAAGATCTCCTCGCAGCCAGAAACTATTTTCTACTCGTTTTACTTTACTCAATTTTTTTTCCACTCTAGGGGAATAAAGGTGGCACCTTAAAGTGAAGTTGGGGGCTGCTCTGTCCAAACTCATGCATCCATGCATCCATCGAGAGCTTCACTCATTCCTTTGCGTAGAAAAGGAAAGCAGAAATAAAAATGGTATTCTTTCCCTCTCTCTCTTCTTTGGAATTCAATACTGTAGATATACGCATCGACTGTTATTTCTAAGCGCCATATTTGAACACCGATGGCTTTTGACGTCACTTCTTTGGAATTCTGTGGATATTTTCATCGACTATTGTTAAGCGCCATTTTTGAACACAGTGGCCCTTAAAGTTCTGCCTCTAGAAGCTTGAAATTATCTAAAAACACGGCTATTGGTTACATTTCATGTTATCCCTTTGCAAGTAGTAATTATGAATGACTAAAAGTATTCTATATTAGGTGTTTCAGATATATTTGGCCATATTCTAAAGGGTGGTAGAAGGGCTTAAAATAAATCTTTTTGTCAAAGAATGTGCTTTCAGAAATGCCATATTTAGGTGGCAGAGTGCACTGTTTAGGTCAGTAGATAGCATCGCTTCAGTGGCTTAATGCGTCATAACATGCTCCGATTATCAACGGCATTCTCCGAATTCATGTAGCGATGCATCTCAATCGACAATCTCTGAGTGACGAGGTACCTCATAATTCGAAAAATTTATCAGATCTTGATGGATCAGGTATCTTATCCATCTTGTATCTTGAAAAGGCCCGGAATGGCAAAGTTATAGAGGATAGTCTTTTATTTAAGGTATCGAGACCCAAACTTTTTTAAATGTGGTATAGAAACATTTTAACGATATTTATATTACGTTTAATGATAATCAACAATAGCATACGGCTATAAATATTTAAATTATATATTAAGGATTTTGTAAAATAAATAATTATGTATGAAATTTGAAACAAATTTGTATAAACCTTCAAATGTGCTACATGAAAATCCATTCAGCCCATTTGAAATAAGATGCAACCAAAATAAACTACCCGCATGTTTCTAGGGAATTAACTAGAATCAAAAATATATTTTAAAAACAAAGATTTTACAAGCAATCGAAAAATGAATACAAGATTTTTGATAGTTGTTCAGTCCGATTTCTTAAATAAATGGCCATAATTTTAAAACATTTGAACTCAGCATAATTATACTTGTTCATTCACTAGACAGCATTGTAAAGAACAAGTTCTCAACATTTTACGAGAATCCATCAATAATTTTTTTGTGTTATAACATTTGAAGTGAGGAAATAATGCAAAAATATTAATTAAGAGTAAAAAATAGTTTCAAGTGTATCGTTTGATCTCTCTTGATTTTACTGTTTGAGTAAACAATTTGTTCTTCACTTCTCTTTAAGACTGATCACTATATTCCCAAAAGAGAAACTATTTAAACATTTGAGAAAAAAATAATATATACTTTGGAATGTCAAATAAATATACTATCAAGTAATATCAAAACTTTTTTTTTTAACTTTTGGTCAAAAAAGACATTTGTAACGTGTTCGGATACCTTTAAAAACAAAAAAGTATTTTCACACATTTGGTAACAAGTTTGTACTTGTGTCACATTTTTTATGTGACTATAAACTTGCTTTATGGTAATTTATTTTCTAAAGAACTTAAAATAAGAAAAGATCACTTTTCGTAAACTCAGATTTTCCCTACACTCCCTCAAAATCTAGAGTTTGTTTATATTTTGTAACATATAAGTTAAACTTCAGACACCAACCACTAAATAAGGTTATGCGCAAAAAAACTTCGGAAATTTAAATAGACTTCGCATGAATTCGGAATCGTAGTTACAATCGTAAATGTACTACGACACATGCTTCGGAAATTGAAAACACCCTTTCAACAGCGCGTCCTGATTTGATTTACATCACGCAAAAATAAACCCCAACCACCACGCATACTAAATGCCTTTCCGATTTATAGTCTCCTGCAAATTGTGTACAATGCACGGCGATCGGTAGTCGGGACACATATCAAACTTGCTGCGGCCACAATAAACTATCACAACTGCGATAAAAACTTACCCACTTGTAAAGATATGGAGTGGAAAACGCTCTGGGAAAGGGTTTTTATCAAAGAATTTCTTGTTGGTATTTATGCGGAATGACGCAGCCAGAGGCAGCCAGCAACGTCTGGGTTGCTTATGGACCGCTTTTTATCAAGAACGAGAGTGAAGAATGAATTCCGAAAAGCACGCGAACCGCTGATAAGCTGGAGTTTGGACATATTAATTGTCTGTTCGCACATCTGGAAGATGTTGAATGTCCAGCAGAGCGTTGGGAAAACATGCAGAAAATAAAAAACCTGCTTAAAAGTAGCCGTGATTTTCAAGTATAGGTCAGCAGCTCTTAGTGGTAATTTTAGAAACATGTCCCAATTCCATCATAAGTTTGAATATAAGGACTTGCTTAGAATAAAGTATATGGTACATTTGCCAATTGGAGACAAACTTTTCCGCCGAGGGCGATTTATTTTCAGCCCAACAAACACTATATTTGATATCCGGGACATTGTGTTAGGGATATTCCATCCTCCAATAGATATTATGTGTCGATTAATGAGTCTATGGAAAAGTTTGGCTCCAATTGGCAATTGCATCATGTACTGTATTCCAAGCCTGTTCTTATATTCAAACTATAACTGCTCTTAGAGAGCTAAAAACCCTATAGAACCAGCGTAAATGCTCATATTTTATTAACGCTTTAAAATATCTATAATTCGGAAGAAACATAATCGCTAGCAGTTCGATCTGGCCTAGGATGGAAACCAGTACAAGAACCAATAGTTTTGGAAGTTTCTATTGCGATTGTCAACGACACAGAGAGGATCCATGCAAGTAGTAAAACATGTCAACAATAAATGATCCATGCTATGGTATGGAAAGTCGTGCAGAATTTTATCCACATTTATTCATACAAGATCAGCTGCGTATTGCAACTAGAACACAATTATCATGATAGACGATTGACGTGTGTTCTTACGTTTCTTACATAGAATGGAAGTCAACTGTGCTTGGACTTCTATGGTGATCTGAGACCCATTTTTGTCTAGATTGCACTGTCAACAACAAAAATTGTATCTGAATCATCACATTAGTTTCAGGAAACCCCATTATTCTAATCAAAAATAACTATTTGTGCGGTCAGGAGATTTCAAAGAACCTGTAGCCGCCGGTGCCCAGTGAATCCTCCTGCTGCTGTAGTGGCCATTAAGCTGTAGTCAGGGAGGGTTTAATTCCTATTACTATCTAGGTTGTATTTCTCTGTACTGAGTCAGTTAAAATTTTCTTGTGCGTATGTCCATTTTTTCTTTCACAGAAAAGCATTTCTTAGCGCAGTTTGACCAAGTCTTGCACCTGTGCCATTAAAATAAACGAACGAACCAACCATCATTGTAGAGCAATTCCTTTTTGACAACATTACTTTGACATGACCTGATCCTTGCCCTCTACCAGGAATGCATCCGTGTTATAGAAATTATTTATTAATCAGAGAGATTCTCAGATATCACTCCCATCGAGCATGCTTGGAATATACCAGTAACTCGGAATATATGAGATTTGGAGCAGCAGATTCCTGGCTAATTTGTCACGGGACAGCATAGGGACTCACATTTGAATCAATGTCACGCCGTAAATAGGCATGCATTGTCACCAAAGAGAGATACAGCTAACGGTTTGATGAGCTTTCTGATGTAAATCTACAATAATTAGGACACGTAGATTTTATATTCCGATTGTGAGGATTTCTTTATCTCTTCATGTGGGTGGGTGGGTGGGTGGGGTGTCCACATAGTAAGTTTCATTCCATTAAAACTCTGATTTCGGGGTATTTGGAGGTTTTTATTCAAAGTGTATTTCAGTCAAGATTTAAAGGTGGGAAATCTTTTAAATGTTTATAATAAAAGAGATTTTTTTCCAAACACTAAAACTATATTTACGTATTCCTATCTCAGAGGAAGAAGTTATTCAGAGGAAAGAAATTCTGAAAACTTTTATTTGGAATATATATATATATATATATATATATATTAATTAAAAATTAAAATGCAATGTTATTCTGCACAAATGTTTCATCACCTTAAATTGAAATTCTGAACCTTAAGGGATAAAATAAGAAATTGCAGAGAGAGAATTCTTTGTCGATCATAAAACTTCTTCATTTCTTTCAAGAAATTGCTGTAAGTCAAAGAGAAATGGAACGAAAATTCACTTATTTTGTAAGAATAAATACTAATTTAGTTTCATTCAAAGGGATTTTTTCTTAGAAATAATCAGGTAAAAATATGCAAAAAGCTAAAAATACATTTAAGTAATAGAAATAATTGTGAATAATATATATTCTAGAAATAACACTCGCTCTTCAAAGAAAAATTACGTAAAATATAGAAAATACACATAATTTATGAAGCAGTCGCATTAAGAAATTGATAATACATAATATAGCTTGCATTTATGATTTTAAAATTGAATTAAGTTTAATGTTTCTAGCTTTTAAAATGAAGCATTTTCTTGTAGCAGCATGTACAATAAAATAACTTATTTTACTAAATCGATTTAAAGCGGATTTTATCTTTTATCGCTTCGTTCCCTAAAAGAGGATACGCCATGCTAAATAGAATCTAAACATTTGACAGGTTTAAATAAAAAAACATCAATTTAAAGATGATAAGTTAACAACTGTTAAAAGAAATTTAGTATATCAAGATATTCTTGAACACTTTTGAAATTGTGGTATATGATCTGAGCATATATCCTGAAATAGTATCACGTGATCCTGGGAAAACCTTTATATGTAAAAGCCATAAAAAAATTATATTCCTTCATTTGTTGCTCGATATTAATGACTAGCCTCTGCGTGGCCAGCACGGCGTTGTCCGTGACAGTTCTCTTCGTTGGTTCAGGTGTTGCTACGAATAAGTCCCTCGGTTATTGCAACGAATTCCCATTTGGTTTGCTTCGTAAACGAACACCACGGGGAAATGACCTCGTCACTGTCAAATGCGGCCAAATTCGAATTGGGAAGAGATACAATGGGCGTGACGTCACAATCTCTTGTGAACTATAGAATTTAATAAAAAAAATATTCAATTTAAATATTTAATTGAAAAATTATGTATTAAAAGAAAATAGAATGTATAAGGTACCGATCTAATGCAAAATTTTCCTTTCCCGTGACAGTTCTTTTCGTGGGATCAGGTGTGACCAACGCTCGCCAACCTCGGTGATTGCTACACATTCCCTTTTGACAAAACACGTTAGAATCGGAAAAATTGGCATGGTTCCAAAGGCTGACGTCACACAATTTACTTTCTTCTTCTTTCCGAGGTCAACCGCGGTCACCAGAAACAAAGAAGAAACGATTGGTTAAATCAGTCTTCCTAAAAGATTAGAAATGGGACTGCTTCTCAGCCTGAGTTGATCACGTGACATACCGAAACTCATTCAGGTTACAAAGACTGACGTTGGGCAAAAATGTTCAAATCGTGGTGATTCTTTCTTCTCCGGAACGGAAGAAAGGATGATGAAAAAAACTAATAAATTCATTTTAAAATGTTCTAGATAAAATTATAAAATTCTGGCGTGATGGAAAAATTACAAAAAATTCAGACTACCTGTGCGCTATATCTCATTATTGTAAGTGTCATAGATTCGTCAGGACAGTCCACACACACACACAAGCACTTCCTTTTATAATAGTAGAGATTACCTCTTTCCTAGTACACGATTTGACGTAGCTATCCATTTCTGGATTTTATGCCATTGAAACCGAACCAACCAACCAAAAAAAATATCATCTAAATAAAACATCAGTGATATAAGTTAATCAGTGTTAAAAGAAATCAATAACAGCTTTAATACTTTTAGTGATTAAATTACAAATTAATGTAAATTTATCAAACCATTAGTGAAGATACGCTTTAAGATTTTGAGGTTGTGGTGGTTATGACCTTAATCCATAAATAGTAAAACGCGATCCCAGGAAGGTCTTTTCGATATAAAAGATAAAACAAAATTATATTCCTTGATATGTTGTTTTTTAATACCTTATCTAATTTAGCAATAAACTAAATAAAAATAATTAAAGCATCAGGGTCTCGGAATTCACGAAGAGGTATACACTATAATACAATAATGGACCTGACAGCAAGATGTGATGGTATAAGGGAAATAATACTTGCTTTAATAGGAGGAATGATCCACCACGTGCTGCAATTACAATAACAACCCTTGTGGGCATACTTTCAATAAGGTTTTGATACATAGGTATTTGTGTCCATTCCTGCTACAAGAATGTCGCCAGCTCAGCTGTAGATTTCGGACATGGATCACTGGCCCGTAAGCATCGCTCTAACTCGTCTCACAAATGTTCCAGGGGGTTTAGGTCGGGTCTCTGAGCAGACCAGGAAAGACGTTTTGCATCCATATCTTTATATCACTGCTTGACAGAGGCTGCAACATGACAGGGAGCGTTGAAGACCAGGAAGTTGCATTCGTCCATTCCATAAAATTAACAGAGTGTAGGAAGAACCTGATTGTCCAAATGTTCATGTAGGCTTCGGCGTTCAATTGACCAGGAACAACATGCAAAGGTCCCAGGCCATACCACGGAAAACACCCTCAAACAAGCAGTCGGATTTTATGCAAATCCATTATTTTATGCGGTTCATTATGGATTTTATGCGATCCATTATTGTATTATAGTGTACATAATCGAGTAGTTTATTTTAATCAACAACTAATAAACATGCCGTGTGCAGCACGAAGAGAAGGTAGACTGCTCGGCAGCGAGACAATAATATCCTGGAAAATTTACAAGTGTATCTGACAATGCAAGGAAATATTTACCAAACCATGAGACTGTCACCACCGTTCTTCCAACAAGGGTTGCAGAGTATTTGTTCTCTATGATTTCTTGCCTGACACACACACACACGTCGACTTCACTCCATTCGATGAAGCCGAAAACAAGACTCTTCAGAGAATGGAACTCTTCGGCAATCCGAATTGATCCAATTTTGGTAGTGTCGAGCAAATTACAGCCGTTTCAGCAATGAGCATTTTTAAGCACGAGTGCAGTGACCAGCCTTTTACGACGCAGCCCCATCCGTCACAGAGAACAGTGTATAGTCATTTAAGACACACGTCGTCTGATAGTACCCAGGTTCGATTGGAGGGTGAGTTGATCAACTGGTAGCGTATGGGTTTGCCCTCACCCACCTTCAGAGCCAACGTTCGTCTCTAACATTAATGGCACATGGTGCTCCTCAGTTTTCCACGGCGTTTATTTGTAATGGTGTCGTTTGTCCAATCAATGTACACTTTTAATCGCACGAACACTTCATAAACTGCACTGTAACTTACAAACTATGTAGAAACTGCCTGGGAAATGAGGAAAGTAACCAAGAACTCACCCCGGAACACATTTTCAACTGCCCGGCCATCTTGAGAAGCTTACAGGCCATTGACGAAGTTCCCTTTCAGGGAAATCTTTATAGCAACAAAATTGTGGACATGGCAAGGGCCGTGATTTTGGCACATGGAGTAATTTGACTCGACTTCGATTGGAAACGACACCAACCAACCAGGAATGGTTTATATGTTTGCGAAATTCTTGCATCTTATATTGTACATCCACCAAATCTGCTCACAAAACTTGCCTTATTTCAGGGGCTACGCGCTACTATCGTAAAAAGAAGACATAATCATAGTAATTGGATTCGACTCTCTAAGTTAACAAGTGTTGAGAAACTTGTTATCCACTCATTTTAATATCTTTTCTGATTCAACGCGTAAACAAATCAAATTCATTAAATCATCAAGATTCTAGTCCGTATCAGATGTACTTTGAAGTCTTATCAACAGTTTCTAATCCTGTAGAAAATAGTTGATATCCAGCAGAGAGCTCCTTAAACCATTCTCCGACTTTACCAGCTTCATTGTCGTGCAGACTCATACGTTTCGTTTCCAATTAGTATCTTCTTTACATTCTCTACATTTCTCACTATCTTTGCATTTCTCTCCTAACCATTCATTAGTTCAATTATTACGTCCTTTGTTGCTACGCAAGTAAAGCTGGTTCGAATAACTTAAATATATTTTTAAAATGCGTTTTGAAACAACTCAGCGCTGTTTTATTTCAAATCTGATGAGCTTGCCTTCTTTTCGTCGATAGATTTGATTAGAAAAGCAGATTCGCGCGTTGCTTGTTCTAGATGCTACCAAAAGTAAAATATAAATAAGATCTTATTCGGTGCTACGTAGTTGCACTTTTTTTAATATTTATACTATGTAGTAACAGAATTGTATAAACAAAGAGGAAAGTTGTAGTTTTGCTTCCATTATATTTTCAACTTTCTTTATACATTCCTCCCTAAATTCTGTCAAACACAGTTTTCAGAAAACACTTGAATGCAAATTAACGTAGTGTTGTGACCAATCTTCAATTCAATGAGAAGCACTTTCTGTTAAGCTAAATATAGGGATCGGTATAATTTTCTAAATGAAACAGAGCCGCGGTAACCCTGTTGGAAGAGTACCGGATTAGCAACCGGAGTGTTGTGAGTTCAAATCCAACCAAACACCATCGTGAACAATAGGCTGGTGGACGTTAAATCTGTCGTGTCCTCAAATGTTCTCACTTTAGTTTGGAGAATGGGATGCCAGCTCATGCATGGACTCGTCATCTGACCTTGCTTGGAAACTACGTGGGGTTGTCCTCGAACATTTTCCTTCGACAGTTGATCCTGGAACATCGCTAATGGGGTGGCAGCTCAGGTGTGGCCTCATCATCTGACTGTGGATCTAAATTGCGTGGAGTTGTCCTCGGTATTGGCATTTTTGGAATTGGTATTTTTAATGAACGTCATACTAGAGCAATACAACGGGCTATTGACGACGGTCTGAGATCAAACCCAAAGGGAAAGATCCAAGGACAACTCCATGTAATTTTTAACCATGGTCAGATTATGAGTCAACACTTGAGCTGGCACCCCGCTCACCAAATTTCCACATCACGTCAACGTGAGGATATTTGATAATTGGTCATTTGTAATTTTAGCTAACGTCGTACTAGAGCAACACAACGGGCTATTGACGACGGTCCGGGATCAGTCCCTTAAGGAAAAGATCCGAGGACAACACTTCGTAATTTTGAACCACGGTCAGATGACGAAGCAACACCTGACCTGGCACCCCACTCTCCAAACTTCCACACCAACCCAACGTGAGGATTTTCGGCCATGACAGAATTAAGGTGCACCAGCCGCCTTTACATCATATGCTTACAAATATCCATGCCCGAACCCGGATTCGAACCAGGGACCTTCCGATCTAGAAGCTAACACCTTAACCACTATACCGGTTGGTCGGCGAGGATATTTGAAGTCATGGCGGATTTAACGT
Source organism: Metellina segmentata (assembly GCA_947359465.1). NCBI lineage: Eukaryota > Metazoa > Arthropoda > Arachnida > Araneae > Tetragnathidae > Metellina > Metellina segmentata. Next base: position 67,642,765 of record OX375879.1, on the reverse strand, counting down.
GTACCAGCCCCCTTGGTACACGACGATCTTTGGTCAGATTTGAACTCGCAACCCTCCGGTTGCTAATTCTATGCTGTAGCAACCGAGCTCCTCGGATCTTTCCCTGCAGAGTTGATCTTGGACTTTCACCAATAGTCCGTTGTGTTGCTACAGTATGACGTTAATGAAATCCCTGAATGAAATATCAGTAAGCTTTATTTTCGAATACGAATTATTTTCGATTATTTATTTTCGAATATCAGCACTTTAATTCAGCCAATAAAAATTCAAAATAATAAATTTCAAATTAATATATGATAGTTGATTGATGAACTTCAATTACATTAAACGTCAAACATAGCAAAAACAGGCTCTAAACAGCCTTTTAATTTAACCCCGTATGTTTCAAGAAAGAGCATTAGGACAGCAGATGTAAAATATTTGCAGACCCTCTTGGTTGATTGTTTGCTTATTCTAAAAATCCATCTATTAGTAGAAAAAATAATCACTTTTGAGATTAATTTACCTGACAGATTACAAATAATCAGCAGATAGAAATTTCTATGCTTAGAGGGATAGTATTGAACCACGGTTTTCATGGATTGGATCGCAGAAAATGTTTCAAAATATTTTAGCTAATTTATTATTCATTCACTTGGAATATACTCACACATCACCACACACACATCACGCACACACATGTGGCAGTTCTCAAAACTACATTATGTATGCGGAGAAATTTGGCAAACTGTCAGTGGAGCTAACATCCGTAGGAAACTGAAATTTAGGGAAACAGGGAACGAGGATCATTAATATTTTAATTTAGTTAAATTATGCTATAAATTAATTTAGAACAATGCGTCAAATAAAATTATTAGTAAATGTGAGCAGTCGTCTTTCTAAATAAATAATGCTATTAGCACAAAAGTTTTTTGATTTCATTTGCGAATTATTAAGAAATATTTTTGCAATCCAAATATTTTTGCAAAGATGTTGCAATAAGAATACCTCTTGTATCTAAAAATAAAAAAAGAACACGTAAAGAATGGAATTGTGATCATACTAAAAGGAAATTGCATAAAGACCGTATACTTATCATTTTTTACTGTTAAGGTACTTATATAAGCTTTTTAAATTTGATTGTTATGGGATTTTGTTAATTAAGCAGAGGTTGATACACTAGAATCTAATTAGTAAAACTAATTTGTAATGTAAACAAAAGTTTATGAAATATCTAATAAAAACAGTTTGAACTTTTCTCTTTAAAAATTCATTTTAGAGATAGGTATTGTGCTCTTATTTTTCTAGTGGGAGTCTGAGCTCAATTTCTGGGATAGACAATCTATTTTGATTGCTCTATATTCAGTATTTGCTTCAAATAGTCTGACTGATAATTGACGATTTGATTAAATCGTATAAAGGTTCAGTATCCTAATTTTTAACAGTGAAATGCATTAATATTTCGACTCGAAATATTAGATAAAGTGTAGTTAATAGTTAATGTAATATAAGGTGCGGTATAAAACTAAGAACATAAAATAGAATGAAACCCCATTTTCTTCAAATAGGAAAAAAAAACATCACGCCAGTTTCAGAAGACTTCAGTAATTAAAACACTAGTCAAGTGAATGTAATAATTTTTTTAACTCGATACTTTTATAATTATTTTTTAACGTAAATGCATCTTTAAAATCGAAACAGAAATGAGGCACATGAAAAATCTAGCGTTAATCCTAAGTATAGAAATTTCTATTCATCATTTACTGTAAGCTGAAAAGATAAAAATAGTGAAATAAAGAAATAGTTTTGTATCTCCTATGAGAAGAATTTTCAGTGTATACACGCACATCAAAATCTCTGCGAATATTTCCCTTAAGCTATCCGATTGCTCTCACATAAAACATTTATGGGTTACCTTACAATGTTGTTTTTCGCCTTTTTTGTAAAGTTTGGAGTTTAATCTAAATGGTGTTGACCAATAAACTATTATATATCAATTTGAAATGTATTTTTTTGAATTTTTGCCGAATCGTTTTGAAAGTGCATTCAAGAAACAATCTAATTATAGTCTCATTCAAGGATGGGTACAACAAACCCTACCGACATATGGAAATAGTGAATGAGTGTTTTAAAAAAGTGTAAATAAAAAAATTAAACAACTAGTGTTTTAACCATGGTGATTCCAAGGTATTGCGTCACTTGAAAAACTGACTAGATCTTGGATGGACGAACTACCTCGCAATTAGAAGGAAATTAACATGATCTTTGTAATCTCGTCACCGTAAAAAATTGGCATATCTTGATGACGGGGTTTTTTGTGATTAACAGAATTGGTCAGGTTTGATTGACGAGATATTTCGTCTAAACCATTTGGAGCATTAAGTGACCTCCCACAGTCATTTTCCCAAGTTTTTAAAACAATAAATATCCTTCTCTGCAACCAAAAAGCGTTTTTCTAACAGGAAAGAAGATTTGCCTGTTCCTAAAAGCTCAACGCTTTCCATGCGTCATAATGCACCAAGAGTAATTATTTCAAATCCCTTATCTAATTTGCTAAGAACATAAAGATGCTGGAAATCTTCCAATTAAAGTGACAAGATTTTATTTGCAATTAAATTACGTTCCTAACGCAAATCAAAACAAAACTGCCCCATTCCTTTAATAACTTGTCAAAGGAGATTTACAATCGTTCCCGAATTCCGAGATCAAAGGGGACAAAAACAACGCCATCTTCAATTAAAATGCTTCAATTAAAGCCTTCCCAGCAAAGGCATCTTCGTCCCAATTCAATTTGACTGCTGTGTTCTTTTCTTTGTTCGGGGAATGTCGAAAGGAAAAGAATCCCGGTCTCTACATTCAAGAAGCGTGACACCTCCAATCACAGCTGTTGAAAGAGGCATTGATTTTGATGTCAAAGTAGCTCAGAGGTCGCGCCCTTTCTTAATAGTGCCATTCTTCTTTTCAGCATAGGACTCTGGCACGAAATACAACCTCTCCCTTAAAATGGTTTCGCCTCGTGATCACGCCGAGCACATCTCTGGGTTATACCTAGAATTCGAGCTCAATCTATATAAATAAGAATGGAGTGTTTGTTTGTACATTCAATATTTTCGACCCATTTCAAGTTTTCTATCCGTTTTGGACCCTTCTGATGCCGAATCCGCCCTTTTCTCGTATGGTGTCTGTCTGTCTGTATGTTGTGCCCTATACACGTCCACGTGGTTTAAGATATTTTCATGGAAATTTGCATACAGTGAGAACTTATCTTAATTTAGTGAGTGGCATTGGTTGCGAAAGTATGTCTGTCCGTCTTTCTGTTCTATGCTCTTTTTTGTGTTTGTGTGTTTGTGTAAACATCACATGAATTGTATTCCAGATATTTGATTATAATGTGTTTTATTTTATACATTATTTATTACTTTAGTGAATGCAATATTAAACATTTTTTTATTGTTATATTTAGAAGAGTTTCATGCTAAAACACCTGAGTAAGTATACTTAAATCAGTCACAATTTGATAGTTTTCGAAAAATTGGAATGTAATTTGAGTATTACGATTACTTTCATTTGCTTTACCAGTAATGCTGAAAACCAATTATTTTTCAAAAATTTATGGTGAAATTTTAGCTCTGATACGTTATTTATTTCGAGTCTTATTTTTATTCTTTGCGCAATGAAAACGATTTCCGAATATTTGGGACAGACGATATTTTTCAACGAAACGAGAATGAACAAGATCGCGCGAGCAGTGATATTTATTCTGGTTCTTTCGCTCTGAATTAATTTCACATTTCTAAATTTTGTGCACTTTTAGTTGTAAGTTGTGGCAACTGTGCGAGATCAAGAGATAAAATTGAATCACAAATTAATATCTTTAGAACAATTTTTTGCGACATCTTTTATTTTGTTTTATTTTGCTGTTTCCTGTTTTAAATATTTATTATTTTAATAAATGTGTTTTCCTTCTCATCACACGCAACAGCACTACAAAGTATTAGACTTAAAAATGTTAGGTAAGTCAGTATAAATTTTCAGTAAATTTTAAGTGTAGTTATGCCATTATTGAAAGAATAATGCCGTTATTTAAAGAATAATGCCGTTATTGAAAGAATAGTAATGTTTAAAAATCCAAACTAGAACTTTTTCCAACATTAAAAAATTCGTTGTCAAAATGAAAGGAGAAGATTGCAAAATTTCACAATGTCGCATACCGGAGGCAAGAGTGCCACAAGAAAAAAAATATTGTTTTGTTGACTATGAGTGCGAGAGCACTCGCCGTAAATCGTAATTTTAATTGAGTTGAACATGAAAAGAACTTAAGAAAGGGAATTCCAAATCTCCCTCAAAATCGTCTTTTATAGTAGTAACCTTAGTATCACCTTTCGTCATTTTGTAGCTTTGTCATACAGCAATTGTGCGATGTATCTGAAATGTATTACATGAATGGATATGCATGTGTAGGATTTATGTCCAAAGTAAGTTGTAGAAAATATAAAGATGGCGAAGGGTGTTAAAATAAATTTTTATTCTACAAAAAACGTAAGTCATTATATATTCTGATTATCTCTTCAATCTGTAAAGCAATTCAAACCGAGTAAGGTCGGGTATTCTGCTAGAAATGAATTAGATAAAAATGAGAGGACTGACTTTACATTTTGTGACTACAAATGATATGCATGTATAACAGGGCTCGAAATACCCGGGTGCACAGGTGCACTGTGCATATAAAAATGAAACTGTGCACCTAATTCTTTCCCTCTAAGTGCACGCAGTGCACCTAACGTTAAAAAAAGAGGGGGGAATGTGTTTTATGTTATTTTGATCTTTCAACAAAATATTAGTATCGACCTCTCTCGCTCTAAAGGAACGTAATTAAAATTCCTAAACACACACTATGCGAAATAAAAATCGCTGGGCCGTTACGAATTTAAACAGGAGGAATGTTTATTTGTGTCACTGCCACCAGAACTTTCCGATGATCGAAACATTTTCCAGGTGGCTCTGTTGAAGCTATTGTCGCGACAGCCGTACGCAGGAGAAGGGATAATTTCGATTTTTAAATATTTTTATTTACTATCTACTATGAACTTATATAAACATACCCAACTAATAAAGCAGTTTACATTGCATTAATACTCTTATATTACGTTTTTTAAATGTGTACCTAAAATATAACCTGTGCACCTAATTTAAAAACTTAAGTGCACCTTGTGCACCTGTATTAAAAAATCTATTTCGAGGCCTGATGTATAATGTGGTATTTTACTGGGACAATCACGAAAATTTTAGCCATGAGAATGGCTGTCTTATTATTTTGTATTAACCTAAACATTTTTTTAACTAAAATTATCTTCCCTCCCAGTAAGTTCACCTTAAATGTTTGAGTACATTTATCATTATTTTCCTCTTATAAATGCTAACTTCAAACCGTCAGTTAGGAAATCCAGATTTTCAAGTTAAAAATAAATTTAAGTTGAGTTCTCAAGTATTGAAATCATAACAATCGCAACATACAATCAACTAGCAAATTAAACCTATGAGGAGAGTTGCGAATGGTAAAAGGGAGAACCTGAACATAATTTAGCAAGTTCACGTCATAGAGAAAAATAAAGTAGAGTAATAGTAACCGTTTTATGTACTCAGGATCATGGGAGTAACCTAAACTAGCAGTAACATGAACTTCAGACTACTTTCTTGTCCTGGAGGAAACGAGAATTCATCATTCGAATGGTCTACGGAATCATTTATTGATTCATAATATCATTGGTCCGGTCATTGTAGTTGTAGACTTGTGCGATTTCAATATTTTTTCATTTATTGGTATATCAGTCCTATCATAAGATGTTACATCGCCAAACGAAGCGATAAGATGCCAAATCGTCGATCCAAACAAAATTTCCCTGAATAAACACTAATTGATTTGCTAGCCACACTTTTTAAAACTTCTCTCAATAGCAGTATAATCATTATACTTATATTTCACGTCTATGGTACACGTCTAGGACGTACTATACAACCCATACGTGTACTGCTTGCATTGAGATGTCCCAAAAGGAAGGCTTGGTTTTAGGATTTTTATGGAAGCAAATGATATAGAAAAATTTAATTGAAGAAAAGATAGCTCATGTTCAAAAAGTTTTCGATTTAAAAGATAATAACTGCGCAGCCTTTTTCTGATTAAGATCTATGCATGATTGTCCCATACTTGGCAGTGGAATCCCTTATACATATTTTGCACATAGATTCCGAAGTACCCAACGATGTATGTATGGTGATGGAACAAGATCTATATATATAATTCTCTTACGTGGCACGCAAAAAAGACGTTATTTGTTATCGCGTTTTGGCAACATTGTACGATTATTTGTTTTTCACGAAGCCTCGCGCTTGAATTGAATTTATAGCGTTATCGGATGAAATTTTATTGAAAAAAAAATGAATTTTAATCGAGCTGTTGCAGTTAATAATAGAAATCAAAGAAAGCGGAGGATCTTTTCAGGGCCATTTAAAAAAGGTCCTTTTCAGGGCCAACAATTATAGTTCAACAAGACGCTTACACTACAACTTTCGACAACTAACTCAATGAAAATGCGTGGATGGTTCGAGTGCAGGGGTAAATATACACTCAAACAACATGCTGGGTATTCAATTTCCAAATCAGCCGTCACATTTCGAGTCAAAATTTTCTCAAAGTTTTCATTTTAATTCAGATTCTATCGGTACTGTATTTATCTTTTCTGAAAAATAGCAAAAAAATTTAGGTTTGAAAAATAATTTTTTGGAATATCATATTTTGTAAACAATCCCTTCTGCTAGGACACATGTCTTCATTAATGCGAGCGAAGCGAGCACAGGTTCGCGCAGCGAACCAATGAGGATTGCGAAGAAATCCTCCGGGGGTTGGCGAGCGTTTGCGAGCAGGGGGCGGGGCCCCTAGTAAAAAATATAGTACGAAGGATCGTCTTTGCATTGCTCACTTGGCACACAAGGCTTCGTGCTAATATTGAGTTATAACATTCAAAATTCACAGTCAAAACACTGATGAGTTTACATCGTTTTCTGTTTTTAGCTTCTATTTGTTAGTTAAAAATAAAAGTAAAATGTTTTTAATTTTACAGCTAGTTGTTCTGAATTCAAACTTATTATAAGAGTTTAAAAGAAACACTTATTTAACAGAAATATTAGGTCGATGTTTCAAAGGTTTTTCGTTGCGAATTTAGTGCTAGGTTTAATTATAGTTACCTTACTGGGTATACAGGGATTGAAATCGCTGTTTCCAGCTAAGTGCCCTTAGAAATCACAAGAATTTTAGAAATTGCACCCGGAGTCAACAGATCAATAGACGATGCGAAAAAGTACCGATATTATCTATTGCATATTAAAGATATACGAAGGTTGAAGAAAATTGTATCGAATTTCATAAATTTAACATGCTTATGCTTCATAAAGAGTATATTTTTTTTAATTACACTGCTGGCCACAGTAAATGCAACACCCTGAAGGAAGCATGCAAATAACATCAAATTTATAACATGCATTAGCGGAGGTGAGATATGCTAATGATTAGAATTTCATCGCAGTCGCACATCACGCGCGCCTGTGGTGCCACTTCAAAGCGCTATTTTAGGCTTGGAGATTTCGACGATTTCAAGTACGGCAATTGTGTTTTTCTTGTGGTTTTTTCAAAAAAAAAACCCGATCAATTATGCCTTGTAGAAAACAGCGATCATCTTTTGATCAAGTATCCAAGTTCGACAGAGGAAGGATAGTGGACTACCGAGATTGGGGATTATCTTTCAGGGAAATCGGTAGTCGTGTTGGACGAAACCAAACAACTGTAATGCGGATATGTGATCGTTGGATGCAGGAGGGTACGACGGACCGACGTGTTCGATCGCATCCACTTCACGTGATGACAGGCATTTTGTGCGTATGGCAGTGACGGATCGCTCAGCCACATCACGAACCATAACACAGCACATTCAGTCTATAACGCATCATCCAGTGTCTGCGCGTACCATTCGACGCCGTTTACAGCAGAAAGGTCTGTCCGCAAGACGTCCATTGCTTCGTCTACCCTTGACGCAGAACCACAGATGTTTCCGCCGCCAATGGTGTGATGAAAGAAGGATGTGTACGGCAGAATGGAATGAAATTGCCTTTACTGACGAGTCACGCTTCTGTCTACAACACCACGATGGTCAGATTCGAGTCTGGAGACACCGTGGAGAGATGATGCTGAACAGCTGCGTTATGCACCGCCACACTGGTCCTGCACCGGGTATTATAGTATGAGGCGGTATTGGATATCACTCTCGCACTCCTCTAGTACGCATTGCCGGTACTTAAAACAACCAGCGCTACATCTCCGAGGTGTTGGAGCCAGTTGTCCTTCCTTACCTTCAGGGCTTGCCCACAGCCATATTTCAACAGGATAATACGCGACCACACTTGGCACGCATTGTCCAAGGGTTCTTCGTCAATCGCCAGATTGAATTGCTTTCCTGACCAGCTCGCTCTCCGGATCTTTCGTCGATAGAAAACATATGGTCCATGGTTGCTCAACGATTGACCCAGATTACATCCCCAGCTGCCACACCAGATCAACTTTGGCAATGTGTGGAAGCTGCTTGGTCTGTTGTACCCCAAGAACACATCCAAAGTCTCTTTAAATCAATGCCGAGGCGTGTGGCAGCGGTGATCTCCAACAATGGCGGCTACTCTGTCTACTGATTTTGGCAGGAACTACACTTCACAGAAGTCTATAAATTTAATCATTTGATACTTGGTCAACATGTTATCTACAAAATAAATTTTTTTGTGATATCTCTTGTCTTTCTTGGTGTTGCAATTTTGGTGGCCAGCAGTGTAAATTCTGTTACGACCATACTATAAAAGCCTTAATTTGTATTTAAATGTTTGTGAAAGAACTAAACTCGAGTAAAAACTCTCGATACGTCGTCACTTAGATGACTCATCACACTCCGGGAAAGTTGTCAATTTTCGTAAGTCCCGTCTAGCACTTACAAACGACAGTGTAATTAAAAACCTCGTTTACTCATAATGAAATCAAGTGCTATTTCGAATAACTCGTCACTGTCAATAGGTCTTTAAATATGCTGGGTTTGTGTCTGATAGCAAACAAGTTTAAGTCAAAAGTGAGGATTCTGACTCTTTATTGAATTTTATTCTTTATTGAATTTATTCGAAATCGCAAAGAAAAATGCATTTATCCTGAAATAAATAACTACAGCGATATAGATAACACAGCTGTAGTACGTTCTCAAGCGACCATAAGAGATTTAACTGCGAAATATTTTTACAGAAAAGCATGAAATTACGAACGATGTATAAGTGAAAACGAGAAACTTCTTTCACCACCTAATAAAACACAAGCTCGTGGTGCCTTAGAAACAATTAGAAATTACCTTATGTCTGCTCAAAGTACTGAATTTATAAGGTAAAAATTATGAATACAGTGATAAATTTATAATTCACGCTATCGTTACAGTAATGCATATTGATACATTCTGTGGTTATACCGCTTATGCTGTCGAAATATGCAAACTCAAGCTTTTGTTCTAAAACTAAAGCATTTCACGAATAAAAGTTACCTTTGTTTGTTGTTCAGAAAGTAATTATATGAAATGTAACAAAGAAAGTCACAAAACTCATAACTAAAATCGTTTCTTTTCAAAACCATAAAATGCCGACTTAGAACATGTAGATTACGAACAGTACGCAAAAGAGATTTCGTTTGTTGGAAGTTACCTGAAAAGAGCATATTTATTTATAGTCAGAATAAATTTCAAAGGGAACTAATGTGCAAATGCTATGTTTTCTCAACCCAGTTGTAACAAGAGCATGTTAAACTTAATTTAGATTCTATTCTCATAAAAGTAAACATATTTTTTCTGTAGAGTTTATTTTTACCGTTCAAAACACACACAAAAGTCCAGTGTGTAAATATAAACAGACTATAATTGCTTTATCTTTTTCTATTCGAGTGATGACTTAAGCCCGAAATTATAAAATCTCTACTTTTCGCTTCTAGATAATATAGAAATAGGAGTAAAAAAGTTTTACAAGGAAAGAAATCCTATCTCTCTTTGTATAATCTTTGAAAATCACGAATTTTCTATTATGAATAAACTATCGAAAAGGACATATTTTACTTTCGTTCTATCTTAAGTAATATAAGTTGTCTTACAAATTTCCTTTTTAATATTATTGTCTTGCAATAGAAAATCTCAAAGATTTTTAACGTATAGTACGCAAAATTAATTAAACATAAAGTATAATTGAACCGTAAAAAAAAAAAATGTGTAAACAATAGAATTCGTAAAAACTATAATGTTATAGAACTTTAAGTTGTAAAAATAGTAGTATTTACGAAATATTTCATCATGTCTATTCTAAGTTAGATCTCTTTAAATATAAATATTTATGTATCATGGTTCAACATTGTTGACTTTTTGCACATTTTAATAATTTAACTATTTCTGCTATAGAAGGATCTCGGATAACTTTCTCTGAAAACGATCCGAGAAAGTTAGAAACCATTATTATAAGCGCGAACAATTTTATGTAGTTTAATTATTAGGTCTATGAAATATTTAAGGAAAATATTGAATACACCGAAATATTATGAAGTGTGAAAAATAAACATTTCTGCTATTTTCTTGTTTGCATATGTCCTTTGGTCAGATGACGACGTCAATAACTGAGCTGGCACCCCACTCTCCAAATTTCCATACTACGCCAACGTGAAGACATTAGAACTCCCGCCAGTTCAACCTACCTCCACGTACACGACGGTCTATGGTAGGATCGAGTTTTTAATTCGCAATCCTCCGGTGGTTAATCCGTGACTCCAACACTGGTCTAAGAGTACTTTTAAACACATAAGTTTGTAAACATACTAGAAAGAAATCCAGTAGTGTGTAGTGAAAACATAAATTTTCTTTTAAATACTAGTGATAGAGTTGTAATTGGTTCAAAATGAACTTTGAAGATTTGGGTTCGCACATTTGCCACACATTACCCTAATGTTTTTTTAATGTAGATTTCGTTTTTATAATCAAACAAACTATAAAAATAATTCATTATAAAGAAATAACAGTATTTTATTATTCATTTTACGAATTTATACCGGTATTTGTTGAAAATGCTTATTTGACAACATTGTTAATTTTCGTTTTCTATATCAAAACTCTTCTAGACACTCGCCCACTGCGCCAAGTGGGTGATCCTAATCTGGTGCATGTGACTTATCCTATTAACCTCACTATACACTACCCTACAATAATGGATAGGACGCCAGCGGATTTGCATAAAATCCGACAACTTGTTTGGGGGTGATTTTCGTGGTATGGCCTGGGATCTTTGCCTGTTGTTCTTGGTAAATTGAACGCCAACTCCTACATGAACATTTTGAACAAACAGGTTCTTCCTATGTTCTGGTAATTATAGAATGTACGAAAGTCACATCCAGGTCGACAGCACTCAATGTCATGTTGTAGCCTCTGTCAAGCAGCGGTATCAAGATATGGATGTAAAATGTCTTCCCTGGCCTGCTCAGAGACCCGACTCAAACCCCATAGGACATTTGTGGGACGAGTTTAAGCGACGCTTACGGGCCAGTGATCCATGTCCGAAATCTACAGCTGAGCTGGCGACATTCTTGTAGCAGGAATGGACACAAATACCTATGTATCAAAACCTTATTGAAAGTATGCCCACAATGGTTGTTATTGTAATTGCAGCACGTTGAGGACCATTCCTCCAATTAAAGCAAGTATTATTTCCCTTATACCATCACATCTTGCTGCCAGGTCCATTATTGTAGGGTAGTATATATCTCTTCGTGAATTCCGAGACCCTGATGCTTTAATTACTTTTATTTAGTTTATTGCTAAATTAGAAAAGGTATTAAAAACAACATATCAAGGAATATAATTTTTTTATAGCTTTTATCTCGAAAAGACCTTTTTGTGATCGCTTCAGGGTAGTGTATATGAGGTTTATAGAGTTTTAATGGCGCAAGGGTCCTATTTGATAATACTCCGCTGAGCACAAGACAAACATCTGGTAATATATATACACACACAGGAAAGTTTTACTAACACAGGAGAGAGCGGAAAACACCCAGGGATGAAACGAACCTTTCAGGAATCAAACCTGAGGCTCCTACAACTCCTGGATTGCTAGCGCAGTAGGCAAACACACTGATCACGGCATCCCCAACTACAGGTTAGGAAAACTGGAAGGGAAAGTGTCAATACATAACTAAAACATTGGGGAGTTTTCGCTCAGTATTTATTTAAATCCCCTTTCAAATGGGATTCAGAAAATCTGAATGCTCCTCATCTTGGTTTATTTCCATCGTTGAAAAATTTCCATATGCATGGCGTGTTCTGAAAAGACAGTGCGTAATTTATGCTCGCGTTTGTGAAACAAACAGTGCCTGCTCTGTAACATTGTCAAGCTCATGCTATGGGAAATTTATCAAAGACATTGCAAGATATCCAAATTTCCATTACAACGATTTTTTCACTTCGGCAGTAAAAGAACCATCGCGAGATTTCGAATTCAGAGCGGAATATATTTTCGCCAATTTCGTTTATCGCGAATTTTAAATTCAAATTGGATGGAAAAGCAGACTCTGGGATTCCCAGGGTGATAAATTCAAATTTCATTCTTCTTTTTCTTGAAGCACGGCCTTGTCAATTCAAAATAGAGTTCGAGAACGTTTTTCCTCTTACCCGATATATTCCCTTCTTTTTAAAATATTCCTTGCGCATTTCAATAAATTTAACTAAGTTGGTTGGTTGGTAGTGGAATTTACGTCGTACTGGAGCAACCCAATACGAACGATCCGAGGGAAAAACCTCGTAATTTTTAATTATAGTCACATGACAAGATCAACAGATGTACTGGCACGCCACTTCTCAAAACTTCCACACTCCACCAACTTGGACATTTGAGATCACCACAAATTTAATATGCATTGTTCCCCAGGTCCTGGGAGCAGTGAATGCTTAAAACTGCAACGTACGTCGCAGAACAAAGTTTTTACAGGTCAAATTTTCCTTAATTTTATCAAAATTTTGACCGATTTTTGTTTAATCATACTTTATGATGTTCTGCAGTGCAAAGTACGCTCCTTGTCCACACCTTTTCTTCTTTTCTAGTACGGAACAACCTCCCTACACCGCCCAAATTACCACAAACACTTTATAAGTAACACACCTTCTATGTCAATGACAAAATATTTAACTTCAAAAGTTATCGTCAGAATTCCAAATTCTAAAAGTATGTCTTGGTTTTAAATAAAGTAAGTTAATTAATATTGATGTGTTTTATAAAAATATGTATTACATATTTAGCCGATAATTGTGTTTTACCTCTGTTTTTGATTTCAATGCAGTTTTCCAAATTTTTACAAAATGCCTGCTGAACAATTCCAATTTCTGGGAGTTGTGTTGCAGAACACTGAATTCTGCACCTGGGCCCCAGGTAAGCAACGGTCTTTGGTTGAATTGAGTTTCGAACTCGAACCCCTCCTGTTGTTAATCCCAGAACTACCACGGTCGTTATTATTTATATTTTGCCGTATTCTTTATATTCTACAAACTCTTTAAGGGAATATGCTTAGATTTTTAAATTTGGTGATACTTACACGCCTTATGTAACTGGGTACGGAGGTATTGCATTATTTCGTAAATTACATAGGTATTGATATCATAGAATCTCATTAACAGGCATTTTTCGGAGACATTAAATGTTTATATTCGTTATGATAATAAAGATATTGCCGTATTGGTAATCAGATTCACCCTCTTTCGGTGTCTACATCTATAAATTTGTGTATCCTATGTATTGGTTTAAAATGTCGTATTAAAGAATTAAGTTCGTTGAAAAGGTCAGAAATGGTTATAAGTCATAAGGGAAAAATGTTTGTTGCAGATGGGATATATGTGTGTAAACCACTCAGAGGGTTAAAAGATATAATACTATCAGAATGCTTACAATTCTTATTTTTGACTTAAAAACATACCGTAAATAGATGTGCCATAAAAAAAATTTGTCAGTTAATGAGTGTTTCTGTTCTAATCTAATATTTGGATATTTTTAATCGAGGTAACAAGTTAAGCTTTTAATACTTTTATTTAATATTTATGCACCAGTTTTTAAATTATTTTAAATTTTGTGTTTGGTATTTCATGAGTCACAAAAAAAATGCAGTCATCTACGCAAATTAAGTGAACATATATTTACTGTAAACATTATTCCGAGTCTAATAACATTTTTGGTTTTGATTTTTCTCTCCAGGTAAAAAAATAAGAAATGTTCTGATACTTTTTGACAGGCAGTGCTTGCTTCCAGCCAAAACGGCTGAATAAATTATTACAAAATCCTGAAATTTTTGCATATTTAAAGTAATTTAGCAAAAACTTCAGGAGTAAGAGCTAGTCTTATTCTGCCCGCCTCTCCGTTGTGGAATTATTTCCGATGAATTCCCTCCTGAAAGAAAACAGCTACGGCACGTTTTACCAGAATTGATCTTTACGTAATTTAAAATCCCTAAATATATCACCACGAGCAGCTCGAACTGGCTAGATCGGTAGAATAATTTAAGACAGTCTTACATGTTCAAAACCTGTCAGTATTCCTTACATTCCGGACTAGATTTTCACATTTTGTATAAAAATTAGACCCTTGGGAATGACGACATGGAACATTTTTACGAATTTCGTCAAATGTTTATTCGATGTATCTTTGAGGATTCTATGATAGTCTGTTCTTCTGCCCGTGTATGTATTCCAAAAATAAGCTTAGACATTTTCTTTAAGTACATTTCTACATGACAATAAATGGATGTTTCTTTTTTTCCCCTCTGGAGTTTTTTTAGAGGTCTCGGTAGAGCCCGATTGGAAGAATAGAGGATTAACAACTAGAGTGTTGCGAGTTCGAAACTCAGTAAATCATAAACAGTCGTGTACATGGAGCCCCTAATGCATGATAAATTTATTAATAATATCTCTTAAGACATTATTTAAACTACCTACCTATATTTTTATGCAGGTATAATTATTACAGACAGCAAAAAGCTGATGATAATTTGAGATGTTCTTAGATTAAAAAAAAATACTTTACATGACTGTTGTGCTTGGTGCCACTGCGAATACCAGTACTTTTTTTTGAACCGATTGCATGAGTGGTTATATCAATTAATGTACATGTATCAAGATTAGGCTGTGGAAGTATTCTTAGTAGGCTGATTCGGAGTTATATAAAAATCACTTTTCAGTTATTTAATTACATGTTCTTTTCTTCAAAAGATAGAGAAATAAAAGTATTTTTTCACAAAGTTTTCGAATTTTTACAGAATTGAATAAAAACGAACGATTCTAGAAAATTAGTTCTTGCTGCGGATTGAATCAAAATACTATTGGTTAAGAATATTTTCCTTGAGAGTAAATTTCTCTTTTTTCTTCATCATAAAAAAGCTGTATTGTATGTATTATTTATTTAGAATTCCAACTTCTCCAGTTTCTCTCAGCAACAACAAGCACATCAAAACACATTCAGCTCATTTTTAAAACATGATTAAATTCATTTAAATTCGGAAAAAATGTTCAATTAATTCTACCTAAAAGAAGTTACATAGTTCAACACGCACACATCATCATTATACTCCTCTAAACGTCATGAAAGCGATTATTAGATAACCTGTTATTTACTATTTTTTTACTACATACTAATTACCTATAACTTTTTACAAAAAAATGTAATTCATTTTTTAAACATTTTTATAAGTAGTATTTAAAGGGCTACCGAGATACAAAACAAATAAAATTAATTTACATAGTCCATCAATACACATATATCATCAATAAGCAAACAGGACTATTTCTAAAGCCAATGAAATAAATGACTTCAAAATAAAATTTTAGACACTTACATGGAGATTATATGCGCTTTTTATAGATTTTAAATTCAGAGAAAATATATTCAAACGGGAATATATTAGAAAAGCTTATATTTTTTATCGATTATTTAAATCAGTCGTGTAGCAAGTGAGAGTAATGCATTTTTTCTGAAACATAAATCCTTCGAAATGAGGAAATAAAATCTAGAACTATTTCTCTCTAAAAGGAAATGTCTTAAAATACGATAACGTATTCTACAAAATTAAATATATTCTGATTGTTTTCTTTTTATCAGATTCAATCCTTTTGAGTTTTCTAGATATTATTTAGATTTTTTTACGCTGCATTTCTTAATTACTATGTGCAAACAACTGATGTCAACCATAAAATTCCCGTATCCCAGACAAAGGCACGTTTACCTAGGCTTATTATTCATTGGATGAGAGATTTGTTCGTTCTATTATGCTATCTTTTGTATTAGGGTAAGAAAACACAAACATTACGATATATATATGCAACCCAAAACTGAAACGTGTCATATGTTGTTTTCCTTTCTAATTTCCTTCCTTAATCTTGGAATAACTTAAAGAATTAAGCAATTAAAATTGCGAATAATATTTAGGACACACATCAAGAAGTATTCCAATCTGTTAAATATGATACAAGCTGACATAGATTTTATTCACAAAAATGGCTGCATATTTTATTATTCTTTATTAATCAAAAATATTTTTTCAACCATATTTCCTTCGAGAAACGGTATGCCAAATTTGTGGTTATACCTGTCATTTTTTTTATTCAAAAATAGGTAATATGAGCCCCTTAGTTAATGGACATCTCTAGTCACCTTGATATATCTCATACGTGACGGTTTGAATTAGCTATTTTTGTATAGAAAAATATATTTACCCAAACATTTGGGATCAGGGCAATAAATTTACTGTTACAAAATCAAATGCATAACAGTGCTTAAAAGTATATACCACACATATGGTTATTCAGAATCACAACAACGTTAGAAATATTTAATTGACCTTTTTGTGTCACATGTAATAAAAATATGACAACGAATATTTTGTTGTAGTGTAGATAAATATTATATAATTAAGTATTTCTCGAAATAATTGCACATCCGTTTTAATTATGCTGTCTAATTACACCGTCAATTACTCAGTATATGTAAGGCTACACAATACTCTAAAAATGACAAAAATATCGAAAACAGTTTTTGCATTTTTCGATGGCACGTAGTTGGGAAGCTTGGCTCAAAATTCTAAATCTGATATCCAATTAGTTTTAACGATATTTGAAGTTTTCTGAGTGTTGTCAGTGTCAAAATTTGACAGCAGGCGGGGGGGGGGGGAGAGTTAAATTCGTTTTTGTTTTGATGCATTTTTCATTCTTACAATGAATTAAAAATATTTTTTAATAAAATCAATTCCTTAGGTGAAAAATGGCTATTAACTTCAACTTTGACTACTAAAATCGTATCTGTTAGTTTATGTTCTGCGTTCTCTTCTGAGTCTCATTTCTAGCTAATCAATATTGATAAAAAGGTCTTTTTCAAGACCAATATTTGGTTGTGATTGTTATATATAATATATTATAATCAAAATTTGGTCCATATTTGGTATGAAAATATAAAGTTTAGGCATAGGTATCCACTTTAAGCTATAAGATCTGCCCTAATTAGCCCTCATGTAGCAAACAATGACAGTAGAATGTCAAGGTATGAACCAAGCCAACCACAATTTCCATAATTTAAAAAGACAAATGGTACAAATCAATTTTAAAAATTGGCAAATCCCTGCTTCAGAAGACAATTTTCAAAGTTTTTAAATTAATCGGTTGTATTGCACCATATAATTATGTTATACGTAACTTTCAAATGCAATTATGTGTATTTTTATAGCCCATTGAGTTAATCACTCATATACAAAGATATGTACATGAATGTAACAAAAATAAATTTCATAAGACTATAACAAGCTCTTGGAAGATATACTTTCCCGTAGTAAATTTACAGACAAGATAATTCATTGCAAAATAGTTTTTAAAAGTTTATTTTCCTTCAACTGACTTGATAAACAAGATAATTTAAAAGTAGGACACACGTGTTTTTAAGCCACCAGAAATAAATACGAAACCTATTTGAGCAAACAACGCAATCGATTTACAAGAAAGCGTAGTGTCGAGTTTGGCTGTAGCTTCCAGTGCTACAAACCCAATTTCTAATGTTATACCTAGAATTATTAGGTAAAACATCGATTTTATTTAAAGCATCTCTTCCAAAAATGGGTACCGTTGAAGAAATTTCGGGGGAATCATTTGTACCAAGGGAAATGGGAAGCATTGACGAGTAACGTTGAAAAAAAAGACGCAAAAAGACATGTCACCTAAAACGTTTTTAACTCTCCTGATGATTGTCTTGACGAAATATATTGTCATAAAGAAAACTGACCAGATATTTATGGGCGAGGAATGTTATGATTAGAAGAAAACTGGCCAGATCTTGATCTTATTATTATAAAAAAGTCAATACCTTGCAACGAGATACCTCGTCATTAGCAAAATTGGTCAGATATTGATGGACTAGATATCTCTTCTAAACCACTTATATCAGTCATAACTTCAGTTCCTATTTTTTTTCAACTAGTGTGTAAAAAAGTATCTAGTGTAATAAAAGAAAACTGACCAGATCTTTATGGGCGAGGAATCTCATGATTAAAAGAAAACTGGCCAGATCTTGATCTTATTATTATAAAAAAGTCAATAACTTACAACGAGATATCTCGTCATTAGCAAAATTGGTCAGATCTTGATCGTCTAGATATCTTTTCTAAACCACTTATATGATCTTTACAACTTCAGTTCTTATTTGTTTTATTTTCCAACTAGTTTTTATTCTAAAATTGCTTTCACAACTAAATGCGGTACAAAGTCCCAAAGTCGGAACTGTCCAAAATCCGAACGTTTTGCTAAACGGCTTCTTTTTTTTTTTTTTTTTAATTTTTTTTTCTCACTTTTTTACATTTTCACGACAAATTTTAAAGATCAAAGGAGTTAAACCTGGACCTAATTGATGAAACAACAGAAAATAACGGATATGTTCAGAGTAAATACCACACGGGGAAATTAGAAGATTTGCAAGTAAAATTGGTTACATTGTATTAAAATGGGTTTTTTTCCCTTTTTTTAAAATTATTATTATTTATATATCTGCTATTTTACTATGGCAATCGCAAAATTCGCGTGGCAGGGGGAGAGATTAGATTAAGGTTTTTTTGACAAAAAATGCCGATAATCCGAAATCCGGAAAAAAAAAAGTCTGAAATTCGGAATGGCCATGGTTTGTAGGATTCCTGACTCTGTACTGTATATATTTTGGTCATATTATAAAAACTATAGGGCTAGATGCACACAATTGCAATTTATTATTAGTTCCAATAGAAGACGCAATAATAAAAAGTCCTAAAATGGGTCATTGAGCCGAAAAAGTTTGAGAAACTGCAGTTCAAAGATGTATTATATCAACTTTGCTTTCTTAAAATTATTCAAGCCCCAGTCACTGTTCACTATCATTCTCGAGAAACGAGGAGTAAAATAATTTACCAGACCGCAACACAGATGCTAAATAAAACCCATTCGAAAACAGAACAGACACGCAAATCAATAATTTTTACTGGCCCGTATCTTTCAAGCGAGTGGTCCTCAATCATTCCGAAAGTAAATCTTTAAAAATACTACCCATTCAGAGCGAAAGTAGAGCAAACATAAAATGCATTTTCCCATACAACCGTTGAATGCTTTTACCGAATTAGATTTAACGCTCAATTCGACCATAGAGCCAACATCAGTCAACGCAGGAGAGAAGAGCTCAGAAAGGCATGAAAATCTGTTCGACGCCTCCTCCCCTTTTTAAAAAGAAGATGGGAACTTCCGGAGCATCACCACGGTAACCAATGCCAACAAAACAATCATCGAGATACCACTCCAAACCGCGTTTCGCACAAATGCTGAAGTGCCATTAATTTTCGACAAACTTTTGACGTCGCGGTTGGAATGTAATTTTTAAGCCAATCATTTACCCACCATATAGCTCATTCCTTTTACGTTCTTTTTTTCTCATTCGTTCTTCGGGAATTATCCCTTCGCTTTTCATTCGAAATTCGGAAATGCGCACGTTTAGCAGAAATCTTTAGACAGTAATTAAAAGAGAAAAAAAAACTAAAAGCCAAAGGAGAGAGTTCTCAAAAGCCACCAGAAGCTGTAGCTCGTTGAAGGTAACATACTTCAAAATGTTCAAGCTCTGATAACGCGATAGGTTATCAGCTTTCGTCGCTTTTTCTTGTTGATCGATGAACAAAATTTGCTCTTATTCCTCAAGGTTCTAATCCAGGCATTTATTTAAGGTTACGAATTTGTCTACGTGAATTTCCAAAATAGATGAATGGCTCCAGGTGTAAGATTTATGGAACTACACCTTCTTAAGTTCGAAACAATATTGTGTGGATTCAAAGGGTTCTTGGGCTTTTACGGGCAGTAGTTGCTTGAAAGAAATCTACTACCGAGTTATATGTTTATTTCCACACGTATATGTATATATATACACACTGATAAGAACTTTTATTTGAAAGGGGCTTTGATCTTTTTATGAGTTCAACGGAAACTTTTGATTGACTAAGATTCAGAAGAAGAATAAAATAGGAGAATGATAAAACAATTTCGATACTTAAAAATAAATTGTCGTCGTAATATTGTACAAAACACACAAATTAAGAAGTGTACACAAAAATAACACTGTCTTATATAGTTAAATATCTCTTACGTACACATTTTAAATTCGTAATAATTTACCGTTCTCAATGTTTGAGGTAAACAAAATTAAAGCATGACTATTTAGAACTACTGCTTTTTGTATAAATAGTTCGATAATTACATATACTTTTATAATAATTAGATATACTTTTGACTAATTATTTTGAAACATTTTAAAACTCAAAAGATGTACTTGAAGCATCATTGGGGAAAGTTAATAACAAAAGTGAAATTTTAATACACTTCGACTTCCACAAATAATAGTCTACATTAGCAAATTTGTATGCGGTGAAACATTTAAATATACTCTATAACAAAAAAAAATCGACGGATCAAGAATGAGTTGTGCCGTGCTCGATCAACTTGGAAAGGCGCTGACTTGGGAAATATAGACTTTAGTGACCAGTCCCTTTTCCAACTGTGTCCTGACGACAACCGCAGACGGCTCTGGAGACGTCCAAGGCAGCGTGGGGATCCTGTCCTTACTATCGCAGGCAACACATACCCACAACAGGGTGTTATGGTCTGGGGTGCAATCTTCTTTGATAGCCGGACCCTTTTGGTAGTCATTTCTGGCATACTCATAGCACAGCGATACGTAGACGACATTCTACGACCGGTTGTGATACCGTTTATCTGTGTACGTTTTTCACATCCACCATTTTTGTCGCAATCCTACAACACCTTCTTGGTGCGGCGATTTTTTTTTGTAGTATATATATTGGATCACAGGAAATTCAATTAGATCGAATAGATCAATTGTTTCACTTTCTTCATTGAAGATTTTACAATCTTTTTTTACATTTTACATTTGTATATTTACGATAGTGTCTTTGTTTAATAATTTCTCAGATTTGATACGATACTAAGGATCAAGTTATGGATAATTATATGATTTCGTAGCAATCTTAAAATGGGTAAAAGTGAAATTCCTTTTAGACACTAAAATCATGCCAAAAACAACTGCGTAATATAGATTTTAAAACTTTTATTTTGATAAAATGTAGTCAGATTGATTTTTTATTGCTTAGTGTCCAAGTAAATTGTTGTTAACAAATTGAATGTCTATATCCGTTCACAATTGATATATATTTATGAGTAAACCATGGCTCGAAATAAGATTTTGAAGCTGGCAGTAAATATTGCTGTGAGCCTTTATAAACTGGCAGCAAAAACTATTCAGCTCATGGCAAAACCTAAAATTTCCGTAAAAACGGTAAATTGCAGTTGTAAATTTTTCGCTAAACTATTAAACAATTGAATAGATAATGCAATGAGAAGAAAAAAATACTTCATTTTTCTTGTAAACTTTATGCAATTTCATAGAAACCCTAAAATACACCTGATATAAAAAAGATCAAAAAGAAACACACTCAAATAATATATTATTGACAAACGTTTATTTTTCATCAAGTTTTACACGTTTATTTTTCGTTACGTCAAGTTTTCGAAGGCATATGTCAAATAATTAACCTAGAGAAAATTGCAGTTGTTTCATAACTACATAGCTAAAAGTAAGGTCTGCGTTCACATGCACGAAGACATTTTTGAACTGCTCGATCAGCCTTAAAATCTGAAAGCGAAAGACCATCCGCACTTATCCTCATTGAGGCACATTTTTTTTAATAGATGGTATTTGAAAGAGAAATAATTAAACCTTCGGTTTCAAATACTCTCAGTAAAACTTGCTGTTAGAACCGATGATCTTCGCAGCAATTTAAGCTAAGCTCATGGCATTTTCCGTGGTTGCCGCGATTTATTTCGAGCCCTGGAGTAAACGTTATTTAAGTGTTTTTAGTACACCTCACTCGTGAAGCAATGAACAAAATAACATGGATCAAATCTCAAGTTTAGATTTGAAGTGACCGTGTACTAAGGAGTTTTAGTAAACATAATGGTATATTTGTCTCAGATGATTGGCCAATAACCGGTTGTGTTTCCCCAGTGGGACGTTAATTAGGTATTTCAGGTGTTTAGTATGGTTTCTGTGACGCAAGGGCAGTCTGTGCCAAACTCAAGACAAATTACGTCGTTTAATAGACCTCTACACAAGGAAAGTTTTACAGCCACGGAAGCGAGAAATACACGCAGTTACAGGAATCAAATCAGTGCCACTTACAACTCGTAATTATTTGTCCCAGAACTGAATCTTTAAAAAAGAATATCATTTTTTTCTGCGACTTTTCAGTGTTTTGAGTTATAGACCGGAATATTCAATGTTAAACTTTATTCTTTTTTATACACTTTATAATTTAATGCTTTTTTAGTACTTTCTATAAATATTAACTTCTTACATAGACAAAAGTTTCGTTCATTGGAGTAACGAATTGTGCAATTTTTTCTCTTTAGACGTCTTAATAGTTTAACAGTAGAGAACCTTCCCGCGACCTGCTTTCAAAGTCCCTTAAAACAAAGAAATCAACTTCTATGAGAGACTTTTGAAGTCAAGTAAATGCATGGAGTTTGAAGCTTTTTTTTTTTAGTGGAACGTGTGTATATCCTGTACGTATTCAGGACATGACATCGATTGGCTAGTTTTCAAATAATATTTTAGAAATAGTCAGAAGAAGTTCTTAAAAAAGAAGTATGAATTTGTTTGTTAGTTAGCCAACTAAACTAAACAGCAAACATTATAACAACGGTGATAAACAATATTTCAACGTTTTACTTATACGCATCATGCGAGAACTTTTGGTGACATAAAGTAAAACATCCTTCTTATGTCTGGTTTGTTTACACGGAAAATCCCCTTCATACTGTAAAAGTTGGATATAACATAAATCCTGATTTGAATAGGATTGTTAAAGCTGTCCCATTATGAGTGCGACCAAGAGTCATGTCCAACCGTTAATTTTCCTCAGTTAACTGTAGGAAATAGATTAATGAACCTTACAGTTATTCTGTAATAAAGTCAGATCAACTATTTGTGATAAAGAAATGGATTTGAAGTTACTTTGTTGCTCAAATGGGATATTGAAAACACTATCTGAAGACACAGTTAACTGCAGGAAATAGATTAATGAAACTTACAGTTATTCTGCAATAAAGTCAGATCAACTATTTGAGATAAATAAATGGATTTGAAGTTACTTTGTTGCTCAAATGGGATATTGAAAACACTATCTGAAGAGAAATAGGATCAAATATTGAATCATTTCGCGACTTTAGTGCAGCGAACTAGTGACTGTGATCAAAACGACCTGCTTAAGAGAGCAATCGATGGAATCTTGTACATGCAATCTTATTTTAAGAACAAGAATTAGAAGCCATTGAAAAAGAATTTAATGACCCTCTTATTAAAAAGGGGGAACGTGAGATCAGGCAAGTGCGTTCACGGGGTAAGTGCGTCTGCTGAATATAAAACGCGTGTGATTAAAGTTGTTACTGCCACCTGATGGGAATACTTGAAGGAGGTGTATAGATTAGTTTCACGGCTTCAGCACTTCAAACTTTGTCAAAGAAGTAACGCAGCTCAAAGAACGACCTGAATGAAATTACTTGCTTTACTCACAACACTAGTGCAAACAAGAAAACAGATCGTGGTATTCACTTGTCTCATTACATGGAGCATATGCGACCCCATGCAATAGCATTGGAAAATATTTTTAAATTATACAAATATGATAAGTTTAAACAAATACGTGTAAGTATATTAGTAAAGAGTCTGGGAGTGTATGGTATAAATATTAAAATTTTCAAAAATTACTGGATTGGACTAGTTAATTGGATCGCAATATGAAATTGTCCGTCTGAAACTTTCCCAGGGACATCCATAATGTTCTTTGTTTATCTCAGTGATACTTTTGAGAATCTTGGGAATTGTCATAGACGAAATACAAAAGAAGAATGAACAAAGGTAACTTTTTCATGTAGCTATTATCAGGGTACCAAATCTAGTAGTATCTTGACCCTTCTACAACCCCCTCAAGAGAACCACATTTTGTCTGCCGAGTGGAAAAGAACATTATTCATCTGATTGGTTCACGGGATGGCAGAACACGCCCATCCATTGCTAAATCATCAGATTGGTTGTCGCGTCATATAGATTTTGGCGACTTCGCCACTTTTGTCGTCACTATAAATATGCACTGTCAAAATGCGCATTCAATGTCATAATATGTAATGTTGCACAACGGGGTGATAAGATGCCAAATAAGCCAACCATGTAAATTTTTCACAGAGTAGTCACGTGACCACTAGTCTACATATTGGTCGCACTTTTTGAAGCTTCTCTCTATACCGTTTCTCGGTACATTTATATTGCACGTCTACGAGAATTTCCTGGGAAGATATGCATTGTATGTGGATGCTCATATGGATTTTAAAAAAACCTTTCAAACTCACTATATTTTTTAACTCTCTAAGGGTTTCACACGCATATATTCATTCCGCAATCTGAAGTTTTCCCTACAAGACTACACAGCAGTTTTGACTTTCTTGCTCTATAGAATCTTTACTAATAACTTTTTCGACCAATAGTTGTGGTTAGCTAGTCATTGTGTTTGGTGTTAGGGAAAGGCACTGTCCTGAATTCACTACATTGCCCTGAAATCTCGCGGAGGGTTAAATACAGAAAGTTATCCTGCCAGTCCAATTTAGAATTACGATCTTTTATACAGTTGAGCAATAAATGTAAGTACATATATCTGAAAACATATCCTTCTAAGATGCCCATCCCTACTTGGTAATCTGTCAAGTTTTGTGGATCAAATAAGGTCAATGCTTTTAAGATTCTTTTTACACCGAAACCAAAAATGGGGGTTGCCCATAGAAACCAAAAGACCATGACAAGATTACGTCTGTCAATGCCCGCAGCCTCGCATGGGTTACGCGTCGTCTCCCGCATTTTTTGACTGCATTCCTCACTTGCTGTTATGCATTCTAAGAGAATTGATAGCCTGCCAAATGGGCGTTCCGTTTCTCTTGTTGTTCCTCTTCCTACTTTTCCCCTTTAAAATTTCCCTCTGCTCCAAACCCCACAGACATGAGTGATAGAAATTCCTTCCTCTAAGCGTTGCAAGCACGTGAGAACCTCTCCGCCGGACATTATCCGAGCCGGTTCCACGCCCCTTCTGACACGTGGCTTTTGCTGATCTTGAAATGGCGCTGCACTCGATACGGGATGTGCGAGGCATACAGTGTCAGAACAAAGGTTAAGACCGACGGAGGAATTTCGGGACGTTATCACGCTATGCGATATTTCCGTCTGTGACCACCGACTCGATTCTAATAATAACTGCCATCGATTCATAAGAGCTGATGTGGTGGAGCTCGTGGAAGTGAAGGAAAAAGCGTAGTCTAGATATACCGGAAACTGAACCGCGAAGTAAACGATTCCACAAATAGAGAAGAATTTTTCTATTTGTGCAGATATACCATTAATATACTACTCTCGGATGCGGAGGATCGTGTCCTCTTGTGTTCGTTTCGTAGGTTTGGATTGAAGAGCAGGGTGTGTACAGTCAGATGTGAGGCTTTTAAGGGTGCGATAAATATACAGAACTCAGGTTTGTTTATACGGATTCAGGGCATCGGGATCATTTATAAAGTTTCTGGCAACACTGAAGGAACAATATTTTTTTTTATTAATTACGTTGAGGAATGAGTTGTATTGACCATTTCCCTTCGTACAGCCCAATATAAACTAGCCTTTGAAATATAGTTGTCAAGAGGTAGAACATTAAAATTTGAGTTGGACATAGTAGCACAAACTGTTAAGTGGCTAAAACTCATAGTCTCTCCAGAGGAACACAGAGGGCAGTCAGGAATGTCTTTCACACCTATCCGGTGGAGATGTCCTTGGAGATAGTCATGTCCGTTTAAGATTCTGAAGTTGGCAGTAAAGATTCGCCTGGGGAGATTTATTGGGACCGGATTACATAATAGGCTTTCCCAGACTTTACCCATAGCATCAGTCTCTTGAGTTTTGCGTATGTATCTCCTCGCTGATCTTACAATGGTGAAAAAATGAGCAGCGGTAGCTCAGTCAGTAGAGCGTCGGGCTCGCATCGGAAGGGTTGTGGGTTCTGTTGTGTTGCTAATGTAGGACGTTAGCTAATTACCATTATCAGTCAAAAATAGATAAATTTTGCTAATGACAAGATACCTCGTCATCAAGATATTGCTGATTTCTTTATGAGGACGAAATCTAGACTTGATCAGTTTCTTCAAAAGAAAAGATATCTCGCCCATCAAGATCTGATAAATTTTGGTTGTCTAGATGAGGTATCTCGTATAGACAACTACATGGAGGGTTAAGAATTTATTCAAATGTTTTTTTTGCGTGAAATAATGTAGGTATATTAATGTTACTCAACTAAGCAATCACCCTATGTACAGGATTCTGTGTGTGACTGTTCACATGTGTTTCGTTCGTTTTGTAAGTTTGAAATGAAAACGCAGGGGGTATAGACATAAGTGGATATGTTAAGGATTCGATAAATATTCATAACTCGGGCCTTGTTTATATTCAGATTCAGGGTATCGGGATCAATTAGTTACAAGATTCTAACAACACCGAAAGAACAATATCGTCATCTTAGGAATTTATTCAAAGCTTTTTAGTGAGAAATTATGTGAGTATATATATATCAATGCTTATACTACTTTATGTCCTATATTATGTGGGCGAATATATTCGCATGTGTTTCATTCGTTTTGTAGGATTGGAATGAACAGCAGGGGGCATAGACAGATGTGGGTCTGCAAAGGTTTCGGAAAATATACATAACTCGGTCCCGCTTGTATGGGATTTGGAAATCTTTTGAGTATTTAACTATAAAATTCTGCCAATATTGAACAAATATTATTTATTTAAGATTTTATTGAAACTTTTTTGTGAGAAATTATTTTAGAAAGTCATGATTACAGTTTTTTTGTGCTATAAAATGTTCTTCTACTGTTATGTTTAACAACCTCTCATCGTCACGAGATTTTGTAATCGTGTATACTACCCTACAATAATGGACCGGACAGCAAGATGTGATAGTATAAGGGAAAGAATACATGCTTTAATGGGAGGGGGAGGGTTGTCGTCACGTACAGCAATGTGCTGTACGTGCTTCAATTACCCTAGCAACCCATCTGGACATACTTTCAACTAGGTTTACATACACAGCAATGGGTATTTGTGTCCATTCCTGCTGCAAGAATGTCGCCAGCTCAGCTGTAGATTACGGATGTGGTTCCCTGGTCCGTAAGCGTCCTACGAATGTTCTAAGGGGTTTAGGTCGGGACTCTGAGTAGGCCAGGGAAGACGTTTTACATCCATATCTGGATACCATTGCTTGATAGAGGCTGCAACATGGCATGGAGAGTTGTTGTCCTGGAAGTAACATTCGTCTGTTCCATAAAATTGCCAGAGCGTAGGAAGAACCTAACTGTCCAAAATGTTCATGTAGGTTCATGTAGGTTCATGTTCAATTTACCATGAATAACACGCAAAAGTACCAGGTCATTTCACGAAAAACACCCCAAAACAAGTAGTCGGATTTTATGCAAATCCGCTGGCGTCCGGTCCATTATTGTAGGGTAGTGTAGAAGAACTTTTTCGTGTGAGGGATTCTATTGGTCACAAAGATCAAAACCAGTTCAATGTCTTGCAGCAAAGATTACTGACTTCAGAACTGATGTATGCGTGTAAACTCCTTATAGGATTGATGAGTAGTCATTTTTAGAATATTCTGAAACAAGAAGGTTTTGACTGTTTTCTGGAAAGAATAGAATGATTCTCTTCTAATATTCGAACAGTAAAGGGACTTCACTAGGAGAGTGTTAATAATTAAATCTCTCAGAAGCCAATTCAGTTGTTCATTTTTTGATATTTTCTGATTGTTTTAAATTTTGATGGAATAAATTATAATATTTTTAGTTATAACTAGTTGCTTCGTTTTTTCTTGGTCAGAAAGCTCTTCTTTTTATAGCTTCTGAATATGTTGTACAATAATTTCAGAAGCTTCAGTGAATAAATCCACTTTTTCTTCAATATTTTTTTACATAAACTTTTAAATGAAAACTAAATTTTTCTTCTTTAGATATGTGTTGGAAAGACTGAGCCGCGTTCGTAAACAATTCTTTGAAAAAAGTGTAAACCAGAAATAATCCGCCATGTGATGATTCATGTTTCATAAGTTCTGAAGCTTCATTTACGAACGCTTCTATACAATACAACATGAACTGATGAAACACAGAACAATCTCAAACAATCTAGTTTTACATAAACTTCTTTTTTTCATTTGCACATCCTGTATATATCTTGTTTTGTTACAGAGGCTACCCTTTAAAAAAAGGCTTCATATACTTTTCTAATCAAATTAATAAACCAAAAATTTTAAAAAACATTACTCTTCTTAATTTTTGTTTCCTGTGATTAACGGCATTGGTTTCTGAAGGACTCAAAAGTGCAAGTAGCAAACGTTAAAGATTATCGTTAGGAAACCTATTTAAAATTGTTTACTACTGGATACTCTACAATGCGTTAAAATTTAAAGACTTTAAAGCAATGCGAAGTTCATTGAACCTAATTATTCCGCATCTGGTCTTTAAAAAAGAAAAGTGAAAGTCAAAAATTAAATTTCACAGAAGAGTCAAAAACAGGCTGAAAATATTTAATATGCAATTTGAAGTTCGTGAGAAATCTTTTTACAAACTTCAATTCCTATATTCATTTAATAATAAAATGCGATAACTACTGTGTTGAAACTCTCAATCGAAAGGAGAAGTATTTTATTAGGTTTAAAAAAGGACAAAACGAAATATTATAAATACATTAACTAGAGAGAAGAGCGGTATGATAAATGTATTACAAAATTTAGAAATAAACTGAATTCCTCAAATGCATCATGATTTTCAAATTATTTTTGGTTCTTTAAACGTAATTTAATCTTTAAAGTCGTACATGAAAAGTTAATGAATATTTTAACATTTTAAGGAGCATAGTTTTATTTAATGTTTGAAGAGAAGATGTTCGAAAAATGTTTAAGGACACGTTTTAAATTACAGAGGATGGGTTCAATTTAATAAAATAGTGAAGCGGCTATAACAAATTTTAACATTTAAAATTTTAGTGATATTTCTGATCAGGATTATGTTAAGTTTATTAATTAATGGACATTGTTTGAAATTTTTGAGCACTGGTACAACTATTTTAAAGGGCACATTTTTAGCACTGACAATTAATTATTATAGGAGATATTACAAATTTTTCGTTCTAAGCGGCTTTTTTTTTTACACTTGCAACTGTTGCAGCTGTACTAAAAATCAGTGAATACTTTAGTTGTTAAGTTAATGAATTAAGTGAAAAATGTTAATGTAATGAGTTATTTATCACAAGTCAATGTTGTTATTAACAACGTAAATGAGACTGAAAATAATAGCGAATATAATATTTCATTTTTATTTAACAAGATTTTGTTCACGTAAAACCTTTTTAGCTCTATCGGTCTGAATGTTCGGTGTGAATTATGTTCATTTTATGCATATTCTGACCTTTAAGATTGTTCAGTTCATGAACCAATAACATATTTCATTAGCTTCATTGTAAAATAACTTTTAAATTAAACTATTCCTCTCTAAATTTGATATTTTTTTAGTTTTATCTTTCTCCTTTTTTAAGAAACATTTAAATTAGAGTGAATTGATTTTTAGTGAAAACAGTTAAATTCATACTTGTTTTATTATCGAATGCTTGTTTTATTATTAATAAAGTTAATAAATAAGAATATGTTAAAAAAATTTATAAATTTGTTTCTACAAATCTTTAACTTTTCTTGTTTTATTATATTCAACAACATAATCGTGTGTCGAACTATGCACAGACCAAACCCAATGGCCAACAATCCTAAATAGCACGTTTTCATAAAGTCTCTGTATTGCTCATTTTAAAAAAAATTTTAATATATATTTTAAGCATTGGATTTACTGTTTCACGCTGTTTTGTAAGCATGTTTTAAATGTTATTTTATTGCGTTCAAATTTAATACATTTTAAAAGTTTTGATTCCTCACTGGGGTATATTTTTCACTTTTGTATTTCGTGTGTCAGTATTTCCCTTGTTAATGTCCATTTATTGACGTTGTCTGTCTTGAGTTCGACACGGTTTGACCAATATTTGGACAAACCGTGGCTCTTGAGCCTTAAAACCTAACCAACTTGTGAAACCACACGATTAAAATATTTTAGCTGAATCGTATGGAATCTCGGTGCTATAACAAAGTAAATATATAACATTTATCTAACTTGTCATAAATAGTACACACACGCGTCTTAAGTGTATCATAGCCTTGTAAAAATACACTGTACTGAGCTCTTCCCTCTATTCATTCTCTTAGATATCAAAATATTGAGATCGCTGAAATGAAATTTTAGGAAATTTTGTAATTTAAATACAACAAATGCTTTCTGAAATGTATCGTTTTTATACGTTATATCCTGTTTTATATAGCTATAAATTGTTAGAGACTTTCTACATGCTGTAATATAAACAGAGAGTCACAAGTAAAAAATGCATTTGTGAATATTCTCTTAACCCAAGAGAAAAATTATGATACATTTTAAACATCGTTTCGTCGTTTTTCAAAAGTAAGCACTTGCTGTATGTATGAGCAACATTGGGAACCAAAATTTATTCAATTTGGAACGTGAAAAGATAGTGTGTTTTCAGTCTACCAAAAAGTACTGCATGTTTGAGATTTATTGCAGTAATGTGTACAATACTATATCGCAATTTAATTTTTGTAGCGGTGGTTAAGTTCCTCACAGCACTCCTTCTATGGAATTAAGAATGCCTGAAACCAATTGTGCTAACAATTGGGGGATTTCCAATTGTTTTAAGACATGAGCTATATTAAGATTATTCTTCTGCTTTCGTGGTCGTGCAATGAGTGCTACCAATTGACAGCTGCATGCTGTATTTAGTAGTCAAGTAAACGAGAGGTAGCGCAAGAAGAGACGATTGATTGTCGTTGAAAAGTGAAGCCGTAATAAGAGTAACGGCAGCGTCATATCACATGTCTTCAGACAGCTGTTAAATGTGATTGGTTTTGTATTGTAAAATCAACTGCTTGTGGTGGACCAGACATTCAAATGGGTTTTTTGAATGTAACAAACACCTTCCAGAATTAATCAGAACTATCTGGTTTGTGTTTAACAGTGTGCGTATTAGAACTCGCGTCTGCCAATAAACAGTGAAGCATAGCTTGGAAAGACAGTGAAACTTCAATCTACTCCAAAGTAGTTCACGGTTGAGATTTAATGCGTGGTGATTGGTGATAAAAATTTTATATTTAAGTAGAGGTTTGCAGTTGTGATTAAGTTCACATCGTGATAAATTTATCACCAGATCCTTATTCTTCTGAGAAACATTCAAACATTTTTTCAACTCACACACTGCAGTTTTTCCATCATAATTTCTCAAAAGTTTTAAATTTCTTTGCCAATAGAATCCTTTCTGAGATTCTTTTAACGAATGGATGTGACTGTTTTGTTATCATGCGTGTTGTAGGGTAAAAATACAATACACTACATGAAAATATCGCGACCCTCAAAGAGTTAATTGTGCAGCACCTGAGTGATTTTCCGTGTTTCCCGTGCATGAAGACCCTATTGTCCTTACAGATAAAGAATAGAAAAGCTAACACGAAAAGAAACACTACTTCAATCCCTCGCGAAAGAACTTTTGTAGAAGAACTCCATCAGAACATGGTGGAAAACATTCTAGACCTTCCTAGAATGGTCCTTCCTGGTTGGTCAAGGAAGAGAGCCGAAGCTGAATTCCACCCTACTTCTGGTAACACCTGCCTTGCTAGACACCTGCTTTGCGCATCCATACTAAACAATCCTTTTTATAAGGTCTGAGATCATCTGGAGGATATGCACACCTGCTCCGATGTCCTGAGCTTTCAGTGGTGGAGATTCTGGAATGGTGATACCAAATTGTTTTTCAAATGGCGGGTTACAAACACGGGTGACAAAATACAAAAATATCAACGACTGAAAGAAATAAAAACACAAAGCATTAAACATGGCCATAGATGATGGAAAAAATCTATTGATTCATTCGGTCTCTTATCCTCAGCAGATGCACGAACAGCAGGATAATGGATAAGGTGGGCCCTGTCTATTTACTCGCCGAGGCCAGAATGTTCAAAAAATGCAGGTGTTTTGCATGGCATTCTCGCCCCATCCATAGAACTGTTCCTTCTGTTACCATTCTTTTTTTTTTTAATTACTCTTCCTGTTTGGTTTCAGTCTCTCATTTTCGTAATTATCATCTATCGTTGTAAACAAAGGAAAACGCTCGCCATGTTCGACTTTTTTGTCTGCAGGATGACAACAGACGAGATCTGGATCTCTCCAGCTCCTGCCATATTTCACCTGCACTTTCCGTACGCCCCCTTTCGTGGAACAAACAAACAGAGTGAAGCACTTAATTCGCGTTATAAAAACCCGCAACGTTAATTCGATACACAACATCACATAAAATGCACACGCAGGGAAAATTTCCCGTGGATAAAAGGGATAAAAATTCTATTTTCGCAACACATTACTGGCAACCACTCACCGAAATTACGGGCCGTGCAACTCGACACTGAAATAAGGAATGGATAGATTACCCGTGGGCATAGCAAGCAGGTTCAGATACAGCATGCTATAAATACCCAAATGAACATGGCAAGAGGGTTAAGAGGAGTAGTGGCAAGAAAGCTTTATAAATGCCATTAAAATGACGTCCAGAAATCTTCTGGAGGGAAGCATTCCAATGAAGTCGCGTTTTGAGCAATCGATAAGTTAATAATAAAATCCGGGTCAATCGCGTGCTTATTTGTACCTTTATTAATGGAGAATAAATTCTCGAGGAGTGCAATAGGGGTGTGGGTAAGTATTTTTGTTTCGTTTTATCCACCTTCTTAGAAATTGAATGGTAAACACAAACGATATATTTTTTCAGTACCGTTAAGAGGTGTATATGAGAGTGTTTCCCAGTACAAACGTAAACAAATTCTACCGTGTGAGTAGGAAAAATTCTTCCGCTTGAGTAATACTCAAGTGGAAGGATTTTGGTAAATCGAAGGGTAATATTATTACCCTTCGATTTACCAATGTTTTGACAAGGTTGTCACATGGAACTTACCATGTTAGATTCCATTAAAATATTCCTCAGCCGTGTGGGGAATACATTTACGATCTCCTGACACAATACATTTGTATAAACCTTCTAAGCACATCAGGGCAAAAGATCTCAGCCATTCCACTCATACTCGACGATTAGTCGTCTATATACAAATATACAAACACAAATACAAATATTGACGACCAGCTACAGGCTCAATCTCGACAAGGCTGGTCCTTTGTTTATGAATTCCCCAATTCCCACTGACTATCCAATTGTATCTTTAATTCGCACACTCCCTTTGAATTAACTATATTTTCTGGCAACGCGTTCCATTTGTCTATCACCCTATTAAAGTAGTAGGTTTTCCTTAAATTCCGATTAAAATGTGTCTTATTCAATTTATACCCATGGCCCCTTGTTCTGTTATCCCTATTGAAATTTAAGCCCTCTGTAACCCCTTGTTTTACGAACTTGAAAAGCTGAATCAAATCCTCCCTCCTTCTTCTTTCCAGTGTATACATATTTAACATACTTAAACGTTCATTATAGTCGAGATTTGCTAGCCCCTTTATTATTTTTGTAGCTCTGTGCTGAACCCTTTCAATTTATTCTATATTCTTTCCCATATATGGAGCCCAGAATTGTACAGCATATATACGTTAAAGTTTCTTTAAAGTTAACAAAATTTGAAAAATCAGACATTTTAAAGGTAAATGTTAATAATAAATGTTAAAGAGAATTTGCACGAGCTAAATATCCAAACAGTGATACATTTTATTGCTTTTCTTTAAAATTTAATGATTGCAGCTAAAGCGTTTAGTGCTTTATTTTCAAGCAATCGAATTTGCGACAGTATAACGTCAGGCGTACGCGTCAACTTGAAGCCAAATCCAATTCACGAAGACATTACTGATTGTCTTAAGAATGCATATTCGTTGCTCGCACTCTCACCATCTGTCACGCAACCGAGAGTCACGCTGACGCCTGACAGAGATATGGTTAAACTCGTAATTAGATCCGAGTTAGACAAGCCGTGACTCGGGTACTAATAGCGAAAATGCTTTGCTGCGGCGCACGGAATGAGGGGATGTTTATTGGATACCTTTCAAGATACATCGGGCAAAGTATTTTGCCCTATACTTTTAGGAATAAGGTATTGGAAAAATATTTTGAAAAGTCAAATTGATTTTGGTCACGCATTAGTGAGGGACATATTTCACACGAACGTGAATTTAATAATATTATCTAAGGGTATTTTTTGTCTCGCTAGGAGAGATGTAAGAATATTCTTATTTTACTAAATAATTTTCCAATAAATATAACATGCATTCAAAGAAAAAGAAGGGCAAAATGAAATATTTTTATAATATTCCAAAATTCATAAATTTTAATTTAATCAAAATACGAAATCGGGATTAACAAAATATAAGGCAAACATTTGAAAAATAAGGGTTTCAAAAGAAACATACTTAATAGTGTTTTGGTTTGAAAGTGTGAGGAATAATTTAGGTTAGTTCGTTTAGGAATCAGATTAGATTCGTGTATTTTAAGTATAATATAATAAATAGAAAATAACGGTCTAAATATGCCTTTAAGGAAAAACAGACAAATGGTGATTCATGTCTTTAGATGATGCCTTTTGGGTACGTAGAAAAACTGCATAACAAGACAGCGAATTCGATGGAGAAATTTTAGGTAAATTCATACTTTCGTGTTCTCCACTTATGAAATTTTTTTATTCTAGAGAAAAACATACTTTAAATGCTAATCAAAATCTTAGAATTGAAGCAATAAGAATGAAAAGTTTCTAAAGTTATTTTATTTTGAAAAATTCACACACACATTGCAATAAAACTATAATCATGAGAAAACAAAGGAGACTTAACCACTTGCATAAAGTACAAATGAAGTATTTCAATAGGTAACGCATTTAAATTGTTACAATATCCACTAATAACATCAAATTAAGTGAGAAAAAATTATTTTTTGTAAGAAAAAGTTCTTTTGGGTGTATTTTTGATAAAAAAAATGAGCACAATTAGTAAAGATTGAAAATGCACTCATAAATATAATAAAAAAATACCGTTATCAATATCACTGCTATTGAAATTGTAATTCGCAAAGGATTTTTGATTACATCTGGCATCAGACAGTGACAAACCAATAAACAATTGGGTTCCGAATTGAGTTTGATAAATCACATATTGGTTATAAGTAAATAATGCGTATGTAAAATTGCACTATTTTTTTAAACAATTGATGTATAGTATTCCTTTTAAATTTTAAAAACATCTCAGCGATTATTTGGAATTGAACTTAAAGGGGGATGGGATTATAGTTTTATGGCATCAAAACTTTCGAGATGAATTAATTCAGTTGTAAAAATGGTGTATGTGATAAACAATCCCTCTCCTATTCATGCTCTTAGCTTTGATCAAGTAAGTGGTAAGAAATTAAAATCCCATCGTATAATCTCAGTTGAGAGAAAATAGAATGTAAAATTAAACTAACAGTTCAATTGAAGTTGTGGAAATATCAAGACCATACATGGAACGACATCTAAAACCAAATAAAATCGTTGAGGACTAATTCTTATGCAAATTAATATTTGTTTGTATGGTGGAAAGCATACTAATTCAAATATTTAATTAATTGCTTTAAGCTCATTCAATATCAAACATCCTTTTAGAGGAAAAACGTACACAACAACTCATTTAAAATTAGTAAGGTATGTTGTTGGTTAAAATTAAAATAAAACAGTTGCGAAACAGTTTTAATATATATAATTAATATATTTAATATATAAAATTTATTTGAAATTGACTACTTGTTACATTTTCACTCATTTCAAAATCCTTGATGCATTAATCAGTAAATTTTGACGTTTGTTGTTTCGTGTTAATATGAATTTATTCAAAAGTTTTGCGAGGCAGATAAATTATATTGTACCAAAAACTTCAAAAGCTTATAGTGTGAAAGTAGAATTGCAGTACTCGTTTCAAAACGTTTGATGCATTTATCAATAAATTGTAATGTTTGTCACTTTGTATTGTTTTTCGTTTATTCAATAGCTTTGTGGTAAATCTATTTGTCAGCAAAGTAGCATTTTCCCAAACACTTCATGAACTTATAGAGTGAAAATAGAACTAGTTTCGAGATCCCTATTCAGCGATCGTAATGTATCATGATTAGTAAACGTACAGCTAATCTTCCTTAAGGTTACGTAAATCAAATACGTAATGAAACTAAATGCGTACTTCAAATGAATTTTATCATAAACATGCCAGGGGATCTAATGAAGGCATAAGCTATTGACGCTCTGGGCTACTATTTTTATTAGTACCTCAGAAAGTAAATTTTTAAATATATTTACAACTTAACTATTTTAACTTAAAAAAAACTGAACAATAAGTTAAAAATTTTCTCTAAATTAATCCGTACAAAAGTTATACGCTAAAAAATAAAGCAAGCAATAATAATTATTGAAATCACAGGGGGTTCGAAAGTCTAACAGATGCATAGACAGTGCATCATATATATATATACATACATACATACATATATATATATATATATATATATATATATATATATATATATATATATATATATATACATACATATATATATATATATATATACATACATATATATATATACATACATATATATATATATATATATATATATATATATATATATATATATATATATATATATATATATATATATATATATATATATATATATATATATATATATATATATATATATATATATATATCGTCGTTCCATATAAAAACCATAAATCCTTAAATTTGGGTATTTTCACATCAAAACAAATTCTAAATTATTTTTCCCACTTCTAAATTTCAGCATTTTCTATATCTATTTGGTCATCTGACCATGGTTCAAAATTAAGAGTTGTTCTCGCATCTTTCCCTTCGAAACTGATCCCGTACAGTCTCCAATAGACAATTGCGTTGCACCAGTGCGATATCAAATTTTAAAGAACTCTCTACCGACTTATCTATTTCTAAAAATGTTCTATCAGAGGCACGAATTATACCACGTCACCTGTAAATAAAGAAATCAATACCCTTAAAACTTTAACATAACATTATTAACTTAGGAAAAGGTTTTGCTGAATACCTATATGAGGGAGGGGGGGGGGTGATGGAGCTAGTGATTTCATGGGTAAAACTTGCTTCCTGTCCGTATTTCTTCTTGGGTTACCGGAAGTAAAATGCTCGTCTTTCGGTGGTTTGTTTGCTTACATTGAAAATCCCTCTCATAAAATCGAATCTTTAAAATTGTTTTTCACGAAACAATTATTTTATGGATTCATGCTTTTATATTGATGGCAAAGAGAGGTCTCTATATCAAGAAAAGATGCACACAAATTTTAAAATGATATATTTTACGCGTAATCCAAAGTTTCGCATTTAAAGGTAAATTATAAATTTTAAACACAGATTTTTTTTTCTCCAGTGCAAATTCCGAATGTTATTTCTTTTTGTAGAATAATCATTTTCTGTTTTTATCGCGCTTATAAGTGTTTTCAGTTCTTTGAGACTAAAAACGCATTCTCTACAATCTAATTTAAAGTCAAGATAGAAGACACGCAATTAAAAGAATATTTTCCAACGTCAAAAGGAGTCTCGGATTTAATTATCTCACCACAGGAACTGGGGAAAACAATCATTGTTGGAACTAGGCAATGTGGAGTTTCTCTTTATCCAAATCAAATTAATGTTCAAAACTGTCATCCCAATTTTAGTGGATGCTGTAAAGATGTCGGAATCTATTATGGACATTTGTAATCTAATCTGAGATATCTGCATTTTGAAGAATGACGTCAGCTGCAAATGAAATACATGCAATAGATTTGATTATTTTGTTTATACAAAGAACTCTATTCTCTAACGACAATCGTAACAATTAAATGTATCGAAAAAAATCACTTTGAAAATAAATTTAAGTTGGGACAGGTAGCATTTACTTGTTGATTCTTTCAAAAATAAAAAGTCTAGGCTTGAAATATTTGTAATTTATTTGGGAAATAATATTTATCTATCATTGTGAACAAAGAGAGTGCAATAAAAGAACGTATTTCTTATGCTTATGTTTTTTAATTGTTAATAAATTCCTTTTTTATGAAAAAGATTTTCACTTTCGCATATTCAATGTAAAACTTTCATTTGTTTGTACAAACTACATTTTTTAAATCTTTTAATAACCGCATTGATCTTCTAAATTGTTTAATTGGATTTGAACCAAAATAAGTAATAGTCTTAGAAATCTTTCACATTAAGCTCCAATGCATTTACACTAAGCTGCAATTATTTCACATTAAGCTGCAATGAGTTCTCATTGATTTTCATTAAATTGAAAGGTTATCACATTAACCGTCTGAGGAATTCACTCGCATATGTCTATTCTGCAACATCCTGTCTTCCTTACATGGCTTACAACTAGTTTTGATCTTGGTCAGGAGTGTTTCCTATGATACTTCAATCCAATAGATGGGGTTATTTAGTTATTATGTATGTTGAGGAGGAAAAGTAATAGCATTCAACTCAAAAAATCTCTTCAAGCTCAAAGGGTTAAGCTGCAAAGTTTTCACATTAAAATGCAACGAATTCACACTAAGCTGCCAGTGCTTTCTCACTAAGCTGCAATGTTTTCACATTAAGCTGCAATGTTTTCACATTAAGCTGCAATGTTTTCACATTAAGCTGCAATGTTTTCACATTAAGCTGCAATGTTTTCACATTAAGCTGCAATGTTTCACATTAAACTACAATGCCATAACATAAAACCCTGTTGCATGTGAAAGCTTAGTGTGAGATGTGTAGATGTGTGAACATAACACGTTCAGGATCTTCAAGTATTATCAAGTACCTGTTTAAATAATGCTAAATGGTCCACGGTAGCTCGGATGTAAGAGCAACAGATAAACAAACGGAGGGTTGGGAGTTCAAAACTAGGTCAAGCCTGACTCTCGTGTATACGGAGGCTGGTACACGTTAAATCTGATATGACTTGAAATGTCCTCACGTTGGAGTGGTGTGGAAGTTGTGCTCTCGTCAGTTGTGTTCGTTCCCAGGTGTTGTTCTCGTCATCTGACCTTGGTTCCTTGGACATTTTCCTTCGGGATTGATCTCGGACCGTCACTAATAGCCCGTTGTTTTAATCCAGTGCGACGATAATTAACTACCTAACTGTCCGAAAAACTTTTATAATATTAGCAGAATATAGTATTGATTATTACGATGAAAAGATGCAATGTCATGTAATCCGTTTATTATTTATTAATTTATTAAGCCATCATGAAACGTGCAGACACAGCATGGCCGAGGGCATCCCAAAGATTTTCAATGAGATTAAGGGCGGGCGAATACGACGGTGAAACCATACGCGCAATCCCCTCACTATCCATGTAGTCTTTCCGATACCGGACAGCCGTCACAGAACCCCGTCTATAGATGTTCAGGTCGGTGCGATATCCCAACGAAATCACGGTCCACATGTTGATGCTTCCACCTCGGAATGCGTGATGCTCGATAATTTTCTGGGGCTGATTGCTTGTGTCTTGTTCTCCCCAGACCCTTATACGTTTGTCATCTGGCTCCAGGGCAAATCTTGACTCATACCTGAACACAACGTTAGCGCAATCAAACACAGTCCAATTCATATATTGCCGATGCCATTTTAATCGTGTCCCTCAGGATTGGTCGGATAGAGGAACACAAACTCGTGGTACCCGGGCGTACAGTCCATTCATGTGTAGCCTTTAACGCACAGTAGTGGCAGATATCGTCTAACCAATGGACGCTGCAACCATAGATGTAACACGTGTGGAGGTTGCTCTT
This sequence comes from Metellina segmentata, assembly GCA_947359465.1. Classification (NCBI taxonomy): domain Eukaryota; kingdom Metazoa; phylum Arthropoda; class Arachnida; order Araneae; family Tetragnathidae; genus Metellina; species Metellina segmentata. Next base: position 67,602,047 of record OX375879.1, on the reverse strand, counting down.
CAATTACGCTTCTCTACAACAGCAATATATCGATCTTCCGCGGGGGTTGTAACCCTTGGGTGGCCGGTCACAGGTCTTCGGACAGCTACTTGGCTTGTTTGAAATTGTTTCCATAATCGTGAAATGACGGAATGATGAACACCGAAGAAAAGAGCAACATCAGTGATTGATTGCCCTGCTTCAAGGTGTCCCACAGAACGCCAGCGCTCACCATCTTCCATTCGTCTTCTGGAAGCCATAGAAATACTTCTGTCTTGAAAACTAATCGTACGAAAGTTCTAAACACTTTTTATCAGCACTTACATGCAACTCCTCTAACCCTTCCAATGCTGGCTTCTTACACTACTGCCTCTTTTGCATATTTCTCGACACTCACGAAACCGTGATAGGCTGCAACAAATTGCAGCCTCTCAAATTCAGATTGGCTTCTGTAAATTAACATTTTCCTCTCCGTGCTTAACTTTTAGCAGTGAGAGTAGTATAATTATGACACACAGCATAGTGTAATTAAGATATTTCGAACAATAATAATTGCGAAAGTAATAGCTAAAAGAAGGTTTTATACTAATTAATATTTTTCGTTAATCCTAGATATTTGAATAATTGGAAAAGTGTTTTAATGAATGTAAATAAACACGATACCGTAATGATTACTTCAATGCTCCTCACTTCTAATTTTTCTAAACAAAATGATGATTTAAATAGCAGAAAGGAAGTATTTGGAAGTGATGTTTTCATTCATCATATATATATATATATACTTATGAAAATATTTATCTCATTTGAGCGTGATGTCTAATTTTTGTGCTTTTCAACTAACCAAAAATAGTCCTTTGTGTTTGTTTTTCCAATTTGGGGTTAATTCAGCTACATTCCTTCTATGGCTAAAATGTAACACTTGAAAAAACAGGATTTTAAAATTGGACTTCCAAAAAGGCACAGGTCTGTTAATATGATATTAATTCGCATAATTCGTATATGATAATTTTTTTTAGTGTAAAACATAACATAAACTAACTGGAAAGAAAAATACTTCCGACTACGGGCTAATTTGATTTATCACAGTTTTGACCATAGACGTGAAATATAGGTTGACTAAGCAATACAACTGAGAGACGCTTCAAAGAGTGTGACCAATGTCTCTTAGTCATTTGACTGTTTTGTGAAAAATTGACTTGCTGATAAGATTGGCATTTTATAGCCTCACTTGGCAATATAACATCCTATAATAGGGTGAAAACGTGAATGCGCATTTCTATAGAATGGCTATAAAAATGGTTAAATCTTGAAAGTCTACAACTAAGTCGAGTGAACCAATCAGATGATCACAGCTTGTTTCCTCCCGGCAGACTAAAGAAGTTTAATGGTTACGTTACTACAAGATAGGACGCATAATCCTGGGCACATACGTAGAAGGTTTACCGTTGCTGACTCTACTTTTATATTTCCTCTGTAGTTTTGATGATATCTGGCATAAATTTTTATCATGAGATACATGCTAAAATTACACACGATTAAAGGATCTCTTTGCTAAAAAGCATTATTATTAGCATTACATTATTTAATCCATATAGAATATAAGTATTTTCAACAAGCTGCCAGAGCAAGTACGTACGGAATTCAAAAAGCACTCTCTTCTCTGAAAGCACATTACGAAAGCAAAGAACCTTTCCTCGTCGCCAAGTCTACGATCTCATTCTCTAGCAACCATCCCCAATTTTCACCACCCTTAGAGCCCCGAAAGTATATCACGTAATAGAGCATAATAAATCTCCTTAAGTCTAACAGCGCCATTTTCTTGAATCTTAGATTCGCCTTCGTGGAAGAACCCTGGATCTTTCAATGGTTTTCGGAAGCTAATTAAAACTTATGTGCACCCCCGTTCGCTGGCGCAACGCTTTTTAGAAAATATAAACCTGGCGCCGATGAGTCTAGTCAACGTCTGAGAGTAAGTGAAAATTCCGTTTTATACATCGGGAAGAAAACAGCGAATCGCAGGAGTTGTTCTCTCTATCAAGATCTTGGGGGACCATAAAACCAGTGTACCACACTGGATCCACTCCGGTCCATTTGAGAAGTATTTGAGGGGTAATTTTCAGGAAGAATAAAATTCTCTACTATCCCAACGGAGTCTAAAGAATTTTTACTAGTTCTCTCGTCTCATAGGGACTAGGTTTTAGAGAGGGAATATAGCTGTTAAAATATAGTGTAAAATGTACGTTTTCTTGAATTTCTTACAATCTAGCTTAAAAACACAAACAGCGAATACAAAATCGATTAACTTCACCTATAGATAAAATTATTTGGGGTAGGTTGTTTTTTAGGTGACGAAATGGCCGTGCTGTAAAGGTAATTGGTAATTGGTAATTTTTAGTTAACGTCGTACTAGAGCTACACAACGGGCTATTGACGACGGTCCGGGATCAGTCCCTTAAGGGAAAGATCCGAGGACAACACCTCGTAATTTTGAACCACGGTCAGATGACGAAGCAACACCTGAGCTGGCACCCCACTCTCCAAACTTCCACGCCAATCCAACGTGAGGATTTTAGGCCACGACAGATTTAAGGTGCACCAGCCGCCTCTACACCATACGATTACAAACATCCATGCCCGGACCCGGATTCGAACCAGGAACCTTCCGATCTAGAGGCTAACAACTTAACCACTATACCGGTTGGTCGGCGCCGTGCTGTAAAGAGACACAAGACAGACAACATCTAGTAATAAAAATACTCATACAATGAAAAGCTTTACTGTCACAGAAGAGAGAAATCCACCGAGGGATTAATAGAACCTGCACCGCCTGTACCTCTCAGGTTGCTAGCACAATGGGCAGACCCATTTTGATGGTCACCCATTGGGTGCTTCTTCACAAATGACCTACATAGCTTCCTGCCTTGTAGATTCCGGCCTATGATTAGTAATTGAGTGCCAGCCGTAATTTTTAAAAAATTTGCCACGACGGCCCTTAAATTACTAGGATCTAAATAAAGTGTTTAAGAAAATCCAGTGTTTAATTTTCTTATTGCTATAAAAGTTTTGTCAACGGTAAAAAGACTAATATATACCAGTAGACTTGCGTATTGCATTTGTGCTGAAATTTATTAATTTCTATTATCTATTGATGGCAGTGCCATTATTCATATCTCATACATTATTTAAATCCATTTATAATTAATCCAAGCATCGATGTTAGTAAAAATGAATAAAATCAATGAAATAAAAGTAAGGACACATAAAACTCCACTTTGTTTTACAGTTTTAGATGTACTTTAATTGCTGAAAATTCTTATTTCTAATAATGGTAAAAAGTTACCTCAGTTGGCTTATGAACAAAGTCTTTAATTACATCTCATTCACATGTTTCAGTTACATCTCATTCACATGTTTCAATTATTACATATCATTCACATGTTTCAATTACATCTCATTCACATGTTTCAATTACATCTCATTCGCATGTTTCAATTACATCTCATTCACATGTTTCAATTACATCTCATTCACATGTTTCAGTTACATCTGATTCACACGTTTCAATTACATCTCATTCACATGTTTCAATTACATCTCATTCACACATACACACACAGAGAAGATTTTCTAGATATTTTTTTATCTATAAAACTATTTTGGGGTGGCTCAAGATTTCTTATCTGAGCTAATTTCTTATCTGTAGAAATTAATACATAATTTAGTACTTCGTGCAGTCAAAGCAGGAAATTAATTACAGATCAAATGGCATTTGCTATCTTTGTACTATAGGTAATTTTGGGAACTTATCCCATAACTTTCGAGTCTTGTTTAACACACGACATCATTTATTCCGAAGTAAAAATATATTCCCACTATTCGTTGTTTTTAATGGAAAAAAAAAGCATTATTATTTAAAAAATTTTCTTTGCATAAGCGTTTTTTCAAAACAAATCATAATCAACTATGCATCGTTGATGACCAATGGAAAAATATATTTACGTGTTTTAATAAAGGAAAATACCTTTAAATATCACAATTTATTCCTTTTATTACGATGTGCAGTCGAAGCATTCTAAATGCGTGATTAGAAATAAAATTAAGTACCAATTTTCTCGAATAAAAAGCCATCGCAAACTATTATTCAGGAAGCTCCTTTAACGTAGAATTTAAAAATCGTTCACGGAAAAAAATTGACTCAATTGGGCATCCGATTGCAAAAACAAAACGTTAACAGCCTCTTTTACCTTTAATGCACATCGGAGACATTCCTTAAGGAAAGCAAACAATCTGAGTGTGTGAAATCCATAATACTCATTACGTGAAGGGATTTTTTTTCCAAAACTGAAATCGCAATCTCGGTAAACGCTCAGCTCTAAATCACCGACTTAAAATCGATACGTTTAGAAAAAATTGAGGCGAGGCAATTAGCACTGCGAAATTGGATGCCAATTTTGGTAATGAAAAGAGGTTGTGGAAGCGAAGCGTTATTTTACGGAATGACTTCGTAATTATGCTCGTAGGTTGGTGTAATGTTTCTGATTGTAAGTACACATTACCGTTACAATAATAAACTTCCTTCGAAGTCTTGGGGCTATTTTAAAGCCCGTCTCTATATTTCTTTGTAGATGAAAATAAATATAAAATTAATATAAATGTGAACACATTTTTCTAGTTACATTATCTGAACAAATACAACCAAATTTACATTTTCTAGGAAAGGGTTGCTTAACCATCTGGGAGGTTTATGAGCAATTTCCCGTTCTTCCATTTGCAGCCTTCCCTGCTTTGCTTTATTTCAGGTTTGACCAACAGAATCTTTGCTACGATTCTTTTGGTCAATAGGTGTGGTTATTTCGTTAATATGAATGCTTTTAGGCATAGGTAAAAACAACTCTACTCTACTTGGAAATATCCTGATTCTCATAGGATTAAAAGCATTTGCTAACCACACATACGACCAGTCAGTTGTGACAAAATTTGAACGTGTGTTTTTTAACACTTCATAATGCATTTTCAGCACCAAAGCTATTTTTCAAAATTCAATACATAAGAATTGTAGTGATATGAATGGAACATTTTCAACTTTTATCAAAACCTTTATAAAATATCATTCATGTACTGCAACAGTGGAACAACTCAAAATGAGCTTAAAGTTTCAATTGCTATCAAAAAGCATAACATGATGCAAAACAACTCTGCCGTTTAGCTGTCCTGTATTCAATTGATAGATAGATTTGACTGGTTTTCTGCTGTAAATAATGTTATTTTTTTATTCCAATGGCTGATTTTAATAGTGCAAACAGCCAATCTTAACATACAACAACATACAATAAATTGCGATTCCTGACAAAATTCAAATATATTGTCAAGCAAATAACAAAAAACGAAAAATGGTAGAGTCAAAAATAAGTTAGTACTGAACAGAGAGCATAAACCCAGATAATTCGTATTTTCTTTTTAACATAACTTGCTAATATTTCCTGCTGTGTAATAGTACGAATTCTGAAATTTGAATCCTTCATCCACCTTTTATTTATTGTTGCCGTTGTGCGTGTGTTCATACGATCTTGTTGGAATCAGAAGGTGAGGCTTAAAGTCAGCTCATATTGCACGACTTGGGAAAAATTGAGGGCGGTCTTCATTTTTCTTTTATGTCTTACTGAATAAAAAAATTGAATTGAACGAGAAAAATATCTTTGCGCTACATAAATTTTTTTACTTTCTTAGCTTTATCAAAGTCTTTCATGATTTTGCTTTCGGTTGTAATGTACGTGAACTAGTAACGTTTCAAATAACAAAGGGCAAAGATCTGTGCATAGTATATCTGCACTTGTAGACTCGCTCATAGCCGTTGCTCTAAGGTTCCCTAACTTTTATATCTTATCTACTGATCGCAGTGTTCGGTACACACATTTGATGTCGTATTCAAATCAATTTGTAGTGAGTATAATCATCGATACGCGTACCTCTATTTATGTCTCTAAGTGAAACATAAGTAATTAAAATACAAATCAATACTTATTGTACTTCTTACTTGTGTAAATTATTATTTCCAATAATTTCCAATAATTTCCAAGAACACGGCAAAATTGCGTACCTCAGTCATGTTAATACTAAAAGCTTCTGAAAATTCCTTCAGTTGCATCTTATTTAGTATTATATTAATGTCTAATTTATAAATCTAAACTAATTACTCGCTGGCTACCAGCCTGTTCTGGTACTCCGATTAACTTTCAATAACACAAAGCAAGATGTTAAACAGAACCATTTTGTAAACAGCGTCAGACCTGTTGGTCTTTCACAAATGAGCAAATGAGAAAATCACTCACGTGATAGTGACGTATATCATCACTGTAAAGTCCATTAGCAAAGATAAAAATTGAATCCCCTTTTGCGGCAAAAATTGACAGCAAAAGAGCAAAATTGGGAGATATTTTTATTTCCAACCCAGCTCAAGCCATTGAAACTTTCAGACACAAATCCTTCAGCCCAAAGTATGCACTAATAAAAATAAGTAGTAAAACATAGAAGAGTCAAATACAGCAAATGAAGATACAATAAGCTAGAGAATCTGCAGGTAAACCAAAAGGTCGCTTGCCTGCCCCTAACGTCCACTGAGAGTTGTTTTGGTCAGAACTGCACAGGTTAGTAAATACATTGCATCCAATTAGTGCACCATCCATACCAAGGGGCTGTGAGTAATACCAAACTTATGTAGATGGAAAGCAAAGTAATCATGGTTTGTGATAGTTCTGGTCTGAATTCTGTTAGTGCCACGTTCCTTAGATGATCGGGGAGAGAAAAAATTGACTCTTTCCAATATTTATCTTTAGTTCGTTTCAATAGGGCTGTTTTATGCTCACTATACACTCTACGTCGAATCCGAGAAGCCACAGTACTGTAAAGTATCTCCACTTGTGAAGCTGGGGAAAGTATTATCTTCTTAACCAGCACAACAGCATGTATACAGAATTTTTGCGATTTTAGAACAAAGTAAACTCAAAGATAAAGCGAATTTTAAATACCCCAAATATGAAATGCAATTTTCATTTCAGTGACCTTTCTTCAGTGTAAATATTGGTAACACCAAGGACATCTCCATAATTTCACCCCAAACTGCACAAACGCGTTAAGCTTTTCCCAAAAAGACGATTTAGAATGCATTGTTAAACCCCCAAATCTCTAATCCTCATCCGCCTTAGCGGTGATTTTTCGCCCCGAATCGTGAAGTAGCATTTACGCCCTCCCCCTACCTGTCTCCACCGCCCCCTCGAATCCCGAGGGTTGGCTGCCAGCTGAAAATTGATCGACCGAAATATGGGTCAATCCCTCGCCGACGGTCCTCGCGGGGTAGTGAGAAGACCGATTTTCTGCTTCTATTATTCCCAACATTATCTTTACGATTCGTGATTCGCATTTTTATGACGGGTTTCTTCCGACAGGAAATCCTACCACGCGACGAGAAAAAATGTAATTAAGCCCATGGGAAACAATGACCGAGCTGTGAATGACGGGAAGAATGGACCGTTTAAATGCCATGTGTGTATCATGATGCGACTAGATAGAATTATAAAGAAACAATATGCACGTTTTTCGGACATATCAACTATACGAACAAGGAAAAACAGTCCACTTGATGGATAGGAAGTCAAAAGATTCTTTGAAATCATCTATATTCAATATGAGATAGAATTACAGTGAAAAAACAAACAAATAGCTTTGGTTTTAATGTAGCTGTCAGTTTGGAACCTAGGACTACGACTTTGAGATTGTAGAATTGAAATGAAAAAGTCAAGTATTCAAAGCGTTTTCGATAGCCAGCACATGTCTATCATATAAGAAGTAGCTTATATACATAATTTTTCAAGATGTTCATCGGTGCACTAGAAAAATAAGCTGTAATGTTCATTTAGAACCACTGCGAAAATTTCTTCGTGTATTTAAATACGTGTTGTCTTGTCGCAAGCTTTAAAACAAGCACTGTCGCTTTGCATTCATAGTTACCGAGATGGGCTGAGTCAAACATTGCTGCACAACTAGAAATATTACGTTATTTTCCACGCTCACAGTTAGAGAGAAAACCATAATGCGTATGACGTATTCCGCATTATGATAATCGGACTCGTACTATTTACGCATATGTTAACAAGATTACTGTTCAGAACATATTTCTAACGATTTAGAATTTTCAGTTGGTACCTATGTTTGTCACAAGCAGTGATCACATAGGAACATATGAATTTCAACAGAGGTGACAATCATCTAACTGGAAATAATGTCAAAAGATATTTTGAAATGTTTTATGCAGATGAATGGTTTAAAACATATCAACAAGATAGTTAATTACTGCTATGTAAGGGAAATCTAATAGATACTTTGAAATGTTTTGTGTAACTTAAAGAGAAGATAGAATTAAATGCAATAAAACATGTACTATTAGAAATGATAAAAATGCTCGAATGCTCTGTGAATAATATAAGACGAGGTAGAGTTGTAGTGAACAAATATGTGCTTCTAAAACATGTCTCTCTTTTTTGTTTAAATTGAATGTTCTTGCGATCCATGTAGGTGACCAACTTGAATGAACAGTAATTTTACTGCTGTAATCGACAAAAGACAGTACCTTCTTTTGACTAGTACAGCAAAGGTCATTAGGGTAAACTGTTGACGTAACTCTTTAAAGAAAAGAGTGCGTTACGCTTGAAAAAGGTCAAAAGGGAGAGAGTGAATCAACAGTTAGTTGATCACATAGTGCCGTTAAGCATCAGATACATATTATTCATCTTGCAACAATCTTCACTCCCTAAGGACCATTCATGGAGATTTTGCATCCTTAAAAGCGCGGCAATTTAATGGATGTTATATGAATGTATAAAGAGAACAGGTGACTAACTTGGATCTGCTTAAGGTAATTTTTCACTACACAAGGATTAAATAGACCGAGACCAATATTTAAATCCTAAAAGTGATTCGACGATACCTCTCGTCGAAGATCTGGTCAATTTTGCTAAGGACGAGGTACCTCGTCCATATAGATACAATCAGCTATGTTAGTGACGAAATACATCCAAGACAAAACTTCCCAAGTACCTTAAAGGGTAAATGAAGATCCGTCTTGGGAAAACAAACTGTCCCTTAACCAGAACTGATGACAACTTGTAAGAAGATTTTGCATCAGATTCTGGCCACTACAGTGCTGTTTGCAGCGCGAAGATAAAACGCCATTAACGTTCAAAGGGATTCTTAAACACTCCGTGGTGTTATACAGATATTCCTGTTGAACCGCTCATCAGTGTTTACTTAGTCACCGATTTTTCTTTCCTAAGAGAAGTTATTTATTAATCTGCAATTAACCAAGATTTCCAATATTAGTACATTGTGTAATTTGAAGTTAAATGAGTGTAGTGACCTCAAAAAAAATGTTCATTGTGCCATCTGGAGGTTAAATAAAGTGTTAAAGGGTAAATATAGAATTTCAGCTCATGTTAATATAGAATAGGATGCCAGGACATGTATATTTTATATCTTTTAGTTTATAAGGCCAGAACATGTAAACATTGGAAAGCAGAAAGAACGGCAAATAGTACATGCGTATGGGTAGTTGGGGTAGGGTGCATTTGGACAAGACTGTCTCTAAAATCTTGTGATACCGAACACTTACAAACATTGTAGCTCTTACCCAGATTCTAACCCAGGATCTCTAGTACTGAATGTGTAACTATATAAGAGCGCGAAAGTTGTAATACTCGTTTCAAGCACATCATGGTCTTATACTTATTATTATTACTTATTTGTATTAAACACAGGAATTGTTTATTTTTTTGTGTTCACTGACCCTTAAGTCAAGTTTTCATTTAAATTTAATCAGAGGAAAAAAAGGATACATACTTAAAAAGATCAGAATGAATATCTGTGTTTAGGTAAGTAATTGGTAGGTAGATGAATATACCTCACACTATATCGATTCAACGGACGGGCTATTGGCAACCGTCCGGCATCTATCCGGAAGAATTTACATTTTGGAAGACGTTTCCTAGATTTAAATATTTCAATCCTAAAAATAATTATAATATTGCTTAAGAGTCAGTAAAGTTATGAAATATGGACCCATACGTAAGTTAACCAAACTTTTATATAACTGAGTAATCAAACAACTAATTTTAATTATTCTATTAGAATACGTTGTGCTTTAACATCCAAAATTGCTTTTAATAGTGTCGAAATACCGTTAGTGAATCATTTCTACGGAAGAATTTTGTATTTTCATGTCCACTAGTCCTCTTATCCAAACTAAATAGATTAATAGCTGTAGTGTTTTCTCAAATCATTCGTGTACAAAGGTATTTGTTTATCTTACCACTCTAGTCATGTTTTATAACACGAAGGCAAATCAGAAGGGAATCCCAAATCATTATTTGATCTGAAACAGACCATTCACAATAGTTTTTGAGTATTCCATATGAAACGCTACACATTTCAGTAATGTGAACAATCCACTATACAATCCATACAACGAGTTTGGCAGACAAATTTTGTGGCGAAGGTAAATTTACCCGTTCCTCCTTTGATTTGTTTCGTTATTTATGTAAACTCTATAAATATTTCAGTAACGTAGATGCGCAGAAATCTAGTATTTGTATATAGAGGAATGGCAACAAATGGATGAAAACATTGTACAATCAACCACTACGGGGTTGCGACGCTTAGTATAAATGTGTTTGATTTTAGTTATAGAGCTGCATAATGTTGCTAAATGAAGTTATCCAACAGCCTCATTACAGAGGGCAATAAGAAATATAGAAGACAAGAAACAGCGTAGAAAAGCAAATAGAGCGACGCACATACATCCAAATAGGTTTAGATGTTAAAATTTTCGAATCGTTTGAATTTTTCTATAAGTACATTGAATGCCGCTTGTGTATATCAAGCTCCATAAACATGTGTTTATGTTCATTTTTAGTTTTCTCTAAAGCATATATTTTAAAATTATGCTCTATATTGAATATTTTTAACACAAATTATTTTTAGACAGCTACTTTTGTTACTCACACTAAAATAAGCACTGTGCAAATTCTAAGTTTCAAATGCCATTTTATACATCTCTTTCCTCGTAAGTAATTTAACTTATTAATTTTAAATTTAAAAATCATTTTTTGATCAAATCAGGGTTTTGCCAAAATAGTGATAAGCCACTTTTCAAATTCTTCATATCAATTTTTAAAACTTTATGTAAATCCAACATCATGATGTATACACAATTCCAAAAGTTTTATTAGCTTCAACTTTCAAGCATTACGCACTCATTCAAACAATCGGAAATTCTTTCGATCATATTTGATTTTTTTCAACACAGGATTGTATTTCTGTGGCTTATCACTATAATGTCCGTAGTCCTTCAATTTAATATTCAAGATTAAAAATTAGGGTGATTAAAATCAAACAAAAATAAATCGTAGAACTGAACTTAAAATATTCAATGATCCGTAAAAGAAAACTGGTGAATTTTTGAATGAAATCTAAGAAAATTTTGGCACATCTACGAACGTCTTCTTATTATTGATGGATTGTTGATTGAACCGTTCCTATTATCTTTAATCACTCCACAATAGCAACGTATAATAGATTCCCTAATGATTGTCATCCCATTCATTATCGGATCCTCCTCCAACTTTCTTGGCCACTTCTCAAAACAGCTGCTTTAAATTTGGCGCCAGCCATCAATGACGCCAAATACCATAATCGACGCCAGCCAAATATATATATTTTTCATACTCTCCTTTTCACTCTCCCCTTTACTTTTTTACTTCTAATTCATCAAGAGCGGCGAAATGTAACCATATTCCGCAACATTGGTTTCCTCGCAAACCAAGCATGGTAGGAAAGATATGGATTTTTATTTTTTGGCGACGTATGTGTTTTGAATTTGGTTACTATGGCACTGAGCGCGCTATCGGCTCCATTCTAAATCATGTGACATCTGCATGAAATGTCTCATATTTCAGACGAAAATTTCTTCACGTTTCCCGACGCGTAACTGTTGTTCGGTAGCTCACTTAATGGGGATATCTTTTCGGGAAGGAACTGGATTCTTAACGGCCGTCTTCGTCACGAAGCTATTGGCAACTCTTGATTGACTGGATTTGTATTTTTAGTCCAGGGCTGTAAAAGAGATTTTAGAAACAATGCTTTCTCACTATGTGGGCTGGGATATATTTTAAATTAGACTTTATTTGACGAGGAATGGTAAGGCCATCTTCCGATACGAATTTCCCTTTTGTACAATTTCTTCCCTCTCGTTCATGCTTACTCAAGATGTAGTGATAAATGTAGATTAATACTACCATTGCACTTTTGTTCTTGAAACAAACTTTTTGCGACTGGATTCTATAATTATGCTTCGAATGACTTTAAAATCATTTGTGATTTAATTTTATTTGTTTATTCTATTCTGTTTGAGACCATGGTAGCCTGGTTGGTATTGTAGAGGAATTGAAACCTGAAGGTTTCAAGTTCGAAATTCGATCCAATCAAATACTAGTGAGTACGTAAAGGGCTAATGCACGTTAAATCTGCCATGGCCTCAAATGCCCTCACGTTGACGTGAAGTGGAAGTTTGGAGAGTAGGATACCAGCTCAATCGTGTACCTTGCCATCTGACTGTGGTTCAAAATTTCGAGGAGTTGCCTTTGGGATCGATCCCGTATCGTCTCCAAAAGCCCTTTGTGTTGCTTAAGAGCAACTTTAATTTAATTCCTACCTGGGGGTATTCTGTTTGTTCTATTTGTGAGCAACGAGCAATAGAAACACGATTTTTAATGTGGGTCTCCTATTTATGGATGAGCAATAAAGCCGATTTATGTAGAGAATAAATATGTTACAAATACGAAGCAGAGTAAATCAAAGGGGGACCTTGAAGCCAGGCACAGCGTAAATCTTTAATCGATATTGCTATAATTCTCGAACATAGCATTCTAAGAAAAGTGAAAGTTGAAGTGACAACAAAAGTAACAAGTTATTTTTCAATTAAAAAATAATCCTATTAAACTCTAGCGTGATGTACTATGCAAAATGCATGCCCTTGCGTCATAAACCTAAAAACAATCATCCACCCTATTAAACTCGAGCAAACAATGAAAATCAAATATGAAACTATGCTAGAGATTTTGAATAAAGATATGCATGAATTTAATGGAGGAAGAATTTTGATACTTATCTTACAGCTACAAAATTTTAAATGAGCTTCTTTGACCATAGCGAACCATCTGTCCATGAACCATCTTCCCTAAAAAACATGCTGTTTGACTCCTAGAAATAAGATTATTACAATCCCATGTAATTTTGTAACAATGTGATAAATCCCATTTCTCGTGATATCGCATCTTTTCAAGAAAAGTAGAACAACTCGAAATGTAAATTTTGTAACTCGAAATATAACTGTTGTAACTCGAAATGTAACTGTTGTAACTCGAAATGTAACTATTGCAACTCGAAATGTAACTATTGCAACTCGAAACGCAACTGTTGTAACTCGAAATGTAAATGTTGTCTTTAAATAACAATAGATTCTATTAAATAAAGAGAAACACTGGCGATACAAAAAGAAACATGCTGTAATTTTTTAAGTTCCGAAATAAAAAGTGATTAACAACTTTTAATATTCTTTAGACTCGCCTGTAAAATTCCTTTTTTAACTATATACCTATTTTTCATAAGGTGCGATTGGTTATTGTGAAACCTTCCACAAGTATTTTATGTTATCATTACTTTTAATAGTTCATATCTGTGTCTTTACTCGTGGTAGCACAGGACGTTTTACAAAGAAATGTCAATTCACTCTATCACAGACAGTACTCTTACACTTCAGGAGGGTTGCGATAGCACAGTTGGTAGAGTTGCTGATTAGCAAACGAAGGGTTGTAAGTTGGAAACTAGCTTCAACCAGACTCGTGTACGTGGGGCTGGTGCACGTTAAATGCGTCGAGAACTCAAATGTCTTCACTTTGGCGCTTTGTAGAATATTGGAGAGTGGAATGTTTACTTCGTCATCTGACTGGAATTCAAAATTTCTAGATGTTGCCATCGGATCTATATCAACTGGATCGACCAAGAACCGTTATGAACAATACCCCATTATGTTGCTCTAGGGCAGTGGTCCCCAACCCCCGGGCCGCGGACCGGTACCGGTCCGTTGATCAAATGGTACCGGGCCGCCCAAGGAACAATAAATTATTTCCATTTTATTTACTGTGGTGTATTTCTCTCGGGTTTGTGCGGTTCTTATCTATGAAATGTCCACTCAAATTAGGAGGCGGTAAATCAGAACTTGAAATTTGTTCTGTTACTAGAGCTTCAATTATGATTTCTGAATTCTGTATGTCTCTATTTTCCAATTTTGACAAATGTGACAGTTGTGTTCAAGTTGGCAGACAAAGTAGCTGCATTTAAAGCCAAACTGAAGTTGTGGGGACGGCGCGTGAACATAGGCATTTTGGACATGTTTCAGACATTAGCGTGGATTTTAGGCTAGACTGAGCCTAAACATTCATTCACCCAGTTGATGCACGATCAGCTGTCTTTGCTTTTAAAAGAGTTTGATCGCTACTTCCCATCCACAAAAGACCCAAGAACTAGTAAGGAATGGATCCGCGACCCATTTGTCAACAAATCAGGCGAATCTAGCATGTCTGTGCAAGAAGATCAACTACTGGAGATTGCAAATGAAGGCGGCCTTAAAGCTACGTTCGAGACAACAACTCTGCCAGTGTTCTGGATTAAAGTCATGGCGGAATACCCTGAGATTGCCACCACAGCACTTAAATCCCTATTGCCATTTCCGAGAACCTATCTGTATGAAGCGGAGTTTTCTGCAGTGACAGCAACCAAAACAAAACAACGGAATAAACTGGATATAAGCAACACACTTCGGGTGTCATTGTCTCCTATTACCCCCAGATGAAACCGTCTCGTTGCAATGAAACAAGCTCAGGGTTCTCATTGATTTAGCGTTCTAGTGAGTTAAAATGTTAAATCACTTTATATTCATTTTTTGGTGTAACTGTATTTTATTTTGAAGGCATGTGTAAATACAATTAAATTAAAATTATTAAATAAAAACAATTTAAAATATAAACAATCAACGTCCCCGTCCCCTCGGTGGGCCGCGTTAAAATTATCAAACGATGATCCGATCCGCGGCGATAAAAAGGTTGGGGAGCATTGCTCTAGGGAGACTATCTACCCTACATCTCAAGTTGAATTTAAGGCAATGCACGATTGACTTTTTGGATTAAAATTTTATTATGTTAGTTATAAAATTACTATGGTATTAAAGTGTTCAACATTCTTTTGAGGAAAAAAAACTATCCAGTAAGCCTAATTATGTACTTTGGTATACAGGCGCCAATTTAAAAATTCGTTGTTTTTCAGTTGTGTTCACAGATTACTTCATCTTAATAACAGCTATAGAGAAAACAAGACATTGGAAAGTATTTTTGTATGCGGTATTCAAAATTGAAAATAAAATGAACGTTGGCCCCTTTTCTACCAATGTGCAGAATTATTTTTAGACAGTTGCTTAATATATCAGCGATACTGCGTGCTGCGGTGTAGCACGAATGGTAAGGTGTAACACGTATTTCCGGTACAAAATTTCCTTCCCATTTTTTCTGATTTTATGATCTAACTTTAGCAGCGTCTTGAAATGTATCACATCAAAAACAGAAGCAGCTATCATGCTTCTAGTAAAGGTAAAGTGAAAGACTTTAGTTGAGTTGTAATTCACGAAAGTAAGCGAAGCTTGATTAAATGTAAGTGACGATTATGTGGGATTATATTCACTTTTTTTCCAAAGCCAAATCAAACTTGTCATAAATTGTTAATAATGACCATATAACAAACGAAAATAATAATAAAGTAAAAGAATATTTAAAACGTAGTTACTTTTAATGATCTTCGGACATTTAAAAGGTTGCGCGAATAATAAATAAGTTAGACAGAGTATTTTGAACACGAAAATCTTCCCAGGGGATAAAAATTAATCACATCAAATATTCGCTCACATAACAACTTCTCCATTCAAAAAATAGAGACTTTTGGGACTCAGTGGGTTTGCCCACTGAGCTAACAACCTGCGATTTGTAGGTGGTGCAGGTTCGATAACCTTTGTAGACTCTAGGGGAATTTCTCTTTACTGTGTCAGCTAAAATGCTTGGTTTGTATCTATCTATTCCTTGCCATCATCTGTTTCATGTTTGGCACTGCTTAGCCAAATATGATCATTTTAGCCATACTATCAAATCAATAATTGAAAAAATAATAAAAATAGTAATTTATAAAAAGGAAAAACTCTAAAATCCTCGAACGTATAAAATACTACAGAAACTTAATATTTATGATTCGTTACCACAAGCAAAAAAATAATTAATCTAAAAATCACGAATATTTTTTAGAATTTATTTATACATGTTAAGCGAATTCTATTAAAAGGTATGAAACAAAAATTACGTATTTGTTAACTTAAAGGTTTATTTATTGAAACATTATTTCAACTAATAAAAATATTTCATTAAAAAACTAAGCATATTTAAGTGTCTGTTGAAGTATTTTCGTTATTTAAGGCAAAAAGCTATTTTTCCGTTTCTTATTTGTTTTAAGGCAATTTATATTATTTTTTATGTATTGGTGTTTAAAAAAAAAAGTTTTGAATTGAATTTTTCATTTATTTTTATTTTTATTACTGTCGAGGATTCTTTCCTTTTTTTCAAATTTGAGAAGGAAAGTAGTCTACATAAGTATGTCAATCAGAAGTGAAAGGCAACTTTTTAATCCTTTTGTTGGCAAAACATCGTTATCTATTGAAAAATGAACATGGTTTTATTTTGCTTTGCAATTCTAGACTGATGAACTTAACTGTTTTTGTTAACCAAGCTCAAATTTTCTATTTGAAACTCAGAAAATGTTGGGTGAATTTGTATTTATCTTCAATATGGATGCTTTTATTATCAAAATGAAGACTTCCAATTAGGTAGAGAATCTATATAAATAAGAATGGAGTGTTTGTTTGTACATTCAATATTTTCGACCCATTTCAAGTTTTCTATCCGTTTTGGACCCTTCTGATGCCGAATCCACCTTTTTCTCGTTTGGTGTCTGTCTGTCTGTCTGTCTGTCTGTATGTTGTGCCCTATACACGTCCACGCGGTTTAAGATATTTTCAGGGAAATTTGCATACAGTGAGTACTTATCTTCATTTAGTGAGTGGAATTGGTTGCGAAAGTCTGTCTGTCCGTCTTTCTGTTCTATGCTCGATTTTGTGTTTGTGTGTTTGTGTAGGCATCACATGAATTCTATTCCAGATATTTGATTGCATTGTATTTTATTTTATACATTATCTATTAATTTAGTGAATGCAATATTAAACATTTCTTTATTGTTATATTTAGATGAGTTTCATGCTAAAACACCTGAGTAAGTATACTTAAATCAACCATAATTTGGTAGTTTTGGAAAAATTGGAATGTCTATTGAATATTACGATTAATTCGATAGCTTTACCAGTACTGCTGAAAAAGTAATTATTCTTCAATTTTTTTTTTTTTTTATGGAATTTCATTTTTGATACGTCATTTATTTCGAGTCTTATTTTTATTCTTTGCGCAATGAAAACGATTTCCGAATATTTGGGACAGACGATATTTTTCAATGAAACGAGAATGAACACGATCGCGCGAGCAGTGATATTTTATCTGGTTCTTTCGCTCTGAATTAATTTCACATTTCTAAATTTTGTACACTTTTAGTTGTAAGTTGTGGCGACTATGCGAGATCAAGAGATAAAATTGAATCACAAATTAATATCTTTGGAACAATTTTTTACGACATCTTTTATTTTGTTTTACTTCGCTGTTTCCTGTTTTAAATATTTATTATTTTAATAAATGTGTTTTCCTTCTCATCACACCCAACAGCACCACAAAGTATTAGACTTGAAAATGTTAGGTAAGTCAGTATAAATTTTCAGTAAATTTTAAGTGTAGTTATGCCGTTATTTAAAGAATAATGCCGTTATTTAAAGAATAATGCCGTTATTTAAAGAATAATGTCGTTATTGAAATAATAATAATGTTTAAAAATCCAAACTAGAACTTTTTCCAACATTAAAAAATTAGTTGTAGTAATGACAGGAGGGAAGATTGCAAAATTTCACAATGTCGCATACCGGAGGCAAGAGTGCCACAGGTAAAAAAATATTGTTTTGTTGACTATGAGTGCGAGAGCACTCGCCGTAAATCGTAATTTTAATTAATTGAGTTGCACATGAAAACAACTTAAGAAAGGGAATTCCAAATCTTCCTATAAATCGTCTTTTATAGTAGTAACCTTAGTATCACCTTTCGTCTTTTTGAGCTTTGTCATACAGCAATTGTGCGATGTATGTGAAATGTATTACATGAATGGATATGCATGTGTAGGATTTGTGTCCAAAGTAAGTTGTAGAAAATATAAAGATGGCGAAAGGTGTTAAAATAAATTTTTATTCTACAAAAAACGTAAATCATTATATATTTTGATTATCTCTTCAATCTAGAGTAAACGAATTCAAACCGAGTAAGGTCGGGTATTTTGCTAGTATGTAATAAATTCAATTGTATTTTCAGAGTTTTTTTTTTTTTTTTTTTGCCATTCAGGAAATGTTCCGGTTTTCTATTTAGTTTCCTGTGGACATTTTTTTAAGTTTGGGAATAACATAAAAATAAGCATTATTTTTGCGCTTAATTATAAATATACTATTATAAATATACTATATAATCATAAAAATACTATTGCAGTTATACATGTATAGATATCTCAGAACTTAATGGAATAGATTTCTTCGGAAATTTTGAAACGCTTCATCATTCATGATATCAAAATACTAAAAATCACCAAACCAAACAACCATATATGCATTATACATATCTTATCGTTATTATTTCATCGTTGACTTCCGCGAATGAGTTTTACTTTAATAGAAGTGAAGACACAAAAAATGCAGCTTCTTGAAATGTCGCCTTTTTGCCGAAGTAAACCAGCTGGGTCCAGCTGGAAGAACATAATAGCGTAATTGGAAAAGCGAGCAGACATTTAATTATTCTTAATGCACTAGTTCGATAATTAAGAAAATAATTTATTTTCCACTGTTTTTCTTTCTGAACATACTACTTTGCTTTTAATTTGCTTTAAGATATAGCTTGGATTATGTAAAGGCAAGAAGAGGAACATTTTTTCATGGGCAGTAAAATACCATGATGTGTTGTGGGTTTATTCGATATTTGTAAAATATTCGTCTAGTACAATTAATTTTATTTCATTCTCTCGCAGAAACTGAGAAAGAAATTTTTAATAGTCTTTTTTTACTCTGGTTTTAAAAGAATGTTTTACGTGTGTTGTCAATTTTTCAATTTTTTATTTGGTATGTACGTGTGTTATGTCAATATTGAAAACTTTGAAACTCAATGTTTGGTACATTTTTATGAAAGTGCTTTCAGAGGTACATAACATTTTTGAAAAGAAATTCTAAAACAGAACTTAATAGTTTGAATGCTTTGTAATGTTTACATACTTGATTATAATAATTCCACCAACAATGTTTTATTCTGTTCGAAAGTTTTAGTCTCCACTTTTGTTTTCACTAAACACATCATAGATGTTTTCAAATCGTAAAACTGGTGATATTTATCCATCTTTATTTCATTACATAATATAAATTGTACGTTTTAATTGATTCTTTATGTTTTCCTTTTATTTACATGGATGCATAATATTGCGGTATGAAAATACCATTTTTGTAAGATTTAGTATTTACGACGATACTATTGGTTCATTTTGTGCAGTCAATTTGTCTCAATTGCTCATTTTGTAAAAGTTCACTTTCTGATTTAATCCTTTTAATTCTTTTAGTCTCTTAGAATTCTACTATTTCCATCAAAACTTCAGTATAACTTCTATTTAACCAGTCTGTTTCCAAAATGTTTCTTTTAGACAAATATTTCGTGGATGTTGAGTTATTTACAAATTTCCTTACAAAAATCTCCATATAGCTAATAGCCATCCGATTTCTAAAAATCTAAGTTTTTCTTATAATATACCTTAACTTTTTATAAATATCTATTTTTATATTGTTGGAATAAGTCCTCTTGTATCACATTGAATTTAGGTTATTGTTAATCACAACAATGCATACTAAAATCAGTTTGTATCGCGTTCAACCAAGTTAGACAGTGAGTTAAAAATCATGACGATATAAAAAAATTATCATAAAGACATAAAATGAGATTCTCAACAGCAAAAAAAACCCCACTTTTTGAGCTTTACGAAAACTAAAAACATGTTATAAGAGGGAATTTCAGTACAAAAACAAATATACAGCGCGAAAATTTTGTGTCCTCTACCCAAATACTCTCACATGATACCGATCGAGGTTGTCTTAAAATGTAATTTATTGTCATGCGACGTTTACCAGTTACTGCTTATCAATTCGTTACTCATACTTTTTTCTTTGGAATTTCGATTGGTTGAGTGCTTAAATCGTATTCGAAAAACAAGCTAAGTTATGCCAAGTTCGGAATACGTACAGCCCAGATATAGAATTTTATTCAGTGTTCTGCAACACAATTCAAAGCAATTGCAATTGTTCGGTAGGCATTTTGTTCGAATTTTTTTTAAACTGCAGTTAAATCAAAAACAGAGGTAAAACAGAATTATCGGCTAAATATGTATTACATATTTATAATAAAACATCAAAATTATTTAACTTACTTTATTTATTTTCAATCAAGGCATACTTTTAAGAATTTGCAATTCTGTCGTAACTTTTGAAGTTAAATATTTTGTCATTGACATAGAAGATGTGTTATTTATAAAGGGTTTGTGGTAATTTGGGCGGTACAGGGAGACTGTTCCGTAGCTAGAGGAGAAAAAAAAAGTTGTGGCAAGGAACGCGCTTTGCAATGCAGAACATCGTAACTTATATTGTAAAAAAATCGGCCAAAATTTAGATAAAATTAAAGAAAAATTGTTCTGCAAAGACTGTTTGTTCTGCTACTTACGTCGCAGTTTAAAGCAATTTCTGCTCCCGGGGCGTACGGGAAACACTTTCCACCGCAGAAACAACACCGTATCCTTCATTTAGCTTCACAGTAAATACCTCTCATAAGAAAAGTATTTCAAATAGTACAAATAAATTTAGTACACTTTTTCTTCATAACTTATGTGCAGAATCGTTTTGATGTATTGTTTGAACAGGGGGAAATGAATAAACAATGTACATCAATTAAATCAACATTTTATCTATATTTACAATGGACACAGTCATAACTATAGGATGTAATCGAATTGAGTGTCTAAAATTCATTGAAATGGCCACTTAAAATTTTTTCCTACTTAAAAATGTCCAATACAATGAATTTTTTCATGGCAAATGTTTTTACAAGAATCATCTGACTTCGTTTAACAGAATCTTTAACGGAGCTATTAAAATCTAACCTATGATTCGTTTTTTTAATTGTATTCAAAAAACAGTAAAGATTACAATCATTGTATTTTTTTTTTCATCCTTGCTTTATCCTGCACTAGTCGAAAGAAGTTGTGTATTGTTGAGAACTTTACGTAATCGTCAGTTCCGTAAGAGACAAAATGTCATTGCTGAGAGCGAAGAATAAGCTTGTTGACGACGAATCTCTAGAAATATTCAGTCTCCCAAGTTACAGATTTACTTATAAATTACATTCAATGCTTATATGAGTTACAGATGTCTATTAATAATCGATAGTTCAAAATTAGTAACTTTGTAGAATAGAATGGGTCACTGTCGCACAACCATAATACTTGCTAGTTTTTAAACAGCTTTTTTAGTACTTTTGCACAAAATCTGTTCTATATGGAGCTGTTATTATCGATCAGTAATTATTTGACAGAAGATTTTTATAATTTTTTGTAACTGGTATGCCAACATATATAAATACAAGATTCATTATAAGGCCTTATATACACATAATAACATTTGTATAGCCAAGCGTTTTCTTTAACACTTTATAATTTATTTAATATTCATAATTCCTTCTATCAATTGTGTATGGTCTAAAGAACACAATTTTTTTAATAATATAATCACTTCCCTGAATAAACTAAATCAAATATTTGTTGTTTAGAAATAAAACTCTCTCAGTGTAAGCTTCCGATCTTAATATATTTTGGAAATTATAGCAGCGAAATGTTTTTCTGTTAGAGATATAATCAAACATGCAAAATTTCGTTATGAAATTCATTTTCATTCTGAACAAACTCATTATTATTACCTAAAATTTATGTTAAAAGCGCATTTCTTGTTTATGTAACTGTTAATCAAATTATAGCTATTTAAGTAAAATCGAACTGACATCCAAATTCCATTCACGAGAACATTCTGTTCTAAATGAATACCTAGAATAGTTTTGCGTATCAAAATTATGTGTTTGAGAAGAGATTGGCCGCGTTCTTTAGTTTGAAATAATACAAATTATATTTTTATATTTTCAGTCTAGTATATACTCTTTGCATCTCATTTGAATATTAATGCTACTAGAAAGTATTTCTAGCAAAATGGAGCACTAACTAGTTAAAGATAGAGCATTAGGCTCGTCCCTATTGTTTTTGGTAAGAGGGCCATGATGGTGTAATTGTTATATGGTATCCATATTCTGAGTTTTTTAGATTTTGTAATCAAATTGCCATGATTGAAATTAAAATAGTATAATTAGTAGAATTAATTTGTTTATTGTTCCATAACAGGTTGGTTATTTGCTTCCAAATCAAAACTATGAGTTTGGAAAATAAGCAAAAAAATGTTACGACATTAATTTCCTTTGAGAAATGTTAAAAAATCACTAATTATTTCGGCAGAAAAATTTTAACACATTGGTATAAATTTCTATACTCACGACAATGTATAGAAACACAAGATTCATCGAAATGCTTTGTTTACTTCTACCTACACATTTGTAGTACACATATCCATATTTATAGCAATGGTTTTATTGTAGCACTGTAATATATTTAATATTTACAACTATCGTACTATATAGTATTTATTAGTTAATTTAGCAATTAAATTTATATTTTTGTTAAAAAATATGTGTACATGTGTAGTAAAAAGTATGTATTTATGTTTAGTCAGCAAATCTGAGAATAAATACCCATAAGTGGCCTCAAGGCAAATTGATCAGACAATGCGGAATCAAATATGGATTTTAAAAAAAAGAGGGTTTCTATTATTAATTAATAAGTAAGTGAAATGTTTTCTATATTTGTCATGTGTCCTTGTTTTAGTGTAATAATCTGTCAAATTATATATCAATTTTATACTTATATTCTTCATTTTGAGTATACTTGTTTCCACTAATAAATAGAGCTCCTTTTAAGTACTGTATGTTTCTCTTTAAATGGCATAAAATTTAAGCGATTAAAATATTTTTGAATCAAATCCTACCATAATAACCATTACGAATTCTACAAATTCGTTACCATTATGGGTTTGCCGGGATCTCAAACTCGCATTTGGAAAGCCAATTTCTCTGATTGCATACGTCTTCCTTTTCTAATCATGTAGGATTCCGTTGACCTTTGATGTCATCTGACATTTAGGTAAATATTTAATTATAATGACCAGTACGAGATAAACATACATTGGTTGCATTACTATGCATATAAAGTTATGACTAACACGTAGACTATAAACTACTTCACTGATATTTACGCTCCTGTCAAATAGATCTAATGTGATTTGGGAAAAGCATCACTGCTAAATTAACTAGTGTTGTGATTTCCCTAGGGATTTAGCAATGTAATGACATAAATTAAGGGGATACAGTAACCTTTGAACAGTTAGCTTTTATTTGGTACATACAACAAAATGTTTTAGTGTAACTTATTATAAACACCTGAAATATGTATTATAAAAGAAAAAATATCAATTTTGCACATAAATAATAATAAAATAATTAAAAATATTTCAATATTTTAAAATTCCGATTGCAATTTCTGTTTTTTTTTAATAGTTTTTCCCCCTAATTTCTCTGGATTCGGGGCATGTAGGTACTGTTGATATTTCCTTATTTTTTTATAAATATTTTTATCACACAGACAATACGAAAGACAGTATCTCTATTTCTGTCTCTCATAACTTATTTTATTAATTTTTTTAATTAACTTCTAAATCCGTACATCATTTCGTTATTTCTTTAAATTTTCAATTACCTCATAAAATACAACCGCAAAATATTCCAGATCTCTACATTACAAAGCAATATGTTTTTTTTACGGCGGACACTTTGTAATTTGTCACTAGAAGGCCAAAGTCAATGAACCAATTGTAAAGGGGCACCCGGTGGGTGGCCATCACTACCCCGCATTAAATTAAAATGTAATAGATTGCTCATTATTGCATTTTTATTTTATTCAATTTATCGCAAAGATAAGTGCTTCCATCGTTACTGGGGGCTTACGACCTTTAAACCTTCCAAAAATTCGAATTTTCAAAATATATATATATATTAAAGTGAATATATTTCTGATCATTTTGACACCAACAGCATGACAAAATTCAAATAAATACCAGAGATATGAAAGAAAATCGAAAGGTACACTGAGCAAAACATGGGCTTCTGTAACCAAAATTTTATCGTTACGACTGTTTTTCTCAGCTTTGTTTTTTTAGAAAAATCTCAGATTGAGCGCATGATATCTGAAGTACTGTTTGAGCAACTTGTTCAAAAATTGGTATACATATTCGTTAAACCTACATGCTTGTTTTAAAACCACAATATTGAAAAAAATTTATTATTTTGGAATTTTGGGGAAGACATTGTTATTGACGTATCAGAATATTTACTGCTTCCATGAAACATAATTGATAAAAAATATTAATTTTTAATTTTTATTTTATTTTTTGGTTTTATTTTAATCTGTCATATATATAGAATAACATACACTAAAATTTATTTGTATAAATCTATTTGTTTATGTGCAATCTTACGCGCAGCACTGTTCCTCAAATCTTTACTCACAATGAAGTTATACCTTAACGATCCCGACACAAAAACTACTGCTAATATTTAAATTATGTTTGTACAATGTATTTTATACTTTAAAAATGCAGGAGCATAATGGAAAAAAAAGTATTCCATTTTATGCAATACTTAAAAAATGACATAGCTTCGAAACTGACCTTATTCCTACTCCATTAAGAGTGGTTTAAAGGTCGTAAGCCCCCTTAAAGAAATTCAACTAGTTACCACCGTCCCAAACTAAGCCATTCGGTGTATCGCTACGTAATTTTGAACCACGGTCAGATAACGAGGCAACATCTGAGCTGGCCCCTCGCTCTTCAAACTTCGACACCAACCCATCATGAGGACTTTCGGCCACGACAGATTTAAAGTGCACCAGCCGCCTCTACACCATACGCTTACAAACATGCATTCCCTGACCCGGATTCGAACCAGGAACCTTCCAATCTAGAGGCTAACACCTTAACCACTTCACCGGATGGTCAGCCATTACTTAAAGAAATGTCAAATCGCCGTAAGGCCTAGCGACAGTAATAAAAGCTCAATCTGCAAAATTATCAGATTTCTGAAGGTTTTACTAACGTTTATGCAACACAAAAGCGTTTGAATGGTGAAAATCTTGCTCAGGGGTATTATTTAAATCACAATAGATTTTGAAAGTTTTGTTGCTTCATACCGAAATATATTTGGATAAAAATATCTATTATCGTATGTTTACTCTAGAACAATGCTTTAAGAGAACAAGTTTTCCAACAAAGGGGTTTCTAAGGATTTAGCTTTGTTCAATAAGTTGCCCAACAATCAGTCGATTAATGAAGAGACGTGCTTAAAGGGAGCTATTTTTAGTACTTTACAATTTTACAGTTCAGCAAAGCTTCAACTAAATGTTAAAATTCTATAACATGCTTTCTAATACATGCAAAATATAACGTTATGTGTGCAAATAGCTCTAAAGAATCGGCAATTCTGGGAGATGTAACATTAATGTGTTCCAGTGGATTGTGTGAGGGTGGAAAAACAAACCAAGTGGTACGTAAAGTTTTTATTTTCTTATCCAAATGCTCTCGCATGGTACATATAAAGGGGTACTTAGAAGCTTAACTTATCAACTTTTGGCTACGTTTGAAGTTTAATCAATTAGCTAATTAGTGTTGACCAATAAACTGTCACATTAAATTAGGAATTCATTCTTTGATATTTTTATTGGCGAAGGGCTGAAATCAAATTCAAAAACAAACCTTGATGTTAGGAATGCTTACAAGAAACGTATTCTACCGTTGAAACAATACTGCCATCTAGATTTAACATAAAAAAAGATGCTTCTCCTACAAATGATTCTTTTAGTTTTCGTGGCATTTGTTCGTGGCATTCAAGTCGATCATTTATTTGACTTCAGTTAAGCAATAGTGTATTTGCGGTACAGCTACACTCTACGTTTATGAGTGATGGCAACGGCTTGGGGATATTTTTTTTGGCGCACTTCTAGTAGCAAGTTACGATAAATTAATTCGTTGCTGTTGTTGTGGTTTTCATGGCAACCTTGGCAAACGGAAACTTTCAATTTTCATTTTGAATATTCTAGAAAAATCTTCCAAAATCCGTTAAAGTCGTTTGATTTCATTGATTCGTTTGAAATTTTTTCTTTCTTCCCATTGGTTATTTTGTTTTTTAAAATTTCCTTTGATTGCATTGGTCCTTTTAAATCGTTTTCGGTGATACCATTGGTCCATTTATTTGTATTTTGACAGTTGTGGAATTTTTATTTTATTCTAATAGTTTTTTCTTGAAAGGATTAAGAGGTATTTTTTTTTTTACCATTTTCGTATTCATTATTTTTTTACGAAAGAATTTTGACGTTATCAGGTTGTATTATTTCTTGCTTTTGTTTTCTTTTGTAAATCTTTTTCTTTTTCAACATGCCCACTGTATTTAGTGTAATTGATAATTTTCACGGTATTCTTACACAACATTTGTAGCTTAGTTTCTCTGCTGGTTCACAAATATGTTTTGATATGTGCTTAAACTTACTACTTTTTGTGAAAGTTTTTAAAAAATATACTTTTTAAAACGTTCTGAAATTTATTTAAAAAGTGTGTTGTAAAAAGAAAAAAATTTGCGACAGAAAAAGAGTTAAGAAATAATTCTTTCTTGGCGACTTTAGAAATGCGCCAAAAAAAATCGCCAAGGCCGTTGCCATCGCTCATAAACGTAGAGTGTAGCTGTTCCAGGAATTCATTCTTTGATATTTTTAGTGGCGAAGTGCTGAAATCAAATTCAAAAACAAACCTTGATGTTAGGAATGCTTACAAGAAACGTATTCTACCATTGAAACAATACTGCCATCTAGATTTAACATAAAAAAGATGCTTCTCCTACAATGATTTTTTTAGTTTTCGTGGCATTCAAGTCGATCAAGTCGAATTGAATTCAGTTAAGCAATAGTGTATTTGCTACTGAAAGAACCAAACAGCTCAGAAGTATCCCTTCTGTTGGAAAAGGGATGTAACGTAGTCTCAAATGCGTGGCAGAATGAGTATCGTAATTCTGAATTAAATGTGCTATCAGAAGTGCGATAATCTAAGGGTTCAGCTTCAGTCTACGTTTATAGTGGTGGCAACATCCTTGGTTCTTTTTTTGGCGCACTTCTAGTTGTAAGTTATGGCAGGTTAAGACAACTCGTCTGTTTTTTGGTTATTGCGATTTTTATGGCAACCTCGGAAAGCGGAAAGTGTAAATTTTCATGTTGAATACTCTA
Organism: Metellina segmentata; assembly: GCA_947359465.1. Taxonomy (NCBI): domain Eukaryota; kingdom Metazoa; phylum Arthropoda; class Arachnida; order Araneae; family Tetragnathidae; genus Metellina; species Metellina segmentata. Next base: position 67,574,231 of record OX375879.1, on the reverse strand, counting down.
GAAAGTTCTTTCAAATCCGTTAAACTGCCGTTTGATTTCATTGGTTCATTTAAAATAATTCATTCCTTGGTAACTTTATCAGTGTGTCAAAAAAAGCGCCAAGGCCGTTGCCACCGCTATCAACGTAGACTGAGGCTGCACCAATCCAAGCGATGTTTGTGCTTTAAAGCTACGTGTTGTTGTTCTTGGATCTTTCCCGTGGGGATTGATCCCGGACATTCGCCAATAGCTCATTGTTTTGCTCCAATACGACGTTACTTAACATGCCTACCTACCTCTAAGCAAATTTTAACCCTCTGAACGTCACGAGATTTCCAAACAAACCTTTCCAGCGTTCCTTTGATCCCACAACACACTTTATGATTAAATAATCACATCTATAAACAGTACATTACTCGAGTATAAAGAGCAGGTATTCAAATCTTGCTTTAGGTAACAATTATGATCAAGTCACTGAAAACTGTTTTTTAATAATCTTTAATAGTGATGAGTTGCTTCGGTCAATTGAAATTATAATTATATTGGATATCTGTTAAAACAAAGAACTGTCGGCAGTGCAAAAGATAAAAATGTTCTGTTTTCACTGTCAAAGTTGTATCATTGCATTATTGCTACATGTTTTTAAACTGCTTTAAATTCCTGTAAGTTCAGTGTAATTTAAAATGCATTAAAACATTAACAATAGTTTTGATACTGTATTTTTATATTATATCGATTACAGTGAAGACTAGATTGAAGTCAAGTGCTAGAGATAGAATAAACGTTTTAAATAACGAGCAATTTGAATACAACTTTCGCCATGTAGTCAACGTTCCATCCACATTTCGATTTACACCCGTTGGATCGTTTGCCCCTTTTAGGATAAGTAGACTGGAAAGGGATTTTTAATGAGCCTCTTCTTTAAAGTGCACATGGTATTTCGTCAACTTTAGGGGTATTAAATGAGAAGGTACTGGGTAGTCTATTAAAGTTTCAAAGTTCGGTTAATTTTCATAGAATGCTCTAATGTCTTAAACACAAATTTATATTCAAAATTACCAAACTACCAAAAAATGTCTTTCTTTCTCCGTTCTTTCATGTTTAAATGCTGCATTTTTTAACCTAAATCTTATTTTACACTCAATTGGTCAATTTAGATTTAAATGTATATTTCCAATGAAGAGATAAATCTGACTTATACAGGAATACCGTCGGAGTTGCTATCCGCTCTTTCCTATTTTCTCTTTCTTTGATAGATCTTAAATCGACAAAACAAATACCCACTACTGTATGATCACAGACATCTATATGAATGCTTCATTGAAAAGTCATTTATTCATTTCCGGTCATAATAATTAATAATTAACTAAAAGCCTAAAAATATTTTATTCTTCAAAGCACTCTAGAACTTAGCAGAGCAATTAGGGTGCATATTCACCCATTTACGCGTTGGTTGAATTTTATGGTATAAAGATAATATTTGGCAATGCTTCTTCAAACACAAAGCAGATAGCATCATTAACGGATACACACACATTAGGTAAATTTTACTGACATATAAGAGTGAAATACACCCAAGGTAACTTGCAGGAATTAAATCTTACATAGTATACAAACTCACCTAGTCACAGAAATTTTGTTGTTAATCCCTTTACTCTACTAAAACCGATCCAAGTTTAATAGGCCGTCTTCTCTTTTATTCCAATTATTACAATTATTACTTCCAGACATGCAACCGGGTAATGATTCATTTTTTTCGTATAGAATATATTTCGGTTCGCATAAGCATTTCAGCCTATTTAGCGTCGCAGGACCACTGTCGTGTGGCATGTCTAAGATATTAAAGAAGTTTGAAGCATGAAAGAACACAAGCAAAGTGAGAAAGCTGTAACTGTTCTCACATTTCATACCCCTAGTATGTTCACGCCTGAATGTTACCAATGTTATTTGTAATAGTCCATGGCATTTAAACTGGAGTGTCAATCCAGAGAATATAGCCTGGTGCAAATGAGGTTTAGGATTCGTAGAAAATAAGATTGGAAACGATCAATGAAGAATTTTTGATAAGTTCAACACAGAAAATATTTTAAATAGAAAAGCATGATATGAGGCACACAAACTCTGAACATGATGAACAAAATGCTTTTAAACACAGAGATTTCAATATGTAAATGACAAGCAATGCAACATAGATTATTTGAATTATGACAGTAGTGAGCATAAAAATTTATTTGCGGTTTCAGTATTCGCTTGGAATCAAAGATCTTCGGAATGTCATTCCTGCTCTTTTTATCTCTATCTGTCTCTCTCTCTCTTTTTTTTCTTTACTGTTCCCAAACAGATGTAGTCAAGATGTTTATAAATCATGAATTTCCCCTCTATAAACAAAAAAGTATAAAATTGTAAAAAATTGTGTTAAGCTGAATTTTGTGTTCCATTTCTATCGGTGGGGTAGTCAACGTTCCTATTACGCCAGAGTGGGCTTTTCCATTACACTAATAACCTAAGAGCTGTAAACGGCTCGGGTTCGATTCTCGTTCCTTACCTCAGGAGTATCTCTCTCTCTCTCTCTTTCCCCGTGTCAATTACTTAACACTTGACCAAATATGGTCCCTTGTGTCATATAATCAAGTCCTATGAACCATTTGTAGCTGGGAAAACATTGTTATTTTAGATTTAATTGCTCGTTGGAGTGAAAGCAATTATTTTATGACTAAAGAAATAAACCCGAAAATCATAGTTCCTGGGCAACTCCCCAGTATGCTCATCCGTTAAGTCGTATGCTTAACGTATAATTATTACACTTAACACAACATAGTTCTTTAAGGAAAACGCATACTATTCCATATCGCACGGATCGGATTCATTTAGTGTACCACACACACTACATTCGGAACATCAGCATTTCAGAAAGAAGACTACCTCTAGGAGGGATCTCAGCTCAATTTGTAACTTCGGTATAAGTTGTGAAAAGAAAATTGTACTGTACTGTTCATTCCACTGTTATGAACAGTGGAAGATGGTTGGCTTGATTTTAATGGCGCAGGGTCCAGTAATGGGCAAAATGTGCCAAACACAAGTCCGAATCAAAATTAAAACAGATTTTTAAAATACATGTGTGAGATCGACAACCAAGCCAATATTAAAAATTCGGTTAGTATCATTTAATTATTTAACCTCTAATTTTAAAATGTAATGAAAGATATACAGAGTGAGGAAGTAGTTGTTAGTTGCTTGATAGCAGAAAAGGAACAAAACCCGAACTTGTGGATACACAATATAAATAAGAAGAGATCGGTGTATAGAGAGTATCATACGCTATTCCCTGATTTTGTTGACAATGATTTCAAGTTTTTTCAGTAATTTCGTACGACCTACTCTAAGTTTAGTGCACTTCTAGACATTCTGAGACAGTTTTTACAGAGAAAAAACACGTCGTTCTAGTAGGACCTCAAGAAAGACCCGCACTGTGTGTAAGGAACGTATGAGCCATCCGCATTGTACGGAAGAAATGGTTTTTATTCTCCTTAGGGATTGCCAACGATGGATGTGGATGTGTGAGCACAGTCTCATTTAAAATAATATAAATAGTTCTAAAATCCGATCTGTGTGCTATGCAGACTAATGTGCGCTTACCTTTAAACAGCATGATGTGAGGATTTTGTGGATTTAACCGTATTCAATAATATGCTCTAACAAGTAGCCCATTACGCGTTATTCTTCGGTGAACAGGAGTTTTCGAAGTTCCATTGAGGATGGTGACAGGATAATTACGCAGTGCTTGTTAAAACATCAAGAAGTCTAGAAAGTCCTCCATCAAAACACCCAGCTTTACCATGCTCTGGTGAATCCTTGGCCCATTCGCCTAAATTATCCGTAATTTGTATCGTTTTAGTTTGTCACTAACTTTTAATAAGGCTGTTTTAAGTTTCCCTGGTTGAACAATTGAGACGAACTAGAGTTTCTCAAAAATTGTATGGTAATTAAATTTCAGAAGCTTTATTGGCTAGATTCTTGAGAAGTTGATTATTTATTTTACTAAATTTAGATGTTTAACTGAGAAGGTGTATTTACAATTTCTACTACGTCCAATTACTACATTTAAAATGAGTAATTAGAATATATTTCTAAATGTATTGAAAGCTACAAAGACGCACAATATGTGCTTTTTCATTAAACGAATTTGAAATATAATTTAGCAAGCATTGTAGAATATTATAGTACATAGTATTCAGTTAAGAAAGGTGCTTTTTTTATGCATAAAATTACTAGGGATGAACTATTTTCCAGATCCCTAAAACAAGTTCACTAACGTTCAAAATGGCGCACCTTGTCCGCTTTTGAACCTTGTGCCATAAAACCCAACATTCAATCCAATCTTACGTTTAAAAATTCACAGGTAAACATTATTTCTAAAACCACATTAGACCACAAATAAATCTTAGGCTTTATAATACAGATTAGACCTTAATTAAAAATTGCTAATGAAGAATAGTTACAATAAAAACCCTACAAGTCGCTAAGTGTGTGAACGGGTAACCGAGAATGAATGGGTGAATGAGAATAGTTAATCAAGAGATTACACTTTTCAATAACCCATTCATCGAGATTAATTTTAGGGCTAAAACTTTCGCTATGCTCCAGATCCACGATGATATATAATTAAATGTTTTTATTATCTGATTGTTGAACCTCAATACTTTAAACTTAGGAAAATTCATAAATATTTTTCACGGACCATCAAAGATCAAGGGACTCTCGACACGTGGTGCCTCTTGATTTTCCTTTCTGCTCATTCAATCCTATGTCTACATGCATCACAAGATTTCAAAGAACTGTTTCGTTATCCACTAATACCTTTTCCATGATAATGACATGCCTCCATATCTAGATTCTGAAAAACTAACGACTATCATTTTTCGGGGATCAACCTCAATATTTTAAACTTCGGCAAAATTCTAAACCTTTTTCTCAGGCCTTCAAAGATCAGGTCCTTCTATACGAGAGGCTCCATACTAGAGACTCGATCTCACATCAACATGTACACATAAATTCAAAGAACTATTGCTCGAAGATCAACCTCAATATTTCAAACTTCGGCAAAATTCTAAACCTTTTTCTCAGGCCTTCAGAGATCAGGTCCTTCTATACGAGAGGCTCCAAACTAGAGACTCGATCTCACATCAACATGTACACATAAATTCAAAGAACTATTGCTCGAGGATGAACCTCAATATTATAAACTTCGGAAAATTCTAAACCTTTTACTCAGGTCTTCAGAGATCAGGTCCTTCTATACGAGAGGCTCCATACTAGAGACTCGATCTCACATCAAGATGTACACATAAATTCAAAGAACTATTGCTCGAGGATCGACCTCAATATTTTAAACTTCGGCAAAATTCTAAACCTATTCCTCAGGCCTTCAGAGATCAGGTCTCTTCTATACGAGAGACTCCATACAAGTGACTCGATCTCCCATCTACATATACACATAATTTCAAATAACTATTGCTTTGTCCACAAAGGCACAGTTACAACTGACGGCTTTAAATCCACTAGCATCGATTTTTTTTAATCGCATTGCCTACCATGGTATTATTGACTTTACCCCACATCTAGGTGCATCTCAGGTTCAACTAACAACCATCTTTTGTCGATCGAACACAATATTTTAAACTTAGGCAAATTTCTAAACATTTGCCTCATGCCGTCAGAGATCACAAGTCCCTGTATACGAGAGGCTTTTTGGTTCCTCTTGCTTGTCTCCACACCTGCATGCACCACAGTGTTACAGAGATCTAGTGTCTTCTACATCCCAACCACGATTTGAATGAGAAGTCCGTGTTTTCCCCCTGCCCAGAGTTTTAAGAATGAGTATGAGTAACTCCTGGGGAATCGATTGCGCGTCTTACCAGACAGGGATGGCGCATCTGGGCGGGTCGATAGCGACCGGATTTATTATCGTCCGGCACACACACACACTCGGTCGCGGGACAATCAGCCCACTATATTACATTCACATGCATTGGGTAAACAAACCATTACTCGGCTTCTGATCGCGACAATGCCGCTCCTTCTGATGAACAGCGATCTGTGAGATTGCGGCAGCTCATTTTAAGTGGTGTAATAACTTGTAAACATAATGCGTTGCATTCACTTTTAAAGGAAGAGTGGTTTGGTATATGGGTTTGGTACGTCACTCCACATTACACCCTCACATAGGGGTAGTAGATACTAAATTAACGTTGAACTGGAGCAACACAACTAGCTATTGGTTACGGTCCTGGATCAATCCTGGAGGAAAAGAGCAGAGGACAACTAATCGCAGTTTGAACCACTTTTGACAAGGAGCTGTCACCCCACTTGCTAGATATCTAAACAATTCAAAATTTGAGGTCACGAGGTATTTAATATGCACCAGCCTCTGCGGACACGACGACTTTGATATGATCGAGTCTCGAACTAGTAGCCATCCTGTGACCAATCAGTTATAACAGGGCTATCTTTTACAGTTATATCACAGCATTCAGTGGGTCTGGTAAATGCGAGTCGTTTTTGTACTAGGGGAACATGATGGTTTGTTGTTTAAATTGCAGTGTTAAGTTTTCTCAGTTAAAATAGCTCCGAATATATTTCTCTCTTCTATGTCAGTTAGTGTGTGTCCATTACTTCGCGTTATCTGTCTTGTGTCTCGAGTACAATAGACTAATATATCCCTTGTCCCATAAAAACACAAATCAACCAACATAAGTTTTAAAAAGGTAGAAATCTTATTACTATGTTCAGAGTATCAAAGGCGTGATAGTAATTGCACAAATGAAACAAAAAATATATGCATTTATACAAGTTAAGCTCATTGGTACTTGAAATACATATTTTTATCTCATGAGGGATTTGTTATATAAACAGGTACTGCGACCCATCATCCAATTTGGTACTGAGGGGTGAAGTAAAGATGTAGAGGATTTTATTTTTCTATTACACGCGAGATGATAAATGGAGGATCTAGGATTCGGTCTATGAGCATGAGAACGAGAACTAATGTTTTCCAATATCCTTCGTGCCATAACTAAATAACATTAACAAGAAGTGAATATATTGCATTTTTCCAATGCAGATATATTTAAAGCTGTTTTAAATTCGAGACATCCTTGGGAAAACACCGAATAGTTTATTTCCAATCCAACACAATATTAGAATTTGATTCTTCCTCTCGTGAAAATTTGTATACTTTAATTGTGTTCGGACAGTGTTATCAAATTATATATTCGGAAGGTTATAATACGTCAGTTTGGGTCACATTTTCTGTGTAATGCTGTGGTATGGCAAAGCGATCCTAACTCACAAACTACGGTGGAACTAATAGAAACATTTGAACCATACTTTTGCGAGAAAGATGCTTTCGTATGAATTCTTAGAGAAGAAAATACATTATTTATAAATACAGGAGCTGAGATTAGTACATGTCATCACCTGGTACACAACGAAAGAGTGTTTAACATAGTCTAATTAGTGTCCTCCCTAACTGCTACCTAATGGTTGCGGTCTGGATTCATAGGCACTAGGATGAGAACTAGGAACTACGACACGAAGCACCTACAATAGCCATGAAGAAATAATATTTTAAAGCTATTATAGTCAAAACTGTGTGTGTGATGTTTTAAGGTCTCCTAGATCCATTAAAAAGATCCATTTAAAAAAATTACAATAATATTTAAAATATCCCTCGTAAGCGATACACAAATCTAATTTCTAATAAATCTAAAAACACATCAGTTCCATTCACTTAATTGACCCATTACTCATTTAACTTGAAATGAGAGATTTTAATAGAATTGTTATTGCTTCAGTTATAAACAATAAGACTTAAATGTTATCAGGCGTAGAGTATTAATTTTGAATCAAAAATAAATTCGAACTTATGATGGTATATTTCAGTATAAACAAGCAAACCAGATGTAAGATGGGAATTTTATATTTCCTGTTACCCACACACACAAATGTTCTGGCTTTATACAAGTAAGGGGTAGCCTTAAAATGCAGTTGGGCTTTTAATTAAATTTTGGTTGGTCAATTCACTTTTACATGTCAACTAGGAATTTTTTCTTTGGAATTTCTATTGGTCATGGTGTTGAAATCGTACTCGAAAAATTAGCCAAGTAACTTCACGTCGAAAATTCATACCACAAAAACACTACTGCCATCTACATTTGACCTGACAGAAAAAGCCTATGAAGTATCTATTTTTACACTTGAAATTTTTAACCCCTAATTAATAAATTCTGAGACACATCATTCGTAACAGGGTTTGAAAGAAATAGAGTTTACAGTGGATGATGACAAAGGTATTTTAAGTTGAAAAAGGAATATTTGATTTATACTTGCTCTAAAAAAACAAATGAAAATTTATACTGAAAGTAATAGAAAAACATGCTAAGCATTATCTACAATAGCTATTCCAAAACGATTTCATATAATCTCTTCTCTAAGATTCTCAGGCATCGAATACCTCTCGGAATAAAAACGATAGTTTTGTTGGCAGTAGGAGTACCCCGATCGATTGCGATGTGCATGTCGTTGGTCGACAGAAAAGTATTCACCTCTAGGTCACATTCGTTTTGCATCCGTTGCGACCCGAACCACCAACGTGACAAGCAACTCCAAACACCGTTTTCCACGAATTAAAAATAAATCAATTGGTGGAAGCTGAGAGAGGAGACATTTTGGATCACGCGAGCAAACAGAGGCGACATATGATATGGGAGTAATCCCATTAACCCCTAGAACTAAGTTGGGATGATGGGTCTCTCATGAAATACTTAACTCAGGTGTTGACCTCGTCATCTAACCATGGTTCAAAATTACGAAGTATTCTTGTCTTATCTCATTATTTGGATTAATCCTGGACCGTCGTCAATAGCCCATTGTGTTGTTTCCGGTGTGACGTAATTTCTACTACCAACCACAACCATGTGAAATACTAAAATCTATACCAAATTTTCACACAATCACAAAATATCCAAGAAATTACTTCTATGCCGCATTTGACATAATGACTAAACTACCACATTTATTGGTTGAAGGAATCCTGGTAAAGATTATATTGGTCAAGAAGGTCACTAGTGGTACGATGTCCTGCATGGTTGTTTTGTTGGTTTCTTCGGTTTTATGGTGTAATGATCATATTTGTGGTGCGACAGACTCGAGGCAGAGAATGCCAAGTAATGAACATACACACATAAGGAAAGTTACTGACATTAAGGACAGAAATACACCCAGCTAGGAATAGAACCCCTGCTCCACCTTCTACTGTCATACAGGGTTGGTTGTTGGTAGTTGAATTAAGGTCGCACTGGAGCAACAAAAAGGCTGTTATCATGCAGGGAAGATTTCAGGTTGCAGAAAGGATATATGCGTATGAACTCTTCAGAGAATTAACTTTTACAAATGCGTAATTATCTGTTATTTTGCTGGTAGTCGAGTGGTTAGTGCTTTGACCTTGATTCAACAGACTTTGGGCTCGACTTATAGCCCGGACTTGAGACGCTAATCTTCGCCAAACATAATACAACGTTTTAAAGTCAAGTAATAGACACACGCCAAAATACAACCAGGGATTAAATCTATTATATATATCTATATTATATCTATGTGTAATTACAAGGATTAAATTTAGCACCATATACAGCTTTTAGGTATCCGGACACAGAAATGAAACGTAGGAAGACTGAGAATTGTTAGTGAGAGAAACTTCAAAAAGCGTGACCAACATATCGACTAGTAGTCACGTGACTGTTCTGGGAAAAATTATCTTAATTAGACGATTTGGCGTCTCATCGTTTCATTTGGCAATGTTACATCTTATGCTAGGGTAGACGTGTGAATACGCATTTCTATAGTGCCGACAAAAATGGTGAAATCATACAAGTCTACTACTTTGTCGTAAGGACTAATCAGATTATGAATTAATGAGTGGTCGTCTTCTTCCATTCCGTAGTCCAATGGGATGATGAATGCTCGTTTCTTTTCTGAGACGAAAGTAGTCTAAGGGTCACGTTATACTATTAGTTTCATTCATATGATCCTGGGCACATGATAAGGTGACCATTACTCACGCTACATATATATATATTTCCTCTATGATCCGGATTTGAAAGTCCGTAGTTGTTCTGTATGCACTTTAAGTGTAGATCCCAACCTAATTCGTTCTCGTGTAGCAAAAAGGACCGTATAAGGACAAACCACGCTCCATTTATTTGTACCCCTTTTCTTTTTTTCTTTGTATTGCGTAGCTGTATTATTATAAACTCAATGAAGATTTACCAGATTTAAACTCGTTGGACAACACATCTCAGTACAACTTTCCATATTTCTCGTGCACCCTGTTGCTGTCATCAAGTGTTTGTACTATGCTACCGACGACCTCCTTCCTAAGAGTCATCAGAGAATTTCACGGAAAGCTTACTTCACAATTCACTAAATAAATCTGCACAAAAGTAATAAATAAAAAGTTTTTGACGATTTCGATAAAATTATTGTTTTTTAATATTAAAAACTTAATGTTAAACGTACAATTTCTGAGGTTAAGATTTACAATCACAAACATCTCGTAGTAAACAGTGCGATATGATTAATTAGCTTTTAAAGTTAATAGACGTAAGTGTTTCTCAATTGTCGAGAAACGCTGCATAATTAACTTCATCAAAGATCTCCGTAAGGTCATTTGCACTCCCTCTTATACAAATTTGCTACAGTTATTTTCAGGACATTTCTCTGCGAATATGGAAAAATGAATAGTTTAATAGAAGGAGAGTATTTTTACTTTTCATTTGCATTCAAAAACAATTATTGTAATTTTTAAGATATCGTTAATTAAAAATAGAAACAATTACTTCATGAGTGAATTTAAACTGATAATTATGACATTAATAACAATACGTACCTATTGGGTGACTAGAGATTTTTTGTTATCATTGACTTTTCGTGCAGTTATGTTTTGAGGTTTTAACCTTTTTTAGTATTGTACTGTGTGTTTTTCAGTTGTGCTTTCTATTGTATGTTGAGACTAAGGTTGTTTGTCTATAGGGCTTGCTTTTTTGGAAGTAAAAATAATACCACGTTCCTCTGGGCAACTGCCACAACCATGCGTTAAGGCGGTCCTGTACATAACAGAATGTCTCGGTAAATAAACCGATTTTCAATTTAAAGTTTCGCTTGAAACTGGTTTCTTTTGTATCAAAACAAAGTTTATTCCAGACGGGATGGATACATTTGGACTAAAAAATTAAACTGACGCACTGTTGCACTTTTTATGTTTCAAATCCAATCTCGTTGCACAAGGATTTCAATAATACTTTACTATTTCAATATTACTTCACTATTTCAATAATACTTCACTATTTCAATAATACTTCACTATTTCAATAATACTTCACTATTTCAATATTACTTTACTATTTTAATAACACTTTACTATTTCAATATTACTTTACTATTTCAATTATCCTTTACTACTTCAGTAATAGAAAAAGAATTCAATACTAATTATATTATAATAATGAATATTATTATGTCCTTTCTTTACAATATAACTATAAAAAGGCTAATATTAACCAGATTCATTGGAATAGCTAAAACTTCCTTCAGAGTACTTTAATTAAGAATAACTATAAACAAATGTGGATTCCTTGATTCCACTGACGGTTTTTCTTATGTGTATATTTCCGATGTTTGTTTCTCACATTTAAGTTGTACATATTAGGTAGTGACTTTAATAACCGTTTATTTAATAAGTGCAACATAAGTAAATAAGTACAAATAATGTTTTAGATCCTATTATTCTCTACAAATCTACATCATTATCAACATCCTATCTTTTCGCATTCAAACATTGCACTGTCCAAACGCCGCGGGGCGTCAGCATTTTCAGTGTTCACTTATAAACTATACATCTATCACTGACAGATGCTTTCCCATTGGGATTGATCCCGGACCGTCGTCAATAGCACGTTGTATTGCTCTAGTACGACGTTAATTGAAATACCTACCTACACCCTGTCAGTTGCGTTACCCCACTACCCAGCATTTTAGATACGGGCCATAAGACTCATGTAAAAAAATCATTATACTATTATTTATAGTTTACGAAATATAAGATCGAAACAGTTTGCCAATGTTTTGGTCGCTAGAGTTTTCGTAGAGATCCTCATATACCAGACGGAATTGAAAGACATATTCAGGTTAAAAGTTAATCAATTATTTTAAATACGCCTTATCAACAAGTGTTTGAAGTGCAAAATGTAAAATGTGGGCAGTAACTAAAACAATTTCCATTTCCTTAATATTCAAATTTTATGTTACACATTCACTTAAATTCGTTACTCGAAAGAAGTTAAATTGAAGACAATTATTTTGAATTACTGATTTAACTGCAAATTACAACCTGAAAGCTACAAATCAACGAAACAATAGTTTTTAGAAAGCTGTAATTGAATAAACGAGTCTGTTAATTACAGGTTATAAGATGAGTACAGATTACCTGAGCTTGTTACTTAAATGGATTCACTGCCTCTGATATGCAATAAAAGCGTTTTTTGACGTACGGTATCTAATATTATCAGGAAAGAAATCATAATCAGCAAGTTTACTAAGCATCTATTAGCAGTCATGCGAAAGAATTCTTAAGCGTCCTACTTTCCTTCAATAGCCTTTTTATCTAATGAGAATGTATGACTCTTAGATAATCGAAAAAGTTACTTCTAAGAACGTGCTTACGCCAGTAACGCTACCACATTGCCAATCGTACTGCAACTGCACTCAATTTTGTAAGATAATTCAAGTGTTTGGAATCGTGTGAAAGTGAATCTACGTTTATGTGACTACGTGCATAAATAAAATTACTATTATTTCTTTTGACTTTAAGTTTTCTAGGTTTCTTCTAGATTTTATGAGATTCTTACCTGTTATTTTGTAGTTGTATACTATTTTGAAATACATGTTTTAAAGTTAAATAAAAGAAAATTCAGCTGATGAAATATTTGAAAAATAATTAACCGTATTTATTTGGCACATATTTATATTTTGTAATATCGAAATTAGGCTAACTAAATTTATTTAATACTCGAGACATAAATTTCTCAATCATAACAAGGCTAAAAAAATCAAGGAACTATTTTACTGTGAATTTAAAGGGGTTGTTGCCACTCAGATAAATAATAACATGCATTCATTTAACTAGTAATATACAACATTTTGTCGTTCTTTTGGATTCATAAAAATGGATTTTAATCCTTAATATGTAGTTATACAGTTCAAAAAAACACATCATTGCATCACTATATGACCTTTAATCGCTCTTCAAAACTAAAAATATATAAATTGGACATAATATTTTATTTTTAAAACAGTTATAACCATATTACAAATTAGGAGATTTTTACAATAGTAGTGGAATAAAGATTATAAAGACAAGACAGCACTATCGCAGCCTTGTGAAGCCAAGAACTCATTGTGGAACCAATAAACTGCCTTTTTAGGGGGTTCTTCAAAGTGATTTCAATCTACACTGGTGAAATAAATTAAGAGAATTTGAAGATTTAATCAATTTTATGAAAAGAACTTAACTGAATGTAAAACCACTGCTTCTAGACATAAATGCAAATCTTGTACGTCAAATACGTAAGCGTACACGTGTGTGTAGACGGAGCCAGTAGAGAAACAGGCTTTATAAGCGCGCGTAAGTTAAGACGCATTTCGTTCGCTAGCACACCTCGGCGAATTTCTTGGTGTTATTTTGTAGCAATCGGTTAATTTCAAATTGTAACAGTAAAAATGAGTAACCACCAACGTTTAGATGATGGAATGAGGGCGAATTGTGAGGAGGCTAGAAGCAGGCCAATCTCAAGTCTAAATTTGTAGAGAGTACAATTTAACGACTAATTTTACTGTCTAATCTGCTTAGAATCTTCCAAAAGCTTTAAATTCTTACTTAACAAAAAAAATACATATGTAATATCCTGAGAGGAGGTGTTTGACTGCTGTAAATTATTGTATATTAATTGAAAATTATTGTATTCTGCAAAATGGAAGTTTTTCACCAGTGGCAGCGAGAATGCTTAATTCTAAAAGGTATTTAAGCGGCTAAAATATATGATCCTCCGTCTTCAAGTTAATAAGACTGAAATTTATGTGCTTCCAAGTACATACGGATTTCAAAAACCGTCAATATTGAAAACGATTTGAAAAATGGCTTAAATAATAGAAATGGAGTTTCACAGAAATTTCTAGATTGATTCTTTCGAACGTATTAAAATATATCTAAGTAAAAGAGACAAGCTGCTTAAATACAGTTCAGCACAGGTGTACTACGTATTCAAATGTTTTAATCAACTTTATATTTATTAATATATATGCTCTAACATTTAACAAGGTCTAGTGGTTAAGGTGTTAACCTTAAAATTTTCCGCAGATTTCAAATCAGTTGAAGATATATTCAATTTAGAATTTATTTATTTGAAGAAAATCATATTTTTAGGTATCGATATAAAGTGAAATTTTCTGCAGATTTCAAATCCGTTGAAATTTCCAATCTATCTTTAGCGATTCCGATTTTACGAAAAAAAAACTTAACATAGCCAGTCAATACTATTTTTATATTTCTTGCTCTCATTCGCGGAAATAGGACAGTAAATGTAATCTGTTTCTTTTTTTTTTAACGCGAAATGCAAAATATGCAATCTGGTTGGTTTTTTTCGGAAAGACGTGACGTCACAATCTCTTGCGAAAATATAAATGATATATTCAATTTAAAAATTTAAAGAAAATCGTATTTTTAGGTATCGATCTATAGTGAAATTTTAAACAGATTTCAAATCCGTTGACATTTTTACTCTTTCTTTAACGGCCTAGGAGATAAAAAAAAGAACTACATAACTAAAGTTAAAACTTTTTTTATGCTCTGATGCAAAATCCTTAATCTGCGCAAAATGAAAACGGAAACGGGAAAAATAAATTTAGAATCTATCATATCTTTATGCGGTTGCCATTCCAAAGAAAACAATAATAATTAAATTTCATTCAATTCATTTTAAAATGTTATAGATTGAATTTTAAAATTCGTCGCGACCCAAAAATTGCAAAACATTTGGACTACCTGTGTGCCAAATCTCATTGCTGTAAGTGCCATAGAATCGTCAGGATTTTGCGACCACAGACAGACAAACACCTCCTTTTATAATAGTAGAGATTAATTGAGAAAAATTTATAAGTTTAAAACATTGTTCTGTAACAAATAAGTTAGAACTGCCATCCGAGTACCGAATTTGCTTGGATTGTACTGCTTTCAAGACAAAGCACATGCGCTGATGTGAAAGTAAACACAACTCTCGGAGAAGCTCTTTAATTAAAATTTAAATATGCTATTACCATTATGGCCGAGATGAACAGCGAATATGGGCTCGGGTACATACCTTTGACATCGCACCCAAGAAAAGTGATACAACTCAAAATTGCATAATTTGAGAAACATCAACTTCAAGGATACTATAAAACTTATATTGAAATAGTATAAGCTTCTTTTAAATTTTAGGTAAGTGTTTATGGTGGTAACTTCTACTATATTCCATAGAATAGTAATATAACCCGCAAAGTGTCAAAAAAGACATTAGAAAAATACTGATTAAGACGATAATGATTTATGAAATGTTGTGTTGCTCAGATATGGCCGCGACGTTTCCCTGTGTTAACTTTCCTGTAGAACGTGTTTCTTTGTCAACATTCAATTATTGCAAGAAAACAAACTTTAGATTTTAAAATTGGGCTTCGAGAGGAGGACTGCCTATGTGCCAATTTTCATGATCGTAAAAGATTGGTTTGAAGACAGGAAAGTAATAGCCTATGTTTTCCGCAGTGTCTATATCTCACCCCGCCAAGAAAAGTGACACAACTCAAAGGTGCATAATTTGAGAAAAACATCAACTTAAAGGATTCTATAAAACTTATATTGAAATAGTATAAGCTTCTTTTAAAATTTAGGTAAGTGTTTATGGTGGTAACTTCAACTATATATTCCATAGAATAAGTAATATAACACGCTGGGGCACCTCATACACATTTTTCAATGACATAACATCAAATTTTTTTTGAGTTGTGTCATTTTTCTTGCTGGGGTGCGACATGGGTAATTGGAGTGGGTTTTATACCTCAAAGGGTCATATTCGACCTAGCTGCACCAAGCAACGTCGAGTAAATGGCTATGCACACGAAGAAAATATTACTCACACAGATGAGAAAAATACACACAGGAAAGAATCAAACACAACGAATCTAACTTGCAAGTTGCTAGTGCAATGAGAAAACACTGACCCTCAGTGAACGCTGTTAACGACACTAGAGTCGACCTTAGCGGAGAATGATTTTCTCATGAACAATTCTACGTCGCCCTTTTGCATGTCATGATTAGATGAAATAGTTTCGTGTTGACGTCAGGAGGAAAAACGACTGTTGTTGTCTTCAAGAAAAAATCTATATGATATCCGTTAAAAAATTATGTTGCCATAAATACAAATTGATCCCACGCCTGGATGCAGTAGATGCAGATATTTTTGTCTCAAATCTGAATTATTGTCTATCTATGAGGATCGGATTGTTCTTAATCGACAAAAATTATGAATCAAAATTTCAGATGCACGTAATCCTTTGTAGTAACAATAATTAAGTGGACACTGGTCCAATGTTTGTTTACGTTGCCATGGTAACAGAGATGCACTGTGCTTAAGCAATTGATTTCACTTTTTTCAAGTTCATAAGTACGGTTGAGAATTTTCCACGGGAGAATACTTTGAACGACCTAATTTTATACTGTTGTGTATTCTAATATATAATTTACCATCTAATTTATATGACTACATAACCTATGTTGCATATAAAGTCCCAATTAATATATTTTTATTACGAAGTATCTTACATTATGATAATGTTATTTTATCTCCGTATAATTTACTATCTTAATTTCTTGTTGGAGAGTGTTTTGGAAACTTCAAGACTGAATTGTAAACAAACGGTGCGTGTGTGAGGGTGGGTGGATCGTAATTAATAATTTATAAACTAGTTTGTGAACACAAAACCTACTTCGTGAAACGTGATATTACTACAGTACAAAATCCCAAATCCTGATGTTTTGCTAACCAGCATTTTTTGTTTTCACACTTTTTTCCATCTTTCCAACAATTTATAAAGAACAAGGAGTTAAACCTGGACCTGACTAATGAAACAACGCAAAATAATGGACATGTACAGAGTAAATACCACACAGAAAAATTAGAAGATTTACAAGTAAAATGTGTTGCATTGTATTAAAAAGGTTTTTTTTCCCTTTTTTTTAAATATTACTATTTATAAATCTGCTATTTTACTATTGCAAACGCAAAATTCGCGCGCGAGGAGAGGGGTGGGTGTTAGATTAAGGTTCTTTTGATGAAAAAATGCACATAATCCGAAATCCGGAATGGCCGAGGTTCGGAGGATTCCGGATTTGGAACTTTGTACTGTATATATTTGTTATGAAGTCAATTATATGCAGATAAAGTTATTTGACATTTGTATTCATGTGTATGCAGTAAAACTATTATTTTTAAATGTGATTTCTGTTTTTTAAATCGTCATCTGATCGTGGTTCAAAAATACGTAATATTATCCTCGGATCTTTTAAGACTAAAAATGGTAAGGTATGAAGTCATTCAACATGTAAATGCAAAGAATGTGACTCATTATATAAGACGTGAAAATTAAATTAGCATTATTTTAATATTTTTGAGACATATATAAAACTTTATACAGTATACTAATGCATTTTCCCTTCAATACACAATAGTTCACTCTTTTCAAATTGGATAAATAGCTCTTACTATTTTTTTGGATTTTTAAATGCGAGCATGTTAATAATAGACGATTAAAGGCATCTAAGGAGATTGTTTTCCACAAAGAAACAAAAATTTCAATAGCATTATCTTAAAGCTGTTTTAGTATATAGCTATAAAATTAAAGTATAGAATTTTCACATTTCCTTCGTGAGAATAAGCGTAATAGAGATTAAATATTAAGAATTTTTTAGTTTGAAAATAATCATTTAGAAAATATAACTTTTTGCAGAAGAGGAAACAAAACACCCACCATTTACCTTGTAAATAAAAATCAACTTTGCGCTCCAAGTTTAATATCTATAGAAACCATTGCTACCGTAGACGGTTTGAAAATCGTTTAAGAAAACATACGACGTAACTAATAGCGATTGTAAACGTAAAGGACAATGATATGGCATATTTTTCTGTGTATAAAGTATTTTCTGTTCGTGGGGAAAAAAAGAAATATCACGCACACCTGAAAGATATTTCCATAAAGAAATTTCTGTTGCATAAATAAATAAGATCTGAGCATTAAAATACAAACATTTTTTGTGTTGTTTTTTAAATTTATAACACAAACTTTTTTAAATGTATAATATGTTCAATACATAAATAATTAGACTGTGTCTAAAACAAATCGATTTAAACTGCATATAACTTAGCAATTAAAAACATTGTTTTAAGTTTAAACTTTCCTATACATTTTATAAATGTTCAAGCTGCCGTTTTCAAAAATGTTAAAGAGTCTATCATCCTCCTTATTGAATCTCCTCAGAATTCATTCTTGCCGATAAGAATGCTCATTTCCAAACAGTATTTCAATTCATAGATTGCATATGACTAAAGCAATATTTCAAATTGCGCCGATAACATATTAAACGATTTTTAAAAACATTTTAATTACGGCCTGTCTGCTATTTAATTTAATCTTGTACCTTTCAAAGCCAAACTCAAAACGAAAATTTTAATTTTGTTATAATATTTCACAATTAAGTCCTTATTATTCAATCGATAGTTGAGTTATGTAAGCTTCAATGCAAAGGAGGATATTCATCTTTCAATTAATTAATGGGGAAATAGATAGATGAAATTAACGGCCTTTGCAAGGTGATGGACCGATGCCAAAATGCATATAAAGTTCGGGAAAACAGAATGGCCATTCAATTAAAGGAAGGGGCATTAATTTAGGGCATCGCATATCATTTCGATCCACTAAATATATTTTGCCGTTTTAGATGCATTCAAGATCCCCTCTCACTATTCATTTCACAAAGTAGGCAACACTTTTAATGTACGTGTCTAGTCAAATTTCTCTTCGAATGTACGTTGACAATCAGTGACCATGATATTTAAATGTGTGTACATGAGATAATTTTGTATAGAAATTATGTAAGATCATTGGAAGTCATTGAAGAATAAATCACATCATTGAAATTTGTGAGTTCCTTGCATGCAGATCTATGAAGAGGAAAATGAATTTTTCGAATACTATTAAAAACACAATCCTTGATCAAATTTAATTGAAATTCCTGACAATATTCACAGAGGAATTTAAAATTTAAGCGTTTTATGATTTATGGCGCAAGAAACACACTTGGCCAAACTGCGTCAAACAGAATACAGCGACAGGCAAAAAAAATGTTGTGAAAGGGAAAAGGAGAGGGATTGGAAAAGGTGTAGTGGAATGAAAGCAGAAAAAGATAACTTGGGTTTCTCGGGAATTTGACTCCACGTTAACTAAAAACAGTAAACTCCATGGGGGGAAATACCACTAGAGTACCATGGGTTACTGATGCCCCTACACACCTAAAGATGTGACCCTGAAGGGTAAATTTCAAGGCAAACGTAATATGAAATGGACAACGATAAATCGAAAATAAATATTTGCCTTTTAAGCTGCAATTAAACTATAATGGGATTTGGAGTAAAAAAAAAATCTGAAACTAAATAAAAATACAACGTCTGAAAATAATCCAGGTAACTTGTTTAGCAAACGATGTAATGTAATCCCCAGAACGCAAATTTAAGAGAATATTATTGTCTTTTCTATATTGATATAAAAAACCTAGTAATCATATTACTAGCAATCATTGCCCAAGAAATGAATTTATATAAATTTTCATTTAGCTGTCAAAATTTTAACTTCTTACTAAGCAATTTGTTTTAACGAATCAGACTTAAATGTTTTATAAATAGCTGAATAGAAAGATATTTTAGACTGTCTTCTTCGATAACTTAAATGCAATTTGGTTGTTTAGCCATTGAATTGATAAGCCTGATTGAAATTACGAAACACAAATCAAATTTGAGTACATGCTATCATATTTATTCACATTATTATTATATCCCTTTTATTTCGATTCCGAAACAATTAAATCAGATGAAAGTGAACTGCTTTGATCAAAAGGAGACCATAGACGTTAGATATAAGTAGACTGAACGTTGCAATTGTGATAAGCTTTAAACCATTTGACCAACATGTCGAATAGTTGTCACTTGACTGCTCTGTGAAAAATTGATTTGATTGACCAATTTGGCATCTTAGTGTCTCATTTGGCACTATAACATCTTATGATATGATAGATGTGCGAATACGTATTTTTTCTACTGTTGATAGAAATGGTGAAATTGTAGAAGTCTACCACTATGTCGCACAGACCAATCAGGTGATGAATCAATGGATGGTTGTCTTCTTCTGTCCCGTAGACCAATCATATGATGATAGATAATTTCCTTCCTGAGGCGAAAGTAATCTAAATTACTTTACGACTAACTTTTATCACATGATCCTGGAAACATTAAAAGGTGGTCACTAGACACATTAGTTTTATGTTTCGTTCATAGAGAGGACCTAAGGTTCCTTATCTTTTACGTTTTCTAAGCCTTGCGATTTCTCGATTAACATGAATTGGGCAAAACATCTTCATAAGTTAAGCATTATATTGACAAAATATGTAGTATGAAAGGGTTACTATCAAGTTAAATGCAGGTAGTAGTTGTGCTTTTGCGGCGGAACATGCTTCTTGCACGTTTTGAAGACTTGAAATCATTTGACTGGTTTTCTGAATACGATTTTCAGCGAGTCGTCAATAAAAATTCCAAAGAACTTCAAATTGATATGCAGCAATTAATTAATCAAAGCTAATTGGATTATACACCAACCGACCCTCAAATGCCGATAAACTGCTTTTTAAAGTTAACCTCCGATTTGCGTCTTGCGAGAACATTTGGGTATAGGAAGTAAAATTGTCGCTTTACGTCTGGTTTGTTTGCTAACACTGAGAATCCCTGCCATAGAGAGGTTTTTAATGTTAGAGCTGATGAAATTTATATGGCACCTAATGCATCATTTTTTCCTTTTTATCTTGATCAAAAGCTGGAAATTTCGTACACTTACGGGTACAATGAGACGATCGATCAAAAACAAAGCCGCGCTCCATAAATGGTAGCTACGTGTTGTTTGGGATGTGGGAGCGCCTAAGTCTCTTCGATCGTGTGAAGACAAGCGCGAGCCAAGCTCCCTATCCGTCTGATGAGCCATCCGATGGCTGCAATCGAAAGAATGCTGCCCTTACCATCATTTATTCAGCACTTTTTCAACAGAGCTGGGCAAGAAGTGAATTTGGATTGTTTTCCTCGACTTTAATGGAAGTTTCTGGACAAATCGGGAACGTTTTCGGTGCGTTCAATTATGAAAAAGTACAAAGGAGTGGGAGAAGCTGAATGCTGCCACGTAAAAAATACGAGCCTGCTACAGTGGGAAGTTGTTCTCTTTTATAAAAACGCAATTTTTAAAATTGTTGTTTAGAGCCACGTAACGAAACCGTTGTGTTCCGTTCTTCCATCATCCACATGGTTATGGTGATACATATTTTTTTTACTCTGGGACTCTAATCATTACAGTGCCACTATGTTGTATCAAACCTTTCATTAAGTTTCAGTTGATATTTTCACGAATATATACATTAATGCAAAAGCTTGTTCTCAGCTGTCAGACAATAGTAGACTATTGGATCACAGTTTGGTTTTCCTGCAATCAATATTTTTTCCAAGCATGATGTTAATACTACAAGAGTAGCAGGTATTTAAGTTTCAAAAATGTCACCGGTCTTAATTTTTATTTCCACTTATTCATTGTATTTTTATGGCAGTGTTTCTTTCGGTTTAAATCGCAAATTCGAAAAAATTCTGGGAAAAACGTTATTTTTACTTAAAATAATATTTAATTTGAAAGAATTAAACTCTCTCTCTCTCTACAGCATATTTTTAAAAGTTGTTTGCAGTTTTTTCTAAGACATCAATGTATCACATTTTCTTAGAGTAGAAATCATCATCAGTCCAAGTGGTAGTATTCGAGAAATTCGAGGAAATGAATTTTTGAAGTTTCGATATTACAGCGCGAAAATTGAACTATAGAAAAATTCACATGTGGTGAACTTTATAGGTATTTGTCATCATAAGAAAAAGCTCCTTTCATAACCCACCTTTCTGAGCAATGACACTCTTTTACATGAAGTGTGATACATTCTTTAACACTCCCTTTCGACGATATATCTCCTTCATCAAGATCTGACTAATTTTACTAATGTAGAGGTATCCAGTCATGAAGATATTCCCTATTTTTTGTGATGACGCAATCAAGATCTAATTAGTTTTTTCTAATGATGAGATATATCATACATCAAGATCTGGTCAGATTTGCTTATAACGAGATACCTCATTGAGAATACCACCAGGAGAGTTAGTGAAACTTTATATTATTTTCAAGTGTGCATATACTACAGAAATGAGAATGCATATATAGTCCATGCCGATAAACTATATAAGGCACACTAGCAAAAATACACTTTTTGATAATATGGAAATACGTTAGTAAACCAAACATTTTCAAATCAAATACCCAGTTCAAAAAAATATAAAATAAAAATAGGATTAGATTTCTGTCTACAATATATTCTAAGGAGAACATCTATTTAACTTCACAGTAATTCAACATCACACATAAGGTAATTTATTATGTGATCTATCAACTGCCCATAAAAGTTTGATATCTCTTGATTACAAATTTCCATTTAAATAAAGAGTGGGCAGCCAGTTTATCTAGCTGATTTTATTCCAAATGTATAAGGAACTTATCTTGTACATTAAAAATTTATTTTCTGTCAAATTTCAGTTAGGAATAGACCTATTCATCACAAAATAAGACTTTAAAATATGTAAATACAAATTTTGAAAAAGGCGTTTCTCTAGACTAGTTCGAAGATGAATGTGGTTCGTATACTATCGCTACAATAACCTTACAGTAATTGTTTAATTGATAGAAGATGGTTTGAGAAATCACAACAATGTTTGATATTATTCCATGGATATTTTATATAAATTTCCTACTCTATTCAAACTTTTTAAATTTTCAAATTATTTTTTTTAAAACGTCAGGCACTGACCTTCATGTCTCTAACTGGAAAACAGTGGATCTATATAGAGTGTAAGCATTTTTTCCCCAAAATGAAACTTGGTATAAATGGTAACCTACACCACGTCTCAATTTATAAGGTAAATGCTGCCTACTGCACTTTAAATGTTCAGTACCATGGTAAATGCCATCTGTAATGACACGTTTTCAACAGTTTGTAAATACAAGTTATACCGTCATGTTATATCGTTACATAGGTGTAAAGCAGAGTGAAATAAAAAATTTATGTTCGTCGTTTTCTTCTTTGGTTACGGGAGAAACACAAGTACAAACTGCACAATAGTTCCTTTTCTTTAATATTATATCAAATATACTTCGAGACTAATAACATAAAATTATGAGCTTCGTGTAATTCTGATTTAAGATCATTGGAGATCATTTTGATGCTTATAGCTTTGTGAGAACGTTGCTTTTAAGTTAGAATTAAAATTTTTAATTGTATTCTATCTAGAAACATGTCTTTGACATCACAATATTTAAAGGAACATTATGTCCTTCATTACCTTAGCAAAAATTGTCACTTTTTAAGACACTGCAGCCAATTGATTACATATACGGAAAATTAAAAAACAATTGATGTTTTTGTGGTTGAATATCAAATACATAGACAATACGGCTTTTACACATCATTACGAAGTATGATTTATTTCTCAATTCCTTAATCTGCTTGTATTTACATAAAAAAATTATTGTTAACTTTCTTGTTAATTACTTTTATTAATCCACGATACGTTATATTTATAGGATTCTCAATTTATAAAGCAATCAATTAAGTCATAAAAATTAAGAAACTTTTACTATCTAAAAAGGAAACAATAATCTATTTTCAGAGAAGCGCTCTTATGCAAAACGAACACAATATATTTTCCGGCTGAGGAAAATATTTATGATTCATCTTACTTAACAAGGCAAAAACGAGGGGTTGGGTTTTGTCATTGCTCCTCTTGAAAGAAAAGAGATAATTCGATTCAGTGAAACAGGAAGATGGGTTTTCGCAGGAAACCAAATTCCTAAATAACAGGAAGAATAAAAAAATGTTCCGCGAGATGGCAGCGTTTCTCTTTTCACTCACAAAGCAATTAAGAGCAAGGTGAAAGCGCGGGTCCTTACCAGTGACGAGAAAAATTGAATCAGAAGTTAGACTAAGACACGCGACTCGAAAAAAAGGAGGCGAGAATATGATTAAGATGCAGAAAAAAGTCAGGTATGTGCGAAAGTTCTTATCTCTGATTTCTTATACTCCCCTTAAATTCCTAAGCTTTCGCATAAAGGAAGCAATCAAACATCAAATTTAATAACTGGAAAACAAGGAAGGAATTTGTACATAATAGAAGTGAGTTTTATTGGTATGAGTGGGTTTTTGACGTGAAAGATGTAAGCTAAATATTTTTCTAGTATTTCTCGGAGTATCACGAGACATTTGAGTAGTGTGGTATTGATTTTAAAGCCATACTGCCTAATAATCATGCCAATTCGGTGACAGAATTCTAGGATAGTAGAAACCTATTGGTCAAAAAGGTCAAAACTGGTTAAAAGATGCAGGGAAAATTGCAGAATGTATGAACCCCTCAGATGGTTAGATCATTGAAGAATATGATCATTCATGATATCGTCATTTAAAAACCAGCATGGAATAACTCAATTTTTACGGAATATAACATGGTTTTAGATTTAAATTTAAGTGGGGAATCGACAGATTAGTTTAAATTTATGATTCAACCACTTGGAGCGTTGTAATTATAATTTTCATCATAAAGGCAGATTGTCGTTACAATAATGGTTATGATAACAGTTCTTATGATTATCCTGAAAATTAACCAAAATTAAATTATACCATGCTGGTTCTCAAATGACGAAATACATTCATACCAAATTCAATTATTAATTCAATTGAATGTTTCAATGCTTTTTAAACCCCATTTTTGGGGTAAAAAACTATTTTAATGTCACAAAGTTTGTCTTTTACGCCAGAATAATGGCAAGTTATATTTATGCAACAGTACTTTGTCCTCTAGAATCTTTTAACCAGCAAATGTGATTATTTTGTCAATACTTGTATGTGTTGTGTGGTAAAAACAATACTACACTAATCGGAAATCTGACGCTTTAAAGGTTAGTTACCAAAAGTTCTTCCCTCATTTTAAAGTCAACAAAAATTACGAGAAAATAAAAGGAATAAAATTTAAAATGTATTAACAAGTGATAAAAATGAATAGTGCAAAATACATGTTAACAAGTTAAAAGAAAACACAGTCAACCTTTCTAAAAATAAGTGTACAACCTGACGTAAATCGTAAATTTTATTACTTAAACTCTTCCAATGTGTCATTTCAAAATCATTGAAGTTTTTTTCAAAAGCTAATATTAATCTAATGTTTCACCCAGGATTTCTTGCACGAATAACTACACTTCTCTTTTAGAAACAAGTATGATCTTCAAGAATGAACGCCAAATTATATTGTAAATTAGCATAATTACAAGGCGTTACTCTTGTTGAGATGGTTGACTAACTTTTTTCTTTCGTTAATTAATAAGTTATAATTCTTACTGATCATATTATTTATAACACTCTAATAAAGGTATACATTTGTAAATACACAATTTCACAAAGAAACTTAACATTTTGCATTTTTTGTAGAGTTTAGACTTCTAAGAAAGAAATTATGTGTAGGTATATATATATATAAAGCTTAAAAAAAGACGATTTATAAAAATATTTGCGTCCTATTTTTCAAACATTCCTATTTTAAAAGGTTTTGTGCTATATATTTGTTTACATTGTTCTATTCTCTTTATCATCTCTCCCTAAAATTCAGAATTCTTTATATTTCATAAAGAAAATATAAGGCTCAAAACAAAAAAAGTATTAGAATTTAAATTTCGTAAAAAAAATTGAAAATTTAGCAATTCTGGTAAAACAATTCAAGTAATCAAAATGCTCAATATACCTTCCAGCTACTCCCAAACCTTCTTATTGTGGTTGATATGAGTACAGTTACTCAGATGTTTCAGCGTGAAAGAAAATTATCTGTTTCAGTTAAAATGGAATATGCATGTGAATATCCTCTTATTACACATAAAAAAGCGCAAACACTAATGCAGTTTTACTACCGAAAATCTCTACCTACGAAACAAACATTAAGTTCACATCTTACTCGGATCTTGTATTACGATAGAATATTTTCACAGTTCCTTTATGGTTTTTGAAACATTTAATGGTTGCTTTCTTCCTAAAATCTTCTTGTGAACATAAACACATGCAGCTAAAAGTTTATGACTTGAGAGAGCTTAAGCAACTAACCCAAAAACAAACTATCAACGTCCGTGACCGTTAGTGATACACATCAAATATTCCCCCGAAAATTCCCCACATAGCAGTGCATCCTTATTATGACGACAGTACATTATGAAGTCATACGTAATACAAATCTCTTCACGTAAATACCTATCAAATTAATACTTTAATAACGGTTGATCTCTAATAAGCATCATGGCGACACATTTACTGTTCAAGATGGAGGTAGAACTGAGTCATCTCGATTTCCATCTATTCAAGTAAGTGTCCTGTTCATTTCTGAAATACCAAATGCTTATCGATTGATCCCCTTAGAAACAGCGACCTCCCACGCTCTGAAATTACGCTGCGTTAGAACGCAAAATCTACTTTTAGGGCATGATTAATGGGAAGATGACGTTTGTTTGCGTTGACTTCCTAATGGCTTCCTGTTAATATCAGCATTGTAGTCAAATTCTTCAATGATAAAAAATTTCGGATTTGAAGGATCCAAATCAAAAGGTGATAAAAGGACCTGTGAGTTACATTTTTTTTGTTCGTTTCGGATCGATTGCTACTTCATAAACTAGATTTATGAAAGTTTTGTAGTTTCTTACATGTGTATATTTCATTTTGCAATAGTAGACAACGGGGAAGTAGAATAAATTAATAGTTTTATTTAAATATAAGAATATCCCTTTAAACACCCCCCCCCCCCAGTTTTCAAAGAATCTTTTCGTCTGGTAATATTTTGTAACATTTATTGATTCATTATTTTTGTAATCATTTTTGTTACCACATAGCAAAAGATTATCAGTAAAAACAAGTTCCTAAATTAAAACCTTAATAAAAAAATTTCAAAACATATGAGAGAGATTTTTAGTGTAAATAAACAAACCCCAGAAATTAGGTATTTACTTTTGCTGTCTAAATGCTATCACATGATATCTATAGAGGTTACCTCAAAATGTAGTTTATCGTCATTTTGGCAACGTTTAGTATAGTAATTTAGTCTATTGCTAAAATGTTATAATCTTATTCGAAAAACAAGCCATCTGACATCACTTTCAGAATAGTAAAAGAAATACTTGTCGTTGCATGTCAAATTTATACTTGTGAATAAATAATTGCAGTCTAAAATGTAAATTAAAAGTTTACTTTTGAATAAATATCGATTGGTAAAATATATGCTTGATATTTTACTCAAAACAGTTTCATTCCCTTATTTTTTTCGTTGCTTAGAATAAGAAAACTGTGTTTTTACTTTAATCAAAAAAATATGTTCGAAAATAAATTGGTGGCAACATAAAACGAATCCACTTACAATGAAAGTTTCGCTGCAACATCAAATAATAGAATTGAAATGGATTGAACTATATTATATTCTGATTACATTCATTCGAAGTAAAGTTTTATGTCTTGTCTACTTTCTAAGTTAGACAAAAAGAAATGAGAGTTCCAGGGGAAATTTATTCAACCATATCCTTGGAATTGATACTTAGAAATATTTATGAAAACATTTCCTTCAGTGGTATTTAAGCTATTCCTCTTTTATGCCTCCAATTATCTAAAGACTCATGGTTACTTATTTGTATGATGTCACAAAAGTTTTATTAAAATAACTTGTGTGGTGTAAATTACAAAAAGCACATCATATTTAAAAAGATCAATACCCAAATACATTATTGTAAATATAAATAGTTGTAAACGCAAACCACATCATTGTTCGGACTCGTAAAATCTAAATATGCCATTAGTTATGGTCAGTATTGAACAGATTTTAAATAACCAACGTGGCCATTAAGAACTGATTAAGAGAACTAACAAGATGCTATTCTTCTATAAAGAACAAAAAAAATCATCGAGTATTTTATCTTTTTGATTGAATAACAGTTCACATAACAAAATAAGAGCATCTATTTTTAATAATTGAATTTTAATATTTTAGAATGAAACAAGTTTCGTATAGAATGATATTCATATTCATTTCTATTATCATAAGGAGGTCTAAATTAAGTCCAAGGCAAAGATATATTTACAGTTGATTTATAAACTCTCTTTGAGTATTTATAACGCACTGATGAGACAAAATCTTACCATTTTTCCCGAGGTATTAATGGATAAACAGTACCCACAAAACACTTTATTGTAAAGACATCCTTTGTTTCGAAGTTTAAAGTGACTGTTGCCATCATCTGTTTTAGGAGTGGTCTTCTGTAATCCCATGTGAAACGTTTTTGAGTAATCTCGTTTTAAGGCGTGCGTGTTAGTTCACGGGTATTTACTCGAAAATTAAATGCACTCTTTACCTTTGAAAGGTAACAATTTTTATCTTTTTATGATATTTATTTGGTATATATTCTTCAAATTATCTTGTTAAAACGTCCCATTGTAAGAAGAGTATTTATATTTTTATTTAGTCAACTCAAAAGTAAAGATATTAACTATTAATGCCCAAGCTTTTAAATTTCTTGCCTAAAACTCTGGTATATTTTTGACTATCGTAATATTGCTTTTACCTTAAAACTCATACAATGACTAAAAAGCCACAACGATTCGGTCAAGAAGCTCAAATTTCGTTAAAGCTTACGCATGGAAATCTGTAGGGTGCAGAAAGAATATATACGTGTGGTTAAAGATATTTGAATGCTTTTTGTTTGATCATTACTTCGCATTTGTGACTTTTTAGGTAAATGAAATTTTAAGTAGGATTATGCTTTCAAATTACAACATTTAAACCTAGGATGGAAAAATAACCAAAATTAACAACTTTCTGTACAATTAAATTCCGTAAGTGTTCAAGGCAACGTTTTCTGTCCAATTTCGAAAATGTTTTTACGAGACGAGCAAGTATTGTTTACTTTTTTTCTAGGGTTTTGTAGTGTGTTGTATTAAGAAATACACTATTCTAGTTTATAAATTGCCCTAGTTTAAATTGGTCTTAAGTAATAATATAAAGTAAACAATTTAGGACAATTTCATTCAATTTAAAAAACTTCTTTTATCTTAAAACACGTGTGATCTGACGTAAATATTTTCAGGGCTGGTGGGATGGATCTAAAAACCGTATATGAATATTCTAGGTATATTAAGATTAATCTTTCTTTCTATTATAAAAAAAAATGCAAATCTCTTTCAGGTTTATTCGCTTTGTGATTGCAAATAGCGAGTCACGTGATAGCGAGTCCTGTGTTTCAACGGGCTAATGAATTTGGAGCACGCTCAGACAATAAACACAGTTATATTTTGAATTAATAGCCGACCAACCGGTATAGTGGTTAAGGTGTTAGCCTCTAGATCGGAAGGTCCCGGTTCGAATCCGGGTTCGGGCATGGATGTTTGTAAGCGTATACCAGCTTAGGTGTTGCTTCGTCATCTGAACATGGTTCAAAATTACGATGTAATTGTTAGGGGCGATGATGGCCCTCCCACTGGGTGCTCCTTCACAAGTGGCCATCACTTCCGGCCTTGTAGTGGCCAATGACTTCGGTCAAAATGTGCCCGCCATTAGAAAAAAAAATATTTTGAATTAATTTATTCATAAAATTTGAGAGCACGCGCTAGAGAGTTTGCAATGTTTTCAGAAGAACCGGCAAATTCGGTTGCCGTTTCCATAGCAACAGTCGAATATAAAAATATTAAGAAGTACTATTATACAACAAACAACACGGATTAACTAAAACATTTAAATTTAGGATGTGATTTGCTCTGACTTTTAACAATATGTTGTGCTAAAAGATTTTCTTTTTTATGTGGAAATGAGATGTTTTGTTCTTGACATTTTTTAAAACATTTTGTTTTTCTTTACACTATATTTTCGTGTATGAACCGATAATTTTTGGAACGTTTTCTGAAGCTAAAGTACTGGGGCCGGCTTGTATACGAATCTGCTAATCTCGCAAAAAAAAAGTATGCAATTTTCCGTTACTCGGGCGCATGCTATAAATATAATGGGAAGGGAACCTTTAATTAACGTCGTCCTAGAGGTCCAGGATCAATCCAGCAGCGATCCACATGGGGATGGATTGTGAAGCAATCCCCTCTTCCTTCTTGTTGAAAAGTATAGTTCGTAAAGCGAACTAAATATGATTGCGTAGCAATAATCGGGATATTGGCGAGCGATAGCGATCAGGGGCTGAGCCCCCTAGTATAAAAAATATATATAATTTCTCATTTGATATTATGATAACAAGCAAAGGGGGCCTTTTAAGGGTCACAAGTTTTCTGAGTAGTGCAGCATAGCCTTTGAACCTGTACCACACACATTTAATTTATAAATAGTGAACTAAAAGAACTAAATAGACGACTAAAGGAACTAAATAGCCGACTAAAAGACTTAAATGTTCGACAATATTTATATACACTTCCTGAAGTGTCAATATTTGTACATGTAATTATTATATGCATTACATTAACATTAAGGCATTAAGGAATAAAGATGTCCTTTCATTTGATATACTGATGACAAGCAAGGAGTGCTCTAGCAATCTGAGCGCCACGAGGTTTCGGAGTAATGCAGTATTGCTTTTACGCTTATTTGTATTTAGGGACTAAATAGTCACATCCTTTGATCGAAAAAAGCCAGGAAACCTTCTATTTGTCAAAACAAGATAGTAATCTTTCTTTTCTTTATGAATCTTTCAGAGTTGGTACAGTAAACTTTTTCTGTGTTTCGTTCGTAGGTTTATTGTTGGTTTAAGGTTTCATGGATTAAAAGACATATTCCAAGATGCGCCAAACACACGACAATGTAAAACAATGGTAAAAAGAAAGAATGAATAAGAGAAAGATCGCCTGGGCATCCTTGATCGTTTTTGTGTTACGTATAGGCTGTTTAGTGTTACCACGTCCGTATTAACCGAGTTCCTGGCTATCGAGGTGGCCTCTGTCTACATTTCACCTCGGATAAAATTAAGGTTCTACTATATATACTTTAAACTTATCCATGCTTTCCTTCCCCAGTCCAGCAATGATTCCCCGTGACTATTTTTCAAGCACATATCCTCCACTTCACTCCAAAAACACCAAGTTAACGGCTTACGAAACAGCGTGTCACTCTTCAATCCGGTTGGACTAATCACGACCCGTCTAAAAGAGAAATCAGGTGACCCAGAGGCAGAAGCAAAGTGTCCTGCGGTCCGAGAATTAACTGCGTCACCATGGTGACCACGCTGAAGCATACCGATCTGTGTAATAGGAGTCCAGAATGCGTAGGGGTTAGAAATTGGAGTTGCGGACCACATAATAAGCATGAACGGTCGACTTGTTTTTCACTGTTTCTGTCCATTACAGGTACCTCAACCTATACACCGTTTTGGATGTGAAGGAACTGGACGTTTTTGAAATGAAGGGCACGCCATTTAAAACCCACGAGTTAGATGGCCATTTTGTTTCATGAAAATGATACTTCATCGTAATGGTGTGAGAATTTAGATTACATGATGCACAAAAAAAACATTGTACGGAATCACTAAATGGGAAAAGCATTTTGTAAATATTAGAGGCTTTTATGTTCTGCAATGGAATCCGTGCATTGCATCAATGATGCATATGTTGCATTATAAGTTTATTTTTACATATGGTAACATATTTTAATTCATATTCTTGTGTCATCATTGTATTAGAATCTATGATTTCATTGCTTTAATCGAATTTTATTTAATAAATTTTATTTGTAATTCGTGTGTAGGTATGCAAGGGCTTAAATGTTTATAAAATGCATCAGTCAAAATTTTCTTTGTAAATATTTTAAATGTCAAAGAAAGTGCATGTTGTAAGCATTAAATAGGTATTTACTTTATTTACTTAAATGTTAGTAAAATGATAGAAAAAGAGTTCAATGTTGTGATGTTGTAATTTTTAAGTTTTTTTTAGATATTTCAATACTGTACCCATGCGCGTCATGGTATTATTATATTAAAGTAGGCTACATTGGGTATTTGATTGGAATTGTGCAAAAATCAAAGCATTTATTATATTAACACCAGCTCTAATGAATTAATTCCATTTTGTTTTCGTCAAGTTAAATATTTCGAAAGACAAGCACGTATTATTAAACTCTGTTACCTGCAGATTTCTAAACTGCTTCTAACCAGGTTAGTCTTCTTAGCCAATCAACATTTCTGTGAGAATATTTTTTATAATCAATTGAATGTTTGTGACTGTTAATCCATTGCATGCATTATAGCACACAAACAGTATTAAATTTCTGGGAAATATTGTTACGTTCAGGTAGTAGTATCATGATAATGATTCGTTAAAAAAAACCTTTGCAATACGTGAAGCTTTCCACGCACATAAGTTTAAAATACTTTATGATCTGATAAAAATAAAAGACATTTGACTTAAAAACCATGGAAATTTTAAAAAAACTGTAAAGCAATCACTAAAATTGACAAAATTGTTTCTGTATCAACCTATTTTACACTATCATAATTAAAATTAAAACATTTTTTACTAATGAGCTATGACAGTGGGAGAACTATCTCTCCAAGCTCTCTCTCCTACCTCTGTTTATTCCCTTAAAACTTTTCTGCCTTCCTGTGTTAATTGGAGAAATAAATTCCTGATCTGATATTGAAATTACTCAAGCTAAGACGTTCGATACGCATACACTTTTACGCCCTAATATGATTATGAGTGCTTTAAATGTTAGAAGCCATCCGATTTCCTCAATTCCATCCGCTAATTCAATATAAACTAGTTTTATTTATAGCATTACAAATCTGTATTATCCTTTTTATATCCATTTGGGAATGTTCTTTTAATTTGATTACTTGTGTAATAAAGTTCGAAATAAATACAGATTGATATTTTTTCCTGATACCATTTTATAAATATAATGAATTTTTATTAAAAATGTGAATAAAAGGTATAAACAACAAAATATTTTAAATAAGTTAATGTTGTCATAGTAAGTACCTTTAAAAATATCCATACCCACATATTATTTTAAAATTATTTACGATTTCTATGAAATAAAATAATTTAATTTAATTTATAGGTTTATTAAAATTTTCCCATGAAACCCAATCATAAAATTAAATTATTTGACCTTTTCCAATTTATAAAAATTGAATAAATTTAATATAATTTCCGAAAGTACCCAAGCAATAGCAAGCATAAATAAATCCCCTTTTGAATTTAAAACGAGAATTTACAAAGCTAAATAAATAAATTTATGTACTAGTTTCTCAAAAAATGAAAAATTAAATTAACGACTAATAAAAGTAAAAGTAATGTGAAGGGAAAAAAGAAAAGAAAGAAATTAAAATAAATAAATATTGTTTTGCTTCTCTAACCAAATTAATTCTGTGAAAAGACATGGAAGCTCTTTTAAAACCAGTTTTGTTTAATTAATTGTTTCATTAACCATCCTCATCAGTTGAAATATCTCTGTACTCTATTTTATTTTGACTGTGTCGTAATTAAATAAATGCCACCATAATGTCAATGATTTACATCCGACGCATTAAAAGTGCGTGAAAATTCTTTTGATTAACAAGTGACATTAATCCATACACATGTATATTCTGACCTAGTACTCAGTAGCAGCCTATGGTTAGAGAATAGCATTTTGAAATACTTTTTTTGTGAAGATTTATAAGAGAGAGGTTCAAGCGAAATTTCTTTCAATACCACTAAAAGCATTTGCGTTTGACAAAAAAAAAAGAGGTTTTAAAAAGTAAGATCGAAATTGCCAGGCATTCGATTTATGAGTTTAACCACCATTCCTGGAACTCCAGTTCCCGTAATCTGAACTCCAATCTGACAGTTCACTGTCCATTCATCATGTTCTAAAACAGTAAACCGAACCCCAGGGGAGAATTCTCTCCGTTTTTCAACACTAATGAACAATCACAGGGCTTGTAAGTATCCTCCTTGAAAAGTACAAAAGAAAAAAAATATAGGTACATTTGTAGCCACTGTTGTTCCACGAACTGGAATGTTGTTAGATTTTTCTGTTTTTATCTCCAATGGCAATTTATATTAAATTTTTAGAAAAATCATTTTGCTGGAATAAGGAAACCTGCTATTCTTTCTCTACGAATTGGTCGATAAAATATATTTTGATATGAAATGATTTTTGAAATACATAAAATAATTTATTTTTACCATTCTAAACAATAGTGTAGCGTTGCATTTAAATAGAACTTTTTTCACTTTTGATACACGTTAATTTACAAAAACACAATACCCTGCAATATTATAAGCTTTTTTTCGTTTCAGAAACATACAGGTAAAAAACAGTTATGAAAAATCAATCCTTTGATTGAGATTCTGTTACTTATAATATAACCGCAGTATAATTACTTTTTGCTTTTGAAACTATTCTCATAAATATTTACTAGAAAACATAAAATTAGGAAAAATCAATCATTTGATTGAGATTCTGTTACTCATAATATGATCGCAGTATAATTACTTTTTGCTTTTGAAACTATTGCTTATAAATTTTTACTAGAAAACATAAAATTAAAATAAAAGAAATATAGAATACCTGATTTTAGTTTGCAGTGTAGACGTTTCCTCTATTCTGTTTATAAATAATCTCACAAAATTCCTGTTTTTATTTGGAGGTCAGCAATAGCTTTAAAAGCAAGTCTTCCAAAAAACATTGCTCTCGGTCAAGAAAAACTGACTCTTCCCTCATTTCTGATTTTACTGCATTTTTTAAAATTAAATTAAAATATCGTTTGATAGAACACCAGGAAATTTAAACAGCTTGAAGTCAGCCATTATCTTCAAGCAATCAGAGTAATCCAAGGAATGCAAGAATATAAATTAATGACATGAAACGAGTATAATCACAAATCACATAAATTTTTGTTTAACGACTGAAGTGAATAGAAAATAAAGCCGTATTACAACGTGTGCAGTTTATGTTGTTCCGATGAATCGTTTTGTGTAAAGTTTTTTTTCACATTATTTATTAAATGTTTAAAATTCAGAATGTTAACAAAAGATTCTGAGAAAATTTTTAAGTAAATGATCAGAGATATATAAGAAACGGCATACGAGATAATAATTCCGATGTATGAAATTTCAATATGCAATACATAATTATACTACTAAAAATAAACACTACTTTTTAACTGTTTATTGCTGTTGTACAGCTGTTTACACAGTTCTTTCTGTTGGCAATCAGGTGTCTATCTTAAGAAGAACAGAAAGTCTTTGGTAGTAAAAAAGGAAAGATCCAAAAATGATTTGAATCATTTGATTTTGTCTCGATAGATTATTTTGCGTAAATCAAGGCTTAGACTAATTTTGCAATCTCGAGTGCAACTAATGAAAGGTTAAAAGATCCCTTATAATTGTTCATAGTTTGTGATTTTAATGTGATTATTCATAGTGGAAGTTATTAAGTACAGATAAATAGCTGTTCCTGTTAATTTTTAAAAACTAATATATTTTTTGTTTTAGGGGTTTTATGTAAAAAAAAGGGGGGATTTTTTAATTAACTTTTAATTCCATATTTTGAAAATTAATAATACTTTCGAGATTAAAAGTGTGAAAATACTTTCCCTTCATAATTCAAATAAACTCTTTTTTTATCTTTTATAGCAGATGTATAAAACAATTCATTTGAAAGTAAACCTAAACTATATAAAGCTTATTTAATAATTTTAAAACATTGTGTCACATAATTAGCGAATCTTCTTATTTTTTAGCTTTCATTTGTTGCACAGAATTAATAAACGAAAATGAATTGTATCATAAGCTTTTTCATTCCACTGAATATATCCTTTTAAATGCATGATACGCATTGTTTTTGCATCTATACTTCTTTAAATAGCACATTAGTATTAGCATAGTGATACTCCCAAATTTAGTGCAACGCAATATATTCTTTTTTTTAGAATTCGATTCAAAAATTCCTTTAAAAATTTTATGTATGTTTATTTCAAAAACAAATTACTTGTACTTGCTTCAATATACATCTAAAATCTCACACTAAAATCTGTTCATTATTTGTTACATGTAATAAAACTGAACATGTTTTTTATATCCTTGTTTCTGTGCTCAAATATTTTTTGGCATATTAAAAGGTTTTCTGTAGGTTGTATTAATTAATACTTAGAAAAAATTATACATTTTTGTTTTAACAATGGTAAGCACCAGGATCATTTTAGTTTTCATTTTAATTTTATTTATATAATTTTTTATCAATGAACGGAATGCTTAAAACGCAGAATTTGAAATAAGGGACATCTAAGAGACACTGACAAATATGTACCCTCTCTACCAAGAATTAACAAGTAATCATTCTTGATTGCTCTCAACTAATCAATTCATAGATTTCGCAAAGAATATCTACACACTGGTTTGTTTATCAGTTTCAAAATTGTTCCCAGTATCATCACGTAGCCATGAATAAGTATTTAAATTTTAATTCTTAAAACTAAGTAGACTTGGCATTTATTTTGTGTCAATTATGTGTGTAAAGTACTTTAGGAAAGAAAATAAATGGTTTTGAAGCAAATAAAAATCTTCAAGAAATAATTTAATCTCACAAAGAATTTATAACAAACTATATATCTACCATTTGATACCTATAACACTGACAAAATAATCTGGCACTCGTTATTAAATTGAAATATGAGATTGATTTTTGGAATAGGCATTCGAAATTGCTACAATGCTTAATGTTTTTCCTAGACTGCATCTTTAAAACTTTCTGCACATTCAGAAAATGTCTAACAGAATTTAATAAATAAAATTAAAGTTTAATAAGGGTAAAATTTAGTTCACATCAATCTAATCGCTTATAAATGTCTAACGAACAGCACTGAATTAGGAGAAGAGTAAAAACCTAGATCAGTTCATAGAATGAATTGGTGAAATCGTACTAGTTTTAGGAAAAGAACTGAATTGAATGTGGTAGTTTCTTCGATGTTTTACGTTCCATTTATGTCCTTCACAGTCAATTGAGCGTTATTATTATGGCCATCAATGAGAATTATCCGTATTAGAATGTTTTCCACACATCAAAAGTGTTATTTCAAAATTATCCTTTCGTTGAACCATTTCATCAAAAAGATATATTTTACAGTAGAAAAATAAAATTTGAAATTATAGACAGTTAGAAATATACATTTTTAATATTAATCAAAACACTTCTTTATTCATTAATGCTTATCAACATTTATTTACATTAAGTTTAACGGGAATAATTATTTGATGGTGTTTCAACTAAACGATATTTATATGTTGAAAGTAATATTTCTTAACATTTAACTTATTTTCACTTGTCTATTTGGAATTATATTTTAAGACTACTTATAATACCTAAATCGATTTAGTGTGTATATTTAAGTACAAAAATATCCTACAATATTAATGAGATTTAATGATTATGTAACATTTTTTGGCATTTAAAATCATACTTTTTCTCTCTTAAATTTTATAATGAGCAGACTAGAAAAAAATTCAAAACTTCAATAAATTGCACAGGTACGGAATAATTAATATTTTATTCATCCGTCATATTTTTAAAAGATTGACTATTTATACAAAACGCATTTTGATTTATTTAGTCGTTAGTCATCTTTTTGACACAAGAACAAAATTTGATCAAACTATACTAAAGAAAATTTCCTAACGCAGCTTTTTGGGGGGAAAATACCGTACAAAAAACTACAGCCACTTAATACTTTATCTGTTACCTAGATGTTATGTTTAAAAAAAAAGATATTCAGAGTCCCTTACCTTCTTAGGAATTTAAATTAAAATATTTATAGTTAAAAAACTAATGATTTTCCAAATTGAAGCTCCGTGGTATGACGTGGTTTCATCATGTCAATATAACAGAGCACATATCTGAATATACATTTACTAAACATTTAATTAAATTGTTAATGTTTACATAAAAATTCACGTTACTTAAAATCAAGGCTATACAAGGTAGGAAATCATATATTTTTTACATAAAGTTTTAAAAGTTTTTGCGTATTATTCTATACGTAGTATTATAAAATTGTTAAATAATTTTAAAATAAGTAAATGGAATTATAAGCGAACTACTTATCAAATAATGTTTTTCTTATATATACATAAAATCTTCATGTAAATAAAATGGAGTAACCATTGTTTTTGTAGTGATGCAGTTTGTAGCAATACGAGTAGACTGTAGAACGAAATATCTTATCTGAAAAATGTTTCTACATTAAAAATGTTTTTGTGATAATTGGCTTACAAAATTCACAACTGTACGAGTAATATATTAAAATCAGAAAGTTATGTATTCAAAAATGTATTGATTGAATCTATGCACTTCAAGTGTTAAATCAATTGAAATTTACCATTTTTGTTATAAAGCCTATTTTTAAGATGCTTGTATTTGCTTTCAAAATAATGTTAAAAGTAAATTTACTATATAACTATACAAAACATTAAGTTATGTGTACATAACAAAGTGAATAAAAGAGACGTAATTCATTTAGTTACTTTCGTTTTTAAACAGTCGTTACTTCATTGAATGTTTATTAAAAATCATGAGAAATGCAATCTTTCAAATAAAAGTACTTCTGAAGTTAATATTAAAAGAGGTAAAGAGGTTTTATTAGCCAAAACCACAGGGTATCCACTTTTTGTTCTTTATCGAATATAATAGTAGAGATTATGGGCTTGCAGCAAGCACAAAATTAAAAATGAGGCGCTAAAAGATCATATTGATTACACATTGTAAGTACGTTACAAAACTATTCAAAGGGTTTAAACACAGTGGGTAAAGACACGTAATATGAATAACTGATTTGAAAATATTGATAAAGGCAGATAGATATAGTTTTTTAATTAATAAAACGACAAATCACGACAAAATTAAGTAAATTGGAACACTTTTCAAAAGAAATTTTAGAGTTATACTGAAAACAAGTCAAAATATTTTATTTGAAAAAAAGAATTATATTGGCAATGGAACACCTAAAAATTCATCACAAACTTAATTTTTAAACAAAAATGTATATTTAATTAGCGCTTAAGTACCAAAAAATAAATTACACTCACTTTTAATTGCATTGAACTCCTTTTACACATTGGAAAATATTTTTGGGAAGCCATTCACACAAAAAATCTTTACCCAACAAATCAAAAAACCCTTCTTTATATTAATGCTATAATAAACCAGCTTTAAGCCTAAAACTTGAACAATCTACGTTTCCTACCAATGTTTTAACCAATTTTGGTTCTTCATTTTCCCTTTTTGATCCTAGCCAGCACCACTCAAAATTACGCTCAGTGTTATCCAGTGTTAAAGCATTCATTATTTTGTGTTCGCAAGTGCAGCTTAAGCTTTTGTATGTAAAAACAATAATACAAACAGTAGCACTAAACAATAATTTTATTATAATTTAGCGTAATTTGAAATTTCCCATGTGAAAATGCAATATTTCATACAAAATCAACTCTCTAATTTTGGGCACAAAATACTTATTTATTAATTTTCAATTCATTAAAAAAACTCATTTCTAATACAGAATGCTTTCAAAACATAAAAGTTCTTTTGCTTTCAAATTATATTTTGGAATATGAGAAATACAAGCAAAAAGAAATACGTTCATATTGAATGCAGCCGAAGTGTTTCATATTAAGAACACATGTACTTCAACGGAAAACTTAAACTTGTTTTAAGAAAAAGTTATTTCGAAGAATAACTAGTATTGAACATTTACAAACAAATATGTTTTATGATAAGTCATGGTAGAAAACTATTTCTGAAATTCGTTTCTCCCAAATAAATGGCTTTTTAAATGATCCTCTAAAATATTTTCAGTACCTCGAAATACAAAATTGCATCGATTAAATATTAATTCTCCCTTTTCTCTCGAAGCAGAATACGAGTGCAATCTGCCTACACAGAAATATATTTAGATTCCACTACATTTTTATAGTTATCTATTGGATCTATAATTAGATATTGCCATATAAACCAATTTTAAATGAACGTTAAAGTTATTAAATATAACGTTAACTAATTAAGTATTTTAGCTACCAAAGTTTGGTAAATATTAATTTTTTTCTATCGTCTTAATATTTTTATGATATGAAAGTTTTTAATGGTCACTTTCTAAAGCAATTTTAACATTCACGATATTCTAATGATATCCTATGTAGATAAAAATGTATGCACGGTTTTCAAGAGATATAAGAATGTGTTCTTAAATACAGTTATCACACAAATTATTGTTCAAGAAAACGATAGAATCAAGTATATACACGTCTTTGCACTGGTACCCCCCCCCACAAAAAAAATATATATATAGTTTTATATATTATGGACACCAATGCAAAGACGCGTATGAATAGATACATACATTTAAAATTAAAATACATGCTTTGCATATGCCTATAACTTGTTACTTTATAGTTATTCGTGTTCATAATAGTCCATCAGTGAAGTTCACTATAATATTTGTTATTCCACTACAT
Organism: Metellina segmentata; assembly: GCA_947359465.1. Classification (NCBI taxonomy): domain Eukaryota; kingdom Metazoa; phylum Arthropoda; class Arachnida; order Araneae; family Tetragnathidae; genus Metellina; species Metellina segmentata. Next base: position 67,533,169 of record OX375879.1, on the reverse strand, counting down.
AGGTACTAAATATTCCTTAGGTCTAATTGAAAAGGTCATAGCTGTGTATTGCTGTTACTGTATTTTACGAGATGCAAATCACAGGAATGTGACCGATTTCCTAAGATACGATATCTAATTGGTCTAAAGATTAATATGAATTAAGCGTATGATTGTGTATGTCAAAGGGTTTTTGATATTTTTTCTTATTTGCACCTTTTGTATCAATAACACATTCTTTAAAGCTCTCTTTCCGAAACATTTATTTCACATAATACACTTAATCGATATATTCATAAATTTTTCAGAACCTAATTGGCAAGAACAGAAGTACTGAATTTAATTATAATTTTAATGTACAAATTTGAGAATTTTAATGATTTGGGATTGTACAAAATTCTATAACGTTTTATTTTAGGTGTTCCAATCAGCACAATAAATATTGAAAAAATTCTTTGGCGCTGATCTGATGTAGAGAATTGTGAACATGAAGTTTAGGGGAATTAAAATGATTCGAAACGAAAAACAAAGAATGACTCCATATATTCAAACAAAACCTATCCAGTAATGTAATTTACGGAATTAACATAAATTGAACTTTTCGATACTGCTCAGATATGGAAAATTGTGTACATGTTTTAAACATTCTGCTTGGGTCCAGAGGTAAGCAGAAATGAAGCTATGGGGGAGCCCATAATCAAGGGTATAGCAACGAAACAGCTCAGTAACATAATTTGGTCACTCGACTAAATTGAACTTAGTGCTGGTTAAATTGGGGTTGATTATGTAAATGTTATGATGTTCATAATTAATATTAATCAGCTGTGTGACAGAGATAAATAGAGGAAAGCAAATCCCAAAAATTTATTTTGTAACAGAATTGAGCCGATGGGAACTGGTCTTAATAGGTGTTGAACTGAGATAGAAGCTTATGCGATCAGTTATGAACTAAAGAATGGGGGGATAGTAAAACGAGAAACGACTACCTGAATTGTTTGAATAAACTTTATACACTAACCTAATTTGATCATTAAAACCAATTGAACGTATTTATGATGACTGTATATGGAATTTCGTGCACATGTTATGATACATCGAGCTTAAAGTCAGCAGGAATAGCGATGCGTGGAAATAAATACTGCAAACAAGATCTTTTTACTAACATAATTTGACCGATGCATATCATGTTGGTAGCAACCATTTATGAATTATCGTGTGTTATATTGAGCTCTGAGACATAGGCGAGTGGAGATCGTTCAATGAGGGGTGCAGAAACTACCCTGGTACTGAGTTGGGGGATTCTTACAGGAGTCCCGCACCTACAACAGGACCTCACCGTTCGCACAACAAAACCATATAAACCTCAATGCGTTCCCGAACTCTCTCTTTCCCCGTAGATACGCGCCGCTGCATCCGCCACTGATGCTCTCCACCCGCCATTGCTCTTGCTGTTCTTTTCGGGGAGTCCGCCTCTCGTAATCCCTCCTCCACATCCTCCCGCGGCGATCCTCCCGCGGCGATCCCGCCAGAGCTCCCCCTTCTCTCTCCCTTAATCCTTGCCAAAAGGAAAGCGTGGTCAATCGTCCATCGGAGTAAACGTCCCAACACCACAACGGCAGCAAACAGGACGAGGTCTTTGCTGGTGAGGATGGTGGATTCTGCAACGTCGGGAAAGGGTCGAGACCGACACCACGCGCCATGTTGAGAAGGATCGATAAGAGAAACTGTGCCCCCACCGAGTGCACGGAGCGAGTGACGGTAAGGGAAAAACAACAAGAAGGGACGGTACTTACTGAGACCCTCGAACTTTCGAATGATGCTGTCGACGAAGGTAGTCTGGGGGGCGACGTGGCCCCTCCGAACTGGCATGGTGCCGCCGCCTCGGATCAGAAGGGGTCCAGCATAGTCCTGGGGCGGCGCGGGAACCTTAGTCCCGGGCGCTGTCTCGGCCGGACAGCCATCGGTATCTGCGGATGGCCACTGACTGCCGGGCCGCCCCTTCCCTACTTTGGCGCGAGTGTCGGCGCAGCGCCATCTTATGGGGGCGCCTGGGGACTGGGGCTGTCTATGAGCCCCGAACGGGAGACGTCTCAACTGGTGTGTTGGGAAGAGCCGCTGAGTGGGATAACAGGTTACGAGCTTAAGGCCCCCATTTAATTATGTAGTGAAAAACGATTGGGATGGCGACGTTAAAATTAAATATTATATGTTAACTAAAAACTGAATTTTATCTTATGTGAGACTCGCTTTCTCGAGAAAAATTAGGCACCTCGGAAATGTAAACTAAAAATAGCACACTGGGACACCAAATGAAGATTGGGAATTGTTAAATGTATTTTACTGTCAGTTTATTGTTTTAAACTACTTATTCACTGCAATGTTACACAGATCATTATTAACCCTCCAATAGATTTTGAAGAGATGTCTCGTCCATCAATAAATATCATTTTATTAATGACGAGTTATCTTGTCGAGATAAAACTAGCCTATTACCGAAAGGGAATGAATATCTAAAAGAAAAATGCAAAGTGCTCCTTGCTCAGATCTTTGGACAGTTCAGAACAGGTTTCTACATAGACTGGTCACTAGGGTGTCCCTTATATGGCGAAAAAAAAATTTGCAGTTATTAAAACACATACCCTCTAATTATTTTTAATATACTACGTCTTACTTAAATATAAAATTTTAACTTCCTACGTTAATGTTAACCCGTGCCGACAGGGCCCCAAAGTTTATGGAAATAGACATTTTTGAACAGATCTTAATATTTAGCTAGGTCATGGTAACTAAGCATATCTTAAGTAAATATTGATTAAAAGACAAATTTAAGTAATGCCTTCAATTATTAAAAAATAAAGTTATACATAATTATTCAGGATACTTTCATTTTAAGGTATCTTTTTTAAAGTCTGGATACATCTTAATATGTTCTTGCACACCAGCGTAATAAGAACTGTTTATGTTCTTCTTCTGCGTTAGTTAAACCATAGAAAGCTTGCATTAGCTGAACAGCTCTTTCAGATGTCATTACTGCTTTTAAGCTAAAATTCTTATTTTTAGTTTCCACAAAGGCTGCATTTTCTTCCCACGAAGATACGTTTTCTTGGAGAAAACTGCTGCCAACTTTTAATTGCGAAAACAAATTTTTGATCTTGATAGATACGAAATCACTCAATGATTTCCCTAAAACAATAAGAAAAATTTGTATCAAAAGAACATTAACAGAATTTAAAATAACAGATCAAACAAAACTCTCATCGTATAAAGATACAGACATCTGTTCCTTCGATGGAACATATATCTTCCCAAAATCATATTAACTTTCTCTTAGTAAGTTCGTTACAATATTCGCCTTGTTTGTTTATAAACAATATCATCAAAGAGTGATAATACTGCTATTTCCTCTGATAAATACCACTGGTGTTGACTGAACTTGCTCAGGGCCGCTTTGGAAATCAGTTTGTCAACTGTTTCATACTCTTTTAACGTCTTTAAAAAACGCAAATCTTGATTCGGTGCCTTCACCGCCAAACTGCATCCAAGCCAGGGCATCCACGTAAACAGCCACAATGAATAAACAAACATCTTGCAACGATCGTTTGTTCTCAACGCTTATTTTGAACTGAGACTGCAGCAAACACATTTTCAAAGAGTAAATAGATTTTGCCATCCATCGTGCTGGATGCATTGCGCCAGGAGATCTGATTTTAATTTTACTCTCGTTATCTCCTCTCAAGAAAATAACAGATAGTTCAATCAGTTCCCGATAATCGTCATGGATTTTTGCAGTTCATGGTTAAAAAACGTCACCAATCCGTTAATGGTCGTGTCAAAAAGATGCTGTTTGGCAAATCCTGCGCATGTTTTGATAGCATTAGGATTAATGTTTTTCCAGTTGTCTCTGAACTTTTCGATCAGTGGAATATCGGGACTGCTTGCGACTTGGTGGATCTTTGATTCAAATACACTTTTTAGAACCAGTTCATAAACATGATGACGGCAAGCAAAGAGTAACAATTATCTTTCTAGATTTTGTTCTAAAAGCTCACATGCTCCATTCAAGCGGTCTGTATTAGATGCTGTCGTATCACAGCACATTATTTGTACTTTATCATTGAGGTTCCAATCTTTAAGTGCGTTTGAAACTGCTTTAGTTACATCTTTGCCGGAAGAACTGGCGGCTGGTGCACTTTAAATCTGTCGTGGCCGAAAGTCCTCACATTGGGTTGGCGTTGAACTTTGGAGAGTGGGGTGCCAGCTCAGGTGTTGCTTCGTCATCTGACCGTGGTTCAAAATTACGAGGTGTTGTCCTTGGATCTTTTCCTAAATGGATTGATCCCGGACCGTCGTCAATAGCACTTTGTATTGCTCTAGTACGACGTTAATTACAAATTACCAATTACCGCTCCAACAGGAATTCACAACTTATAGCAACGCTGCGTGTTTATGTTTTCCTAAGAAGCGCATCAACTCTAACAGTCAGTCACGTGATCGGTTATTTGGACTAAATTCAGGTGGTAGTACGTGGCATATGACGCATTTGACTGCTCTGGAACCAGTCTGCTAGGAAAACCCGCCTTAACTGACAGAGCAAGCACGGTGCACGCGCGGCACCTACGACGCAACTTGTACGAACATGTTTCGATGCAAGTCGGCACGGGTTGCAATGCTCCAAATAAAGTAAAAATTTATTTTCGAGTGTTTTAGGGTCAAATGAACAAAACTAGAACCTATGCGTTAGAAAATAACTTTGAAAAATAAGGGACACCCTACTGGTCACTACGGAGTAGTTTTCGATGTGAATATAAACCATCAGGAGGGTTAAATCTGTGGTCAAGGGGTATAACTGGGTAAAACTAAAAACTACTTTTCAGGATTGCGTTTTTAAGATTTGCCTTTTTTCTTGTAAATCGAGTTTTTGTATAACTTATTTTGACTATATTACTTGTAACTCTGTTCTCTTGCACATTACTTATTCAATTCTTCACAACATGTAAGGCCCAAATACAAATCCTTCAGCAGATGCACTTATCTCATTTTTGACAAATTTTGACTTATCCAGTTATTTCTCTTGATCACATAAATAAGGAAAACAGTCATTTTTACATTATGTATCACATTTTCTAAAAAACATTCATTGTATAGGAGATCCCAAAAGGTAAATAGGTAGATCGTTAGTTAACGTAGCACTGAAGCAACACAAAGTGCTATTGGTGATGATACGAATTCAATCTCGAAGGAAAAGGATCCGAAAACAACTAACTACCGTGAACTAATATTTAACCACGGTCAGATTACGAGGTCAATACCATAGCTGGCACCCCACTTATAAAAATGACAATAATAAGTGACAAGGAGAGTTCAGAAAAAAATTCAAAACTCAGAAAAATGTTACGGCTTATGAATTTAATATGGAATGTGTTTTCAGGGCATATATATCTCTAGAAGGAGTATGTCTCTGTACAACTGCTTTTCCAAAGTAGTCCACTAAGTTCTCTATTGGTTTCAGATCAGGAGATATTGCTTACCACGGTATTCGCTAAATGACTTCATTTTCAAGGAATACGTTAACGAAGTTTGCTCAAACTGAACAACCATTATAGTCCATATATAAAAAATCATATCCATATGCACCCCTGTAAAGTCTTACGTAACATTCTAAGACCTCGTCCCTATATCTCTTGTTGGTCATAGATCCTCCGTTGAAAATGTGTAGGGGCGTACGTCTATCGATCATTATACCTCTCCACACATCACATCTGCACTACCAAAACGGTCACATTCCATAATGTTCGAAAGAAGATTTCGCGTTCCTGACTCCCTCCAGATATAAAAACGCTTAGAATCAGATGTTAAACTAAACCTCGACTCATCAGTAAAGAGAACATGGGTCCATTGGTGTTGACTCCAGTTCTGATGTTCTTTGCACCAAGCAATCCCTTTTAAGTTGTGTCTTTCTAGTATAAACGCTTTTTTTTTATTAAGCCTTCTGTATACAATTTGCCACGATACAACAGTTCCCGTGGTGGCTGCAAGCTTTGTACATAACTGTCTAGCAGTAAACTTCCTGTTACTACGGGAAGTTATTGCCATATATCGATCTTGAGAAGCAGTTGCTATACGTTTGTATAGGAATCCTTCCAACATTTCTAGAGTTCTGAAATTGTTTCCATAGCGCAGAGACTGAAATATTCACACATCTCGTTGCTTCCATTATTGTCTGCCCTGCTTCTAAACGGTCAATGATGCACCACTTCACAGATTCTTCCAAATGATAATTCGAAGCCATAACAAACCGTTTCGAGTCCATACACACTGAAATCAAACGCTGTATTGTAGAAATTCACTCATATATTCACATTGCGCAAAGCGCATCATTCACTGTCTGATGACGTAACTTCTTGATTTGCATATCAGAAACCGTTTCAACACTTTTGATTGGATTATTCTAATTACGCTTGTCTTTCACACATTCCCTGTAAAAACGGATTACAAAAATTGGGTATTTCATGGAATATAATTATTTTTGGGTATGTAAAGATAATTTTGGATATGAGCGTGTATTTCCTTTCCTAATTTAAAATTTGTAGAATCTCATCGGTTTTTGTAGTAGATTTGCAGAATTCTAACATCTTTAAGCAAATTTTTCTTTCCAAGTTAAAATCTGCGGAATCCATTCATATCTTTACTGCATAAAATTAGGCTATCTCCAGTGTTTGCTTCACATGGTTTGTTCTCTTTATAGATTCCATTATTTTATTAATTAAATTTCATTTTAAGTTGTAACATTTTTCTCGGCGAGTGGTATAAGATTATCTCCACTAAAGTAAGATAGCTTTGATGTGTTTTTAACTATACTTATAAGATAATTCTGTCTGCTCTCAAAGTGGAATCTCGTAATTTTTTTATGCTGAAGATTTCTTCATGTTGTTCGCAGGTTTTGTCGTCATTTTTTTTATAATTCTTGAAATCCCATAAATCATATTGAATATGGTCCGTATTTCATTTCGATTTATAACAGCAAATGTTCAGTGCATTTAGATATAGTACGATTCAGAAGATCCCTTTAAAATTGAAAATTACATTATGAACGTGAATTTCTTAATTATTAGCATAAAAATTGCAAGAACAATAATTTTTTTTTCTATTTTTGAATGTTAGTTTGATGAATATGCTATCGATTTGTACTTCATTCAAACATGTTGTCGTTCTATGGAACCTATTGTTAAATTACATAAATTCATGTTTCTCCTAACCAATCTTACACTCCTGTGGATAATCAATGCTCATTTTATGATATTGCATTTAAATTAAAATGCATTGTTGACTAGAAAAATCAAACAACGTCTTATTAAATTTTCTTAAAACTTAATTCTAATTGTTCTATGATTATTTTCGTTATCTACAAATCAGAACTTTATTTATTAATTTATTTAAATAAAACGTACTGTAAGTTTTAACAATTTTTTTTTACATTTAAAACAATATTAACATGTATTGTTTTTGTATTATTTAATTCAAATTAGTGGACTTGTTTATAAAATTATTATTATAGAACCTACTTTAATCAACTTACGTCATGGTTTACACATCATATTCAGAATTTTGTCAGACTGGCAGAAAACTGCCTTCATTGTCACGTGCTTCCATCTCTGTTGTATCTTTGTTATTTTGGAATTGCATGAAAGTAATTGTTCAGTGTAATGCATTTTATGCAAAAATGAAATACCCAATTATTATAAAGTGTATTTTAGGTTCACACTGATTGTAACTGCAACTTTTTATGTGAATGGCGAGGTGCAGCAACTTGACATAGCATGGACTCAACTAATCGGCGTAAAGTCACCAGGAGAGATATTCAGCCATGCTGTCTCGATTGCAACCCATAATTTGATAGCATAGGTACTGTGGATCTCTTTCTCTCTCTCTTGGGAACGAATCGCTCTTTCGATCATATCCTCCCAGATATGCTCCTCGGTGTTCATGCCTGACTATCTGAAGGTCAAATAATGTTCAGAAAGTGTCCAGGATGCTCCTTAAACCAATCGAGAACAAAATAGGCTCGGTGACATGGGGCATCTCATCCTGGAACATCCCATCGTTACTGGGGTTAGTAAAGTCCATAAAGGGCTGCAAAAGGTCATCAGGCAGCATTTCCTGTCAAGCAACGGATCAATTTGACCCAGAGGATCCAATTCATGACAGGTAAACTCTCCCCTCGCAATAATGGAACCACCACAAGCTTTCACTTGTTGACAAGGTGGATTCATACCCTTATGGGGGCCACCGGATCTAATGCATGTGTTCGTGTGCTCAGGTAGATGCTGAAGCCGATGATGTGCTGTGAATGTCTTGTGCTGGGTGATGTCTTGTGCTGCCATATTCCACCAACTCCAAATTTCGCTGTATGGACCTCAAAGACACTCCTCTAGTTCGTCCCTCATTGAATGTGTCAGTCAGTTCACGCTAATAGGTTCGTCTTAGGACGCTTCTGTTCAGACGTCGCTGGTGTCGATCATTCAGCAGACGTGGCCTTGTGGAAGGTAATGCCTTCCGTGAGGAACCCTCTTCTCAACAACTTCCTAAATGCTATGTCCCTTGCGTCGAGCTCCGTCATTCCACGTTCAAACTCCTATAATCCTAGTCAGATCTACTTATTTTCCAGAAGTATGTGTATAAACATCAAAAAGGAAACTGAAGTAGTTTTTAACACTGGAAAGTAATTCTTTTTCACATAAACCATGAACCATTAAGAAATACGATAATAGCTTCTTGTCGATGCATCATGTGGAATCTAACTTTTCGACCTAAGACCTCATGACAAACATTGATGTTCAGATAAGATCTCTGTCGGCATTACGACCCAAACTGACGATAGGCTGGGATAGCCCGATTGTAGATTAGTAACCGGAGAGTTGTGAGTACAAACTGGATCAAAACAAAGACCGTTGTGTACGTAGAGGCTGGTGCATGTTAAATCTGTAATGACTTCATATGTCCTCCTGATTGAGTGGTGTGGAAGTTTGAAGATAGATAGATGACAGGAGTTGATCTCATCATCTGACCATGTTTTAAAATTTCGAGGTGTTGACCTCGGATCTTTTCCTTTGGGGTAGATCGCGGGTCGTCGCGAATAGCTCGTTACATTGCTCCAGTACGATGGAAATTCAATAACCTACCTACCTAAACTGACGGTATTTGAGGCTGCCACTGTTCTGACTGTGACTCTCGAAGATCTTAAAATATAAAGCCAATGCAGCTAAATTTTAAAAATAATACCGTGATTAAGAAAGTCGTTGATGATGTTTTTGTAGCGGTAATCTTTTCCAAATGCTAAAACCAGTTTTTACTGGTATTTAATAACTGTTTTGTTTTGAATCTCTAATCTACTATTTTGCATAAAACGATGCTTTGTTCGTCAGACGAGCACACAGAGATCATCACTCAACGAATATATTAAGCATATCATGCAGAAATCAAACTAGGAATCGAAAGCACCAGACTAATGTATAACTTCTGGAAAAGAGAAAGTCCTAAATAAGTCAATTTTTTTTTCACACAGATGCGAGGACAATTTAAAAGCACTTAGAAGCAAGTCTAATCGGCAGGATAGCTTCAGTTTTCGTGCATTTTCGAACTGCTTTACGAAAGCTTTTAATTCGTGTTTTCTGCTTTTGGGCTAACTTGTGCAGTTATATGTGATGACATAATTTTAAAAGTGATAAAACTTCATTTCAAGATATTAATGGAACGTTTGAATAACAATAGACCAGTATTTGTTTAGAAGATACTAATATTTTTCCTTTATTTGGATTCAAGGGAATGGGGTGTGATACAGAAGATAAGGAAAACGACAATTTCACAAAACCTGCAGTTCACGGTATAAAATCGTTGTGTTTGAGGTTAACAAACACTTTCCATGTCTGCCACTCATTGAATTGTTTGTGTTTGAACTCATTGAATTGTTGTTGTTTCTTCATCCTCGTTTTAAATACTTTTGCAATCACTTGCGTTTATTGCCATTTCCATCGATATGATTGTAGATAAAATTGTTTTCGATTTCATTGCTACTAAACAAAGTTCTAACGTACCGATTAACTTTTAAAGTTCAAAGCATGGTGTTGAATGAAACTGTTTGATAAGCAACAGATTTGTTTATCTTTCGCTAGTTAGCCAATTGGCAAAGATAATCGTTCTCTTGGTATTTACGTCATCACTGCACAATCCATTGTAATACGTCATCACTGCACAATCTATTGTAATAACGTCATCACTGCACAATACATTGTAATAACGTCATCACTGCACCGTCTAATGTAATAACATCTTCATAAGTATAAGTAATAGGGATTAATCAATACATACGTAAGATACCACTTAATGTTTTTCTCACCTCTTAAGATTGAAAAAATGTACTCCTTACTCTTCAACTGAGTACGTTGAGGATATGGCATGTTTTTTCTTGAAGAACTTTTGTTCCGATAATCTTTATTGCAAGAAGGTATGATTGAATGATCACCAACGTTTCCTCAAAGGAGTTTTCAATAATGAACATAAATTCATATTTTTTGTCAAATTCATTGAAAGATTTATGATCAAAATGCATAAATTCTATCTCCTTCCTCGATTGGTTGTCTCTTCAACTGTGGTTTTCAATATTAGACTTTTATGTGAATGAATTTTCAGTTTCCACTCACACGTATTCTTTGTTTCAATTTCCAAACACCAAACCTATCTAATTCAGCCACTGATAAATTCTGGAAGGAGTATTTTGATAAACTTAGACAGATATGGAACATGAGCATTCGAATTTGCAAAGAATGTGTGAGCTCCTAATTACACCAATTCAAAGCTTACAGATATGCATCCGATGCATGGAACTGCGAACTGAAACGGACGATTGTTTATTTTATTTACTTCTAAAATGCATTTAAATTAAAAACATCTATTTTTTTTAACTTATTAAAATGTTTGAGCCTTACTACCACCCTTTTCAATTTGCTCAGATATTTTCGAAACACCAGCCTATATCCAGCATGAATTACTTTTGGGTAGAAAATTTCGACTGTCTTTCAAACGTCTCGCAAGAAGCATTTTAACATAGAAAATAAATGCACATTAAAGTACCGACCCTTCCCTATTTTCTAAGTGAGGGTCCTTCTTGCCTTGTGATACTTTACGAACACAATCTTCATCACCACTTCCACCGCAAACCTTCAATCTAGTCTTTTTCCAACAGCTCTCTTCCTGCTGACAACTTGAATCCGCAAAAAGAAATCCTTCATCCAAATGCGCGTTATTCAAGACACTCCTCCGAATTGTTTCCGCGCGGAATTCATCGGGAGGTCCTGTTCGGAGAAGAAAAGAACAGTGGTAACGATGTGGTGTCTTGTCATCTCAAGAACGATCTCTTCCACAAACTCCTTCTTTTCATGTTTTCTTTTGCCGGCTCCCGAGGACGATGAGAACAAATTTTATGAAGACAGAACACGAGGGGGAAATAATCGAGAGCCGTCAAGGAAAACAATTCGCAAAAGAACTATTGCCCCACTCAAGAGGGCTACATTTTGAGATGGGCTCTTCTGTCACACAAAGGACAGCCTCGGGATATAATGGTAGATTCAGATAAAAGAGTTCTCCCGTCCCCAAAAGAGAATAATTATAATGGGATTGTTTAAGATCGGTGGTGTTGAAGGGAACAAAATCTGGGAAGATTAGCGAGACAAAACTTGTTCAGTTTTTGAAGTTCTAATGTAGTTTCAAAATTGTTAAACAGTTTTTTTTATCACACGAACTTGTAAAATATTTTTCTGTCAGGCATTTTTTTCTTTTTTCATTATTTTGTTTCATACATACCAGCAGGACATCTGTGTTAAAGTTTATAAACTACTTGTATAGCGGTGTTTGTTCTTACTCACATTCCACACCTTATTTAGATCCAATTATATGGTTGGTAGATAAGCAGGTAGTTTAACTAACATCGTACTATCGATGTTAATAAGTACGGATGGTTTCATAGCTGATATCAGACTCTTACAAGATTTTTTATGTTTGACTCATTTGTTGGACCATCGCTGGGATTGTTTACTTTGAGCTTCGTCCCAATGAGGAAACCATTACATCTGAAGTCTACTCAACACAATTGCAACGGGCTCCAGTTACATTTACCTATAAGCAGCCAACAATGGTTAACAGAGAAGTTCTCTTCCAACAAGACAATGCCAGACCACACACAGCAAGAGCTATCAAGAAAATTAGTATACATCTTGACAGTGAATTTCTACCCAATCCCCCATGTTCCTCAGATGTCTCGCTTTTGGACTATCTTTTCTTGGTTGTAGACAACCATTTACGAAATGAGTTATTCCAAAATCGACAAGACGTCAAAAGGAGTTGAAGCACTTTTTTGTTACCAAATAGAAAAACGTTAGTAAAAAAGGAATAATAAAAGTTGTTACGCTGGTGTTACACTATAAAAGTTCTTTGACAAAGATCTTTTATAAAATGCGTTTGACAATGAAATATGATAGTGTAATGGTCAACACTTTGATAAAAGACGCACTTTGTCGAAGTTTCTTTTATCAAAGTTAGCCTCTTCGTCCAATATTTGATAAAAGATTTTTGTTTATGCACTTTCTATCCTGTATTTTCAACCGCTAAAGACTACATACATACTTTGTGATTTGATCAAATAATTTAAAAGAACGGACGGGACTGTGTCGTGACACGGCCGCTAGGTTAAAGGAGTAAAATACTTTAGTGAGGCCATATGGTGAATGGGATTGAACGAAATTAGAACAAGACTGTTTTAATTTCGCACATCAAATGTTCATCGCTCAGCATATATATCACAATTGGTGCATTCGCTGTTGTTGAAGATTGTAGCTCATTACCGATCTCTATGGGTTGAACTCCATGATTCGAATATAAAATGTTTGTCATCAGATATTCTATTTGTGTAGAACCGATCGCACTCGTATCAGGCATTTATTCATCTTGAAGGTGCGACGAACGGTGCAAGAACTTCCTCCAAGCCCGTTGACACTCGGCATCAGATGTCCGAATCTTTTTGGATTCCCCATCTCTAGATCGTTCTTCCTGTTGACGTTTTAAATAATTCTTCTGGTGTTTGCTATGCATATATTTGGACATTTTAAAATTGACGCATTTTCGGACTCAACTTAGCGCTGCGATTGCATCAACCGATAACGTCAGCGCAAGATCAATGAGCATTTATAACATTTATTGTTCAATGCTCTTTTAAACGCGATATCGTTCATTTATGTATCATTTATATTTCTCGAGTTATAAAATTTTTCGCACTTACGCTTTATAGTGACATTCTAAAATTAAGCACGGTACCTCGGTTTCGAAAGGTAAGACGTATTCTATGTCAAAACCGATGTTTTTTCAATTTGGATAACAAGATCCCTGGTACCAAACAAACATCTTATAGCAAAACATGATTCTTGAAAGACCAAATAATTTGTAATAATTATTTAAGCAGTTGATCCTTGCTTCACTGCCCTCGTCCAGCTAAACCGAACCAGGTAAGACGTATTCTACGTCAAAAATGAGTGATGTGGTCAGTGGGAGCTACAAAGATGGTTCATATGTGAATAGAAAATGTTTTGAAAAATAAATGGATTCCAGTTAACCACTGGATAAATGAAAAAAAAAATAATTAATGGTTTGACAAGCCAGTACCTTGTTGAAAAGTTGATATTTTTTTTTCCAATGGCGGGCACTGGACTTTTTTCTTGGCCACTACAAGGCCGGAATCGATGGTCAGTACTTCCAATGGCGGGCACTAAGGACTTGCCCTTGGCCACTACAAGGCCAGAAGTGATGATCACTTGTGAAGGGTCACCCATGGTTTATAAGTGCATTTTCCTTCATATAAAAGGTCCCACCTTCAGAATCAAATAATTGGAAGTAGCTTCATCAATCCTTAAATACACTCATGTCCATAAATTAAAGCCAGTTCTGGCAAATAAAGGTTCAGAAACAAAACAAACGTGACTTATTCATAAAGCCCATTTATTAAACAAAAGATAAAGAACAAAAAGATGGTGTATGTATGATATCATTCATAAAAACTACGATTTTTGCTCACTGGAGCAAATACAAAAAATATCGACCTTACAAAAACTTAACATGACATGGTTGGTATGTTGGTTAATACATTGTATGTTACCCAGACGATGAAATACAGTCCGTACAACGCCTAGGCATGCTGAGGATCAAATTATCGAGCTGATATTGGGGAAGATCACTCCACTCAGCAAGCAATGCTCTCCGAAGTTCCTGTTACATGTAGGAGGTGGTTGACGGGCTGCAACTCGTCGGCCTAGCATGTCTCACACATGCTCTATCGGATTCAAGTCAGGTGAGAATGCTAGCCATTCCATACGGGTGATATCCTCATATTCAAGGAATTAGTTTACAATGTTTTCACGGTGAGGACGGGCGTTGTCATCCATAAACACAAATTCTGCGCCCATGGTACTCCTAAACAAACGTACATGTTGTTCCAGAATGATGTTTGAACCTGTAGATCTGTTCTGGAGCCCAGCATAGTTCCGCCCCAAACGAGCAATCCTACACCACCGTAACGGTGTCGTTCAATGATGTTGTCTTGGTGGTAGCGAGTACCTGGCGTTCTCCATATGAACGTCCGCCGTGAATCAAACTGCAAGCTAAACCTGGACCCGTCGGAAAACATCACCCAATCCCACTGTGACGATGTCCACATTCCATGTTCTCTACTCTAGGCTAACCGCTGGCGACAGTAAGTTGCCGTGAGCGGAGCACATCTGACAGGCCTGCGAGCATATAGACCAACATGTCCCAAACGTCTGTAAACGTTTTTCCTTGAAACTATCGTACCCGTAGCTGAAGATAGCTGACAATAAAGGTCCAGCTTGTCGTATGTTGTGCTCCGTCTGCTTCTTTTTGCAGTTACTGCCAAATACCGGTCGTCATTCGGCGTTGTAACTCGGGGGAGACTTGTACTGTAACGTCTACTGACATTTCCATCATTTTGGAGTCGTTGCCAGAGCCTAGAGATTACACTTTGGGTGATTCCAAGTTCCACTGATACTTCCGTCTGAGTACGCTCACATTCCAGGCGGCCGATAATTCTATCACGTAAAAAATCATCGACATGCGTCCTCTGTGACATAACTATTCGGTTGTAGCACTGAGAGGCTTACAGAACGCTTGTGAACAATTTTACTTCTTTGCTACCATTCCTTATATACACCTCTCTTACGCTCTTGTCATTGTGACGTATTACCGGCGTCATGTGATAGCTTCCTGTAATTTGGACATTATTCTTGAAGACGTGTGCGATAATTCTACAGGTGAAATTTTTACTTTAGAGGTCGATTTCCGTGTGATTCTGAACTATCCTTAATGTATGGAAATGAGTGTAGTTCATGTAACTTCTTTTTTTTTCGTGGCCAACAAGTTATGTACGATAGCAAAACAGAAAATTATTATTTTTATGTTAGTTTTCGGAATAAGTAAGTTAATTTTTCAATTTGGTTATTTTTATTCAATGTTAGAATGTATCATGCTTTTCACTTTTAACAATTTTCTCTAGTAATGCACACAGTGATGATACATACGCAAATATTTTTATTTAATCGTTTTGTACTCACGATTATCATGTATTCATTCACGTCATGTTTGAGAAAAATAAACTATGAAAGTAAGAGGAATTCTCTTCTTTCTTTTTTAAACATTATAGTGTTTATACTTATGCAAAGATTAATAAATTGATATGCTATATGCAGCTAACTTTAATACCAATGTTTTCAAATCATATAGAAAATTTACATTGAATATGACACTCTATAAGTATATTGTTATAACATAGAATTGGCGAAGACAGTCTTGGGAAAGATTTTTTGCAACCTCTTCAACATACGAATATATATGCATCCAAAATAAGAATTTAAAAAGCTATACTCAGTGTGTTGCCTATGTAAGAAGCGCGTAGAATTGTAACATTGTCTTTGGTTATGTCTTAGGTAACTAAATGTAAAAACGCGGCGGTACGAACCATAAATTCTGGATCTTAGCCGTAAAGTAACATGGTAGCTGGTGATACCAATATTGGATCAAAAGCAAAAAAAAATCTAATGCTTGGCGGTTTTAGGCAACATTATAACTCAACTAGACTCGCCGTCGTTTCTATTCCTCGAAGACAATAAAATACAGATAATTATAGCCCTATTTAAAAAGTAACCCAAACGGTGCATTTGCTCTCAAATCTAGTGACTGTGGAAGAATCAAGCTATCTAGAGATTGAGGCTGTCCTTCACAAAAGTGGAAAAAACATAGAGAACAGGGAGAATGATAGACCGTGCGCATAGACCAAATAGATCAACTGTTCATATTATGTGGATTTGATGCTGGTCACAATAGGAAGTATGGCGGAGAGAAGAGTTTATGTTGAAGGTTTTCGATTGTTTTACCAAATGAACTTCCATGGTTACACCTGTGATCATAGTTTTATAAATTTTAAAACATATGCTACGGATAGTTCGGCAACGCGTCGATTTTCAACCCATCTTAGATTCAAATACTTACTAAAATCTTTCAGTTATTTATTCTACCCCTTCCATCGTCATCTGACTGGTTCAAAATTGCGTGGTGTTGTCCTCGGATCTTTCCCATTGGGATTGATCCCGGACCATCGTCAATAGCCCGTCGTGTTGCTCTAGTACGACATTAATTAAAAATACCAAATATGCCCACCCCTTCCAAATCATATTTCAAAGTTAACAGCAAATGTAAATTTCTTTCAGAGGACTTCATTGTTAAAGTCAAAAAATAATTACAATAATTATTCCTAGTTACCGAGATGTTCAAAAATTAGCTGATTCTCAGAATATTCTATTATAATTAAAATAAGGGAACATAGTAAGAGCAAACGAAACTTTTGGATTAAAATATCGCCTATACTCGTGGGAATGTGAACAGCCGAAAAGACATTCATTCTTGCTGCAAGATAGTGATTAAAATTGAATAATCCAATCTCCAAGCACTCCATTAATTACATTGGTTTTCGAAGCACTGCCAAGCTAACTTTTTAAGGTTTTTCTCATACATTAATTACGTTTATTACCTATAACGTAAGAATACTTGATTAGTATTGATATTCTTTAGAAAAGAAAATCCTTGCACTAATTTAGCAGAAAGCCCCCCCCCCCCATAGTAGGTTTTAAAAAACTTTAAAGAAGAAATGTTTAACGATACTAACCACCAGAAATTGATGACTGATATCAGCTAGAAGCCCTTTTCTTTAAAGCACCGTAAAACAAGAAAAAAAAGCATACGCTTATTAATTGAAAATGATACATTATATATTGTTAGTTACGGTGAAGAATCGGTGGCTATTAAAACTGGGTAGTAAACTAATTATGGAAACAAAACGCCAGAAAATTGCTTTTGATTTGCTTCTGATCAAGAAAGTATTTAAAGATTGGTTGCTAATGGCTTACAGATATGTAATATGGTGATACCGAGTATTCGGCCAATAGGTCTTTCATGTAATATTTGCATTGTAAAATTCGTCATAGCAATTGGAGCAGTTTATATCAATTAGCATATTAGTTGCACTTCACATCAATTAGTCATTTTCGTTGCACATGGAGTAGTTATACCAGGACAACAGCTTAAAGTGGATTCTCATCCACTACTGGTCACATGAAGGAACTAGGATTCAAACCCAGAGATTGCTGAAACGAGGGCCAACAACAATCTGCGAAAATACTCATCAAAACTGAGTGTAGCATATAACACGATGAGACAATTGATGAGACAAAGCGAGATGATAAATGATCCCTGCAGTCAGACACCTCGTTCAAATGTAGAATTACATATGCTCAGTCTTGTGTCTGCGATAAGATCACGAATAAAACATATAGTGATTGTTGGTAATGTTACTTGTCACTGTCATGTTTTCAATTCGCATGACTAATCTACTATATTAAAATTAATCACATGTCAAAATCAATATGCTATCACCTCTAGTTCAGAATTATTGAAAACGAAAACCAAAGTATTCTCGCGATGCGGAGCATAAAAATGAACTGTCATTGATCCGTCGACCCTGCCACTTGCAAATGTCATCAGCGCAATCAACTCTGCCAAGCCCGTAATAACCCCGGGGTTGTTGCGAGTTGAAATCGACCATCGGTTGAATATGTCGCGTCCACCGTTAACATAGGTCTGACAAATGAACTTCAGAAAAGCTGTTTATAAATTTTGTGTACATATTATCAAATACACAAAAATACAAAAATGTTTTCCAAATATTTCTATCACGTCACATTTTCACATAAAATTGATTCCAAGTTACATATCGTCAGCTAATGTAATACCTCAAAAGCGCCTATTTTTTGCGAATCATGAGTTTCGAAAAAAATAAGCGCATCGATGAAGTGAGACCTCGTATTCGTCAAATCTACATGATAGAAAAATATTCATTAGTGATACTTAGTATTCGATTTCATACATCTTTTTGCTCCTCCTGTAATATTGATAGTTTGCACTTACGAGGTATCACATATTAGCCGATGATATCCAATCTAACTTGTATTTGGTGAAAAAACGTGATATAATTCAAATTGTCATTTCCATACTGTTTTTGCCAATATCACGGCTACTTTTCTTATACCTAAAAGGGGAAAATATAAATTGATTAAATATCTTGCACAGAACATGTTATGTTTTTCAGTTCTTCGGGGGGTTTTATATCTATAATAGCGCTTAGTGTAATTAACGTTTTGTATACTGCTTTAGATCCATGTCTGTTTTAATCAAACAGTAATCCACCATCATGCTAACATCCTAGTTTCTTTCACCTTTCCATATCTTTAATATCTTGGTGGAACCTTAAGCTCTGATCCTCACTCATAGCTCACTTCCTTAAATGAAATCAGAGCGTCCTGCTCTTAGACGTTCATGAACGCTTCGAATACTGAATCAGATACTATTTTTCTAATATTTGATATACAGTAAATTTTCTGTCTTCAATTTCGCTTTGGACAAGACTGGGAACTTACTAATTAGGTACAAAAAAAGCCGTTTCCATCTTTAGACAAAGCCTTGATGAACTGTTTCATCAGTCTGATATTAATAGGAATGAGTATTAATTCTTAGTATGAGTATTAAACACTTTCCTTGGGTTTACCAAACTCGTATGTTTTGCATTCGTAGTACCAGGTTGTACGGCTTGCCTGAGTGGCCCTTTATCACTACTTTTGAACCCAATTTATATCTTTAGGTGTGTCTCTTTCGTAGAGAAAACATGGATAATTTGTATTGAGAATCCATTTGCTCTGCTACGTCCTCAGGAAGTCCACGATCTCATACCGAAACATTTAGTTTGCTTTGAATTAAGCATTATGGCTCATTACTTGAGTACTCAGGAAGGAATTCACCACTTTCAGAAATCTCTTCGAAGTCGTGAAGACAACTATATAGGTTTGTACGGATTGAAATATGAGGTCCATGAGGCACAACTATAATAGTAGACAGAAGATTGAGTTAGATAATGTTATTCTTAGTCTATTAGTTATGGCAGTGTATTCTGCATAAGCAAAAACAAGTCACTTCTGTGTTTATTTAGTTCCCTCCATATCATTAAAATACCAAGAGCAAGAGTTCAACACAGAGAAGACTTTAAGCGAACCCTGCGGATTTGCATAAAATACGACATTATGCAATTCCAGTGCTTGCACGTGACCTGTTACGATTAAATACTATACGCGAAGTGGTAACGTAGTTAGTTCTGAGTGAAATTGTGACAATATGTCGAAACGAAAGGAACTTAGTGACTTTGAAAGAAGATTATCCAATGCAGAATTTGACACAGCTCTTACAAACAGTAAAAACCTACCTATTTTCAGGGTTCCCACTCTTTTTTTCTAACTAAAAGTAAGGACTGTCTAAGGAATAAAAATAAGGACTAAAAGGACAAATAAAATATTTGAAGCCTTATTATACAATTTAATACACGACTTTCGATCAAGTGGGATGCTCTCTTACAGATTAGTTAATCTAATAAGAATAGTAGTATGTAAAAAACTTTAATATTCAAGTCTTCTTTCCAAAAATTATACACAAATGATGCCACACAAAAATGAGATTTTTCAAAATAAGACGTCTGATTTTTACAAATGTCAGCAGTTAACATATGGGCATTTACGTGTACACATATCAGAAATATGCAAGTATGTAAACAAATTAAGAATGGAGACAACAAGAAAAAAAAAACTATTTTCTTAAAAACAAGGTTTAAATAGTTGCTTAAAAAAATATTTTCTCAAATTTTTTCGTCTATTTCCCTTTTTCTACTGTTTTCTAAACTTTTTCTGTTTTTCAATTTTGCGTTTGTTCTTCCAAATAAAGGAAATATTTTTGCCTTGAAGAGACAAACTTTTTTTTATAGTTGTAGTGTGACTATCATTAGAATTATTTCCATTCTCATGAATGAGCGTCTAAGCAATGTAGGATTCTTCCTTTAAGTGTGTTTTCGACCTCTATAATTATTTATTTACAGTTAATCCACGTTCTACTGTAGCTTGTCCATGCGATAAAATTATAAGAATTTTCATTATTCTCCATAATTTTTAATTTGCTGCATCTTTAAGTAAAAATAACTTAAAAACTGTCTAGTCTGTCAGATTTATGATAAAAGTTTTTTAATGACGCTGAGTACTTTGAGACATGTTTCTGAAAACTCTTTAAATTGAAGCTATAAGGCCATCGCATTTTTATCGCAAGCAGTTTTATCGCCGATCGGGCGATAAAGAGGTCAGAAATATTGTTAAAAAATATCATTTGAAAACTGAATTTTGTTTTTAAAGAAAAAAAGGCACATTCTAAGGACTATTGACGAAAAATAAGTACTCCTAAGGGCTTTTAGAAGGTCAAAATTAGCCCTTTCTAAGAGTCGTGGGAACCCTGTATATTGGGTGCTTTGACTGTAAATATATTAACTCATCAAAGGATAGAACAGGTAAACTTAAACATTCGTAACATTTTTAAACCCAGAAGTAATGCAAAATAAGGCTACTTTTGTTTTACTGATAAATATAGTGGGCTCTTGCAGTGACACTGAAAATGGGGGAAATGCTCATTACATGGAAGAAACAAGCTTACCTGTTCAAGTTTTTAAAAAAATTTTATATTCTAGTTTAAGTTGCGGCCTTGATACGATTTTAATTTTTTGTCGCCCAACCCCAACCACTGCCAAATGATAACAAAGCACGCCACATTCTAACGCGGATAAAATTTGGATTTCGAATTGTGATAACGCCAACGTGGCCACTTTTTGGGGGGCGAATGCGCAGATCACCAACTTGGCGAATTTTTTGCGACAGCACTGAGCTTTATGTCTCAACTGAGATTTCCTCAATTGGTAATTAACGTCTTACTAGAGTAACACAACAGGCTATTGACGACTGAATTACCTCAATTAATTGAACTCAGCAGTGTTTTAAGGTGCAAAACCGGACAAGTTACGGTACTTTTTAATTAACGTCGTACTAGAGACACAATGGGCCATTGACGACGGTCTGGGATCAATCCCTTAAGGGAACGATCCGACGACAACACCAAGTAATTTTGAAGCACGGTCAGATGACGAGGCGAATCTGAGCGGGGATCCCACTCTCCAAACTTCCATACCAACCCAACGTGAGGACTTTCGGCCACGACAGATTTAATTTGCACCAGCCGCCTCTACACCATTCGCTTACAAACATCCATGTACTGACCCGGATTCGAACCAGGAACCGGACAAGTTACGAAAAATCCGAAATGGTTAGCACACACATCTTTGCTGAAAGCAATTTATTTTCCCAAGACTTCATTCGGTGAAAGACTTCATTCGCCAAATTTTTAAATACTTTCGAGATATTACTCCTCCTATCAAAAGTCGTTTCTTAGCCTAAGTTGACTGTGGACAGATGTGTTTTGTTAAATCTCGAATAGTTACAAAGTAAAAGATGTCTTAGCTTAAAGATATAGAAATTTAAGTCAGTGATTCTTAAGAATGGAACCGTATACCAGCAAAATTTGATGGATACTCGAACTGCCACGAAAACGAAACGCGAGTTTACATTCTAAAAACGAATAAGAAAAATCCCCTTTGACTACAAAAAAATATTTTGATTAAATTAAGCATCAGAATCGCAAAACTTTTCTTAGCTTACCTTACCATTCGAAGCACACACTACTTAAAATAAAAGCAACAAACGAGAAAAACCATGAGACAAGCAGCGCCATACTCTCACAAGGGAGTAGTGACTAGGCAATAAATGCGCGATCTGTGTGCCATGCAATACAGAGGCTGTTCGCACATTTTTTAGACGATTTTGGTTAGCGGTAATAAAAAATCGTTTGCTGCAAAAGAAATAATTGCATTTGTACTATGTTTTTAAAAGTCTAAATTATCGTTTGCGGCTTGAGAGGTTTGTTTTTATTCAAAATGGCGTTTTTAACGAAGCAGTGGTTCGAAGGCTATATTTATGCTCTTTCCGAAGAGAAATATTCATATTCCGTTATCCAAAAACGATGTGAGAGTCATGGTTTTGTGATATCTAAAGCGTCGATATGTAATATCGTCAACAAGAAAGGAAAAAAACGTCAAATTGGAGCCTCAAGTGGGACAAAAATTCCAAACAAGTATCCAAGGAAGAAACGGACATCTTCGACTATTGCAAAGGTACGTTGTTTAATGTTAAAAGAAAATCCCCCTAGTCAAAGGACAATTGCAAAATCATTAAAATGCTCGATGTCCACTGTAAACAAAATGATAAACGTTGATTTAAATCTTAAGAAAGCGAAAAAACGCAATGTGTATCGTCTTTCTCCAAAGCATATCGCTGAACGCAGGACACGCTGCCGAATTCTATATGAGAAACACTTATCCAAAGAAAAATGGAAAAAAATTGTCACAATAGATGAATCATGAGTGTATTTAAATGATTGCAGCAAAAAAAGAGCCATTTATTATCCTAAAAGGGGAGAAAAAAATTTGAGTACACGGTTCACAGAATCGAAAGAAAGTTTTTCTAAGGGATTCATGATTGTTGCTGGTTTTTCATATAATAGCAAGTTAAAAATAAAAAGAGTGGGAAAAAATGTCAAGATTAACTCCAAATACTATCAGAAACATATTTTATCGCCAATTTTTCTGAATGAAATACCATCGCTTTACCCATAGTGCCATCAATCTGTGGAACTCCATCAAGACAAAGCTAGCAGTCAGCCATCAAAATCCACTGTAAATTTCCTAAAATAAATGGAACAAAAAACCGGTATAAATGCCATACCCTTCACTGATATCCCTACTACATCTCCCGATGTATCACCTATGGATTTTTGTGCTTTCGTACTTTTAAAATCTGCATTATCCAAACGCCGTCCCACAACCCTTACAGGACTCTGGAAAGCTGTTCAGGAGGAATGGGATAGAATGCCTCTTCTGACACTTCAAAAGGCATTATTATCCTAGAAATTAAGGTGTCGAAAGATAGTTCAGAATAAGGGCTATCAAATAGAACATTTAAAACACAAGAATTTTATGTAATTTAGTTTTGTGAATACAATATACATTGTCTAAAAAATGAGTGAACAGCCTCTGCAAATGGGTAGATGTGGTTGGACGTTTGTAAGCGTATGGTGTAGAGGCGGCTAGTGCACCTTAAATATCTCACAAGGGACTAGTGACTAAGCAATAAATGCGCGATCTGTGTGCCATGCAATAAAGGGGTAGATGTGGTAAATCTTAATAAGGAAGAAATAAAAAAAATTCTTATAGTTAATCCACCAAGCTACAGATGTTAGAAATGGGGCTATATATGAACTATATTGCAACGATTCCTAAATACCACGCTTAATTATTTATTCTGTTGCACTGAAGGTGAAGAATTTCTTTCAATATGAGAATGCACACTTCTGGCAATAAGATATTAATTATGAGAATCCACTAGCCAACAAGCTCACCAGACTTAATCCCATCGCCCCCATATTTATTCCTGCATTTGGCTTTGGTCATGTTTCACATAGATACACATGACGCCCATCTTTAGGTTTGGTTACCACAGGATGTCTACCCAATATTGGAAACTTAATTTCGTAATTTCGAGACTTTTTCAAGACTTGGTACTAACAAGTTTCATGACCTTAACTTTTAAATGCGTACATTTTTCTAAGAATTGGAAACATTTTTAAATTTTTATTTACGAACCTAAAATGTATCAAAAAATTCTATTTCCTATAGTTGGCATTTACTGACTAATATTCAGTGCTTGCATATCTCCAAAGCTATGCATTTATTTCACCATTTAAACATATACAATAAAATTTAAATATCATGCACTAAGTAACGGAATGCATATACTACTTCATAAAAAACCACACCCGTCCAACACGCCGCTACAGACCAATTACAAAAAAAAATTGAATACAACAGACTATGATGATTTTAGTGAAATAGTTTTAGTTTTTTTAACACTTGGATTTTTACAAATCGTGGAGATGGTTTTTTGATACTATCTGCTTCCATTATTACCGCCATTTGGCCCTTCTGTGCAACTTAATTTAAACTTTCGTCTAATGGCTAACAGTAAAAAACACTTGTAGATCTTCACAAAGGCTGTCTTGAAAATGTGAACCCAATCCGTAAGTTATAACATAGCCTAACTTGTCTTTGTGTAAATAAATAACTGGAAAGGCTGACATGTCTATCAGAAGCATAGCATATAGCTTTGTTTAAAGCCCATATGATTGCTCTCGATACACTTTCGTTTGCTACATATGAGCTTAAATTCTTCGGTTTTGAAGCTACAGGTGGAGAACACTGAATTTTCATGTCTATATACAGGGTTCACACTCTATTTTCTAACTAAAAATAAGTACTTTCGAAGGACAAAAATAAGGACTTAAATAAAACGTTGAAGAAACCATATTATACAATTTAATACCTGACTTTCGACAAAGTGGGGATGCTCTTACAGATTAGTTATAATCTTATAAGAACAGCAGTATGTAAAAAAATTTAATAATTAAGTCTATTTTCTAAAACATTATACACAAATAATGCCACACAAAAATTAGATTTTTCAAAATAAGCCCAGTCGGATTTTGAAAAATTCTGCAGTTGAATATATGTGCATTTACGTACACATATTACTAATACGCAAGTATACTGCTTACCTTATACACGTCTGCAGCTTCAGCCCACTTATGAAATTTAAATTCTCACACCAGTAATTATTTTATGTATACACTTTCAAAATTTATTAAAAAAAAAAAAAAATGAATAAAAATAAGAAATAAATTCATTTATTGGCACATCGGAGGTTTCACTAAAATAAAATGAATGGCAAACTATTCATTTACTAAAAGGAAGGAAAAGGATTGCATGTTGCATTCGTCAGTTAAATTTGACTGGATCGGAGACCGAACGAGTTTTGAAGAAAACATTTTCCCGTGAACCGAAACGGATCATAAGAACTATGCAAAAACTATGATAAATTTATAAAAAATTTATAAGGTTGAAATAATTGTGGAGAGTAAGAATTGAAATTCGTTGTTCTTGTCAGAAGCAGACGATTCGCGTAATATCGCACTCTTTCTCTCTCGGCGCAAGTTTGTAATGCGCATGCGCGAAGCATTGCGAACGGAGCGCGTATCAATATTCTTACTTCTTAACTTTTCCCTTTCGGTTGTGTTCGTCTTGTGTCTCTTTTCGTCTTGTGGAATAAATTATTGTGTTCTAATTTATGTTGTATTAATTGCACACCAACGAACACCACAAATGGTGACCCGCTATTAAAGAACGCACAATACCTGAATCCGGATATATTTTTCAAAATTATCCATTATTTTTCTTCAACGTGCTGTGAAGCCTTGGACTTAAAAATGACCGACGTCAGCGCTGTGAAAATTCCGTCCTACAACTTCAGCGACCCTGCACTTTGGTTCCACATGTGTGAGAGTACGTTCGAATTAGGAGTACCCAAACCAATAACGGACAATCGTACCAAGTTTAACTACATTGCATCCAACCTTCCTCCAGAAGCAGCGTCGACAGTTCGCGACGTCATCACGAAGCCGGACCCGACCGACCCTTACCAACATATCAAAAGGGAACTAATCAACCGAAGTGGCGAATCATCACACCAGGAAATTCGGAAACTTTTAGCTGGCGAACAATTAGGAGACAGGAAGCCTACTGAATTGCTCCGCATCATGAAGCGACGTGCCGAATCGCATCAAGAGCCAGACGAGCTCATGCTCGAACTTTTTCAAACGCATCTGCCAACGCGAGTACAGTCCATTCTTGCAGCCATAACTCCTCTGACGATCGAGAAAGCAGCGGAAGTGGCCGACCGAGTACTGGAAGTGACGCCGATGCCGGTAAGTGCTTGCTCAGTTGCCTCAGTTTCCATGGAAGATCGATTATTTGCAGAAATTGAAAAATTAAATCTGCGCATAGATAACCTTTCTCGTGGCAGAAGCCGCAGTCATAATAAGCAACATCACGCGCCGGGTAATCGCAGCAAATCGCGATCCAGCCAAAACCAACACGACCAATGTTGGTATCATTTTAAATTTGGCGAAAAGGCCCAAAAATGCACACCTCCCTGCAAATTAAAAAAAAAACGACCGAGGCCTGGTGTAGAGGCGACTACCACCTTGCCCAAAAATTCTCATCGCCTATTCGTACGCGACAGACGTACTAATATACAGTATTTAATCGACACAGGTTCTGACGTTTCCATAATTCCCGCATCAAAATTACAAAGGAGAAATGGCTCGGAAATGACTCTTTCCGCAGCAAACACTTCCCCCATCCATGTATACACATCACAAACTCTCTCCTTAGATCTGGGTTTGAGACGCGTATTCACATGGACATTTTTAGTTGGAAATGTGTCCACTCCCATAATAGGCGCCGATTTTCTGTACAATTTTAACCTAGTGCCAAATTTAGTGCAGCATAAATTGAATGATGCACAAACAAACATAAACACTGACGGCATAATGCGCAACAGTAGCATCCATTCCGTAAAAACGGTATCTGGTAATAGTGTATACCATAAATTGTTAATGGAATTTACAGAAATCACACGACCTCCACGCCCGGATCAGGAGATAAAACATTCAGTTGTTCATTACATCAACACGACTGGTCCGCCCGTAACGGCCAAAGCCCGCAGACTTGCACCTGACCGCTTACACATTGCTAAGGAGGAATTCAAAACAATGATCCAATTAGGCCACATGCGCCCCTCGCAAAGCAATTACGCATCTCCTTTGCACATGGTACCGAAAAAAGATAGCTCTGAATGGAGACCTGTTGGTGACTATCGAGCACTTAATGCTCAAACAATCAAAGACAATTACGGTGTTCCAAATATTTTAGATTTTACATCGAACCTACATGGCACAAAAAAATTTTCGCACATAGATCTCATGAAAGCGTATCATCAAATCCCTGTAAAACCAGAGGATGTTCATAAAACTGCCATTATTACACCCTTTGGTTTATACGAAAGCTTACGTATGCAATTTGGTCTGTGTAACGCCGCATCTACTTTTCAACGATTTATCAATGAAGTAACTCGAAACCTCCCTTTCGTTTATGCTTTTGTTGATGACATATTAGTGGCTTCTCGATCATCAGAAGAGCATATCGAACATCTACAGATTTTATTTGAACGAATACAACATTATGGCCTTACTTTAAAACCATCAAAATGCGTTTTTGGAGTCTCCTCCATTGATTTCTTAGGTTTTAAAGTTTCCGAATCGGGTATTGAGCCTCTGCCAGAACGTGTAGAATGCATCAAAAATTTTCCAAAGCCAACCACTATCACACAATTAAGGCGTTTCCTTGGATTATTTAATTTCTACAGACGTTTTGTACCCAAAGCAGCTCATATATT
Organism: Metellina segmentata; assembly: GCA_947359465.1. NCBI lineage: Eukaryota > Metazoa > Arthropoda > Arachnida > Araneae > Tetragnathidae > Metellina > Metellina segmentata. Next base: position 67,505,210 of record OX375879.1, on the reverse strand, counting down.
AGCCCCTTTAAATAAATTCTTAGAAGGCGTCAAAAATAAAAAGAAATCTAAACGAATTACAGTAAACAAACTTAATGAGTTACTTCAATGGACTGATGTGGCAGAGCAATCATTTACGGATGCTAAAAATGCCTTAGCAAGTGCAACTCTTCTGCAACATCCGATACCTGGAGCGAAGCTGAGTGTCTGGGTCGATGCAAGCGATTTAGCTGTTGGCGGTACTCTTATGCAACTGAATAAAGATGCCTGGGAGCCTATTTCATTTCTATCTGCCAAGCTTTCCAAAAGCCAACGGAACTGGTCCACGTATGACAGAGAACTATTAGCAATATACACATCCGTCAAACGCTTCAGACATATGCTCGAAGGTCGTGATTTCATCATTTTCACCGATCAAAAGCCTTTGATTTACGCCTTCAAGCAGAAGCCAGACAAGTGTTCGCCAAGACAACTCCGTCATTTGGACTATATCTCTCAATTTTCAACAGATGTCCGCCATACAAAAGGCACTAACAACGTCGTCGCTGATGCATTATCTCGCATAGAAATTGACACTATCTCTTCTCCATTAAATTTTCAAGAATTTGCTTCAGCCCAAGCGAATGATTCAGAGTTAAAGGCGATTCTAACCAAAAACGACACTTCACTAATTTTGGAAAAGACTTATTTTCCAATCGCTAATTTGGAACTGTTGTGCGACATGTCCACCGGACAACTTCGACCATTTGTCCCACAATCATATCGAAAAATCATATTTAACCAACTTCATGGACTTTCCCATCCAGGAATCTTCGCTACAAATAAGTTGATAACTTCTCGATATGTTTGGCCAGCAATGAACAAATGGATTAAAGAGCAGGTACAATGCTGTATTCCTTGCCAACGTTCTAAAGTCCATCGCCACACCAAGACTCCACTTGGTACATTCAACCAGATGCTCGATTTTCCCATATACATCTGGATTTTATTGGACCACTGCCATCATCTGACGGCCAACGTTATTGCCTCACGATAACTGATCGTTTCACTCGCTGGCCTGAAGTAATCCCGACTACTGACATGACTGCCGAAACAGTTTGTCGAGCACTATTAAGTGGTTGTATTTCCAGATTCGGCTGTCCTACAACAATAACAACAGATCAGGGCAGAAGTTTCGAATTAAATCTCTTTAGACAGCTAACTAAAGTGCTTGGAACCAACCACATCCATTCCGCAGCGTATAGACCCCAATCTAATGGGTTAATAGAACGTTTTCATCGTCACCTCAAAAGTGCTCTTAAATGCCATGAGCATACAAAATGGACCGGGGTACTACCAATTGTTTTGCTAGGATTGCGATCTGCAATAAAGAACGATATTAACGCTACGTGTGCAGAACTTGTATATGGAACAACACTTCGTTTACCATCTGACATTTTATTAAGTGAACAAGTTTCTGCAACAGCCTTTCCATCATACGTAGATCAACTTCGCACCTTGATGCAAACTTTAAATCCAATTGCAACATCAAAACATTGCAAGGATTCAATCTATGTTCATCCCTCATTGGAAACATGTTCTCATGTGTTTTTACGTGTGGACTGTCACAAACCTCCATTGTCTCAGCCTTATACTGGACCACATCCTGTTCTTGATCGTTCGGAAAAGAACTGTCGGATTATTGTGAATGGCAAAACAATTTCTGTCACGTTAGACAGAGTAAAACCTGCTCATATTCTGCGTGACGATAGCAACATTAACTTATCTTTGCCTTCTAAATCTACAGAGTCCAGGGAATCTGTTCAACCTCTCACAACAAGAAGTGGAAGAACCGTACATTTCCCCAAAAGGCTTATTGAATATATTTAATGTTATATTTGTACATATTAACGATTATCATTGTATATTTGTGTTTACTCATTCATTTTCAATTTTTTTTAACACATTCTATTGTTACGAAAATGTGCGTATTTTTCTTAAATTTGTGTTTTTTTATGTTTTTAATGTATATAATCCTCTATTATGACTGCATATCGTTCCTCGGTATCCCTCTTTCACTGGGGGGATACTCTGTGGAGAGTAAGAATTGAAATTCGTTGTTCTTGTCAGAAGCAGACGATTCGCGTAATATCGCTCTCTTTCTCTCTCGGCGCAAGTTTGTAATGCGCATGCGCGAAGCATTGCGAACGGAGCGCGTATCAATATTCTTACTTCTTAACTTTTCCCTTTCGGTTGTGTTCGTCTTGTGTCTCTTTTCGTCTTGTGGAATAAATTATTGTGTTCTAATTTATGTTGTATTAATTGCACACCAACGAACACCACATAATAAAATGCAATTTTATTGAATGGATATATAGAGTATTTTAATAACACAAAATTAATTTGAAAAGAATCATCTTCGCTGGCGATGGAAACGGATTGCGCAAGACATAACTAAAGCAAAGTGATTTTAATATTAAAAGTAAAATTTAAGCATAATCGGTCGTTGAGTATTTGTCACCTGGATACAAAGAAAAAAAAACTTATAAAGAATAGAAAATTATTCGTTTTCGGTCAGCTGACACTCTGGTTTACGTCTTTGCGATCTTTTTTTCCTATGTTTTTTTTTAATCGATCGGGTTGGGTTTTTTCCGTATTTAATGCCGTACTCCTAAGCAGTTTTATCGCCGATCAGGCGATGAAAAGAGGATAGAAATATTATTAAAACAATCGTCATTTGAAAACTCAATTTTGTTTTCAAAGGAAAATAAACACTTTCTAAGGACTATTGACGGAAACTAAGTACTTCCAATGGCTTTTAGAAATAGGTCAAAATAAGAACTTTCTAAGACGCGTGGGAATCCTGTACATATAAATAAATGGCCCGATTCATTTGGAATAAATTAATTCATTATAGGGACCGAAGATACTTTTTTTTTAATCCAATCGGTCGTTTGTTTTTCAATTGAAACAGCATTAGCTAACATTGTTTCGGAAACAGCATCAGAAAATAGTGTTCCAGATGGGTTTTTTCTATCGCGCGCATGCGCGACAGGTCGGCAGAAACGATAGCAGACTGGTATTCACAACATCGCTAGTTGACGCTCATAACGTTACACAAGCTTCCGGTGACGTCTCTCACGTTGGGTTGGCAGTTCAGGTGTTGCTTCGTCATCTGACCGTGGTTCAAAATTACGAGGTGTTGTCCTCGGATCTTTCCCTTAAGGGATTGATCCCGGACCTTTGTCAATAGCCCGTTGTGTTGCTCTAGTACGAAGTTAACTAAAATTACCAATTACAGGTGACGTCTCAGCCATTTTCAAAAGTCCATTTGGTATAAAACGGGGTTTAAAAACAAGGAAACATTTCGTTCTTCCATTATTTACAAAACGGAAAAACTCGTGACTGAGAGGCTAATTTCGTGACTTTTTCAAACTTTTAGGGACCATTTTCTGAATTCGTGATTTTTATGACAGGTAGACACCCTGTTACTAGTATACTCAATACATACCAGTTCACCTGTGCGGAGCATCTTCACTGAAGGGGTCTTAATGGTTCTGTTGATGGGTGTGTGTAAAAAATATTTCATCTTTTATATAAGTAAGTTCTGTGTATTAAAGGAGCAATGTAAATCAATCACTTATGACTAACTATTACAGTATCAGTAAAACTGCTTTAAAGATAATTTTTCACGATTAATAATTTTTAAACTATTTTTTATGATTTTGAGAATATACTGTCAAAAAGAGGACTAAATACAATTTGAATAGGAGTAGTAAATCTTATTAAAAAATAACAATTCATGCACCAAGTCAAAATAGGAGGTAAAATAAGCATAGGAAAAAATTAAAATCCAGTTGAATACAATACATATCTATTCAACCATTTATAATGGATTCAAGTATATTTCTATTATGCATATATTTCGTTTTTAAAGTATAACAAAGTGTTGCATAACTCAATCAAATTTTGAAATTATGCCCCTGAATGTCCTTAAATTTTTTTTTTGTTGTTGTTTCATTTTATTCACAATTATTAAACTTTAACAATTTTACCACCTGCTATACTAAGTAAATCATTATTTGAATCGAGATGAACTGAATTAATGAATTCAAACAAAGAATATTAGGAATAAATTAAATTAATACATATTATTTATCAACAATATTTAATAGATTGTAATGCATAAAGGAAATTGCACATCATAATCTACAGGTTTCTCTTGCTCTTATTTATTTTGAATATGTTTGTCACTTAAAAAATATACATATATATATATATATATATATATATATTCAAATTGGGCACTGCATGCACATCATTTAATGTTGCCCCACCATCTTAATATTATCTTTAAAAAAAAAAACCTGAAATCCTTCAAACATATGTAAATTTTATATTTAAATCAAGTTCATTTTAATCAAGTTAAAGATGTATGTAATTTTATTTGAAGTTTGCTTGCATTCTTGGCTGCATTAATTCTGCTTTAGAGAATTATTCTAATAAATACAACCTTTAATACAATCTCGATACTCTTCTAATAATTAATTTAATACCATAAGTTAATTTTAGTTTAAATAATATAAATAAGGTGAAGTCTCTTTATTGGCTCTTGTAAGGAAATACAGTAACTGGAAAAATACTTATCAAAATACAAGTCAAATGTTGGTCCAGTTCAACCAAAATAAACACTACAGCCACCTACATTTAGCTAGACAAATGTGTATTTCATAAGTTTTCTTTTACTTTCAAACTTGAATGTTTTTGCAAAATTTAAGTTAACTATGACAGTGGCACAAGTTTTATTACCAAATCATAGCTAAATAGTAATCTTAGAGTGAAACCAACACCACATTGGAATGCAAAATTATATTGAAATTTTGGTATCTACTTAAAATTAACTAAGGTGAATGTAAAAGGTGAAATTGGTAATAGCTGGCATCTTTTCAGAACAAACATTGTAAAGAGATATAAGATTATTTACATTAAAAAAAATCACAACTGTACATTTAAAAATATTTATTAATTTACATAACATTTTAAATTTTATCATTTGTCACTGCAGGTAATTGAAATCATGGAATGTATATAATGGAGAGATGAATAACAAAATAGAATTTCTAAAAACATTTTATATGTATTTAATGAAACAAGAGTTAAGCTATCTTAATGTTGCAATATACATTCCAATATACTTTTATGATACAAAATCTTCAAATAAAATAAATGCATTTTTTAAATTCCTTCTTTGGGCAACATACTTTGTGAGAATAATTCATCAATATAACTTTTTTTTTCCTTGATTCTTCTTTAACTTTTCAACCTAAATCTGAAATAAAATAATCAAAAAGATAAGAGTAATTTTAATAAAATAAGTAAATCAAGATAAGTGAAACAAAATAGTTTAAATATCATGGACAAAAAATCTAACAAATGAACAAGTAACAATGAAAAACATTCAAACCTGTTTTTCAATGATGTATTCCAGTTCAAGGTTAAATTATATTGAGCATTTCGATACTTTACAAACATATATTTAATTGCAACAACAGGAGTATTTAATATACAGAGTTATATGGAAAAATTTATCCATGCCTCTTTATTTGTGCATTGTTCATAGCAGACAAATGCAAAGGTAAAATTTGACAGAGAATGAATGACATCTTCTAAAATTTCATACGCATTTGAAACAAGACATTTTCATACCAAATGACATTGACGACTGAATAAATTCTCTGACAAGACCACTTTTTGTTCAATCAGATTAAAAATTCAGAAGGAGATAGAGGGCCTGTGGCCTAGGTTCTTCAATGCATGCATCCTCTACCAGAATGACACAACACATAATTTCCACCTAGAAATACCCAATTTTGATAGTTGAAACCTCCCCAAATTTCAAATCTATCCTAATTTAACCTACCATATTTCAAGTAATTTGTTTCAGTCATTCCTGGATTATCAGTAAGCTTAATTTAGAGCTCCAATAATTCTACACTAAGTATGGAATTAAATTCCAAAAAATATGAATTGTAAATCTTGATATATCTTGCTGGAAATTGACTAGGTTTCTTACTACTTCAGAGCACATGAAACCAGTGCATTGACACAGACATTCCTATTTTTTTCAACAAACATAAAACACGAAAAATAGATTGTAAGTCACGTATCCCAGTCAAAATTTCTTGAAATCTTTAGAACTAGTATAGCTTTGGCAGCAAAAGTAGCAACATTTCTAAGGATCCTTCAGTATTATACAGTCATTCAGCTCCTGTTGAAAAAGAACACAAAAAAATGAGACATGAACAGAAAAACATTGTTTATTTACAACATCCTTGAAAAGTGCTTCTTTGTAGCAATGGTTACAATAAATGCTCAAAATTGCGCCCAACAGTAATACATTCTTGGTAGCATCGAAGGAGTGATTGGCGAACAGTTCCAAAGATGCCAGGCATTTCGTGCACGCTTGCAGCTGCAATGGATAGTTGAGCAACAAGTTTGATAGCAATTGAGTCAACTGGAGTCCCTTAAACAATGGTCTTGAGATGCCCCATAAGAAGTAATCAATGCTCGAAAAATCTGGCGATTGGGTGGCCATCGGACTTGTCCGACCACGGGCCCAATCTATCACGCCGCAAAACTGGCATCCAGGTAATTGCAGACAACCATGTTGAAATGGGCTGGCGCACCATTACAGGGTTCATACAAATTTTCACAAATCAAAATCAAGGAGTGATTTTTAAAATTTCAAGGAGTACGTTTTTACATAACTTTACCGATTACACCAATAAATCATGCTTTGCAACAAATTTAAAAGTAGACTAGTTTAAAAAATATTTAAAATACCTTGCTTAAAATTTAAGTATAATTAACCTATAACACACTTTTAATTGTTAGAGGTTAATTATAACATCTTACCATAAACCTCATTAAGTGCATTGATAAAAAAATAACAAACTCAATAATTTTCATACATAGTTTAATTAAAAAAAAGGTTACACATTTTTTAGATCTGCTTTTTTTGCAGTTATTTGTACAGCAATTTCATCTAGTGTAATGTTTTTTTCTTTAATGGTTTTTCTGAGGCTGTTTGACTTAATAAAAAAAGAAATGTCTCTTTTTGCCTGTCCTTTCTGAGCAAGCTCATCTGCTTCTTTTTCATTATCCACAATATCTTTCTGGAGACAACATCTTTTTTGTTCCAAATAATCTATTTCTTCCTCAATCAATTTCCTTTTGACTCCTACCCCTTTGTTTTGGTTACGTTTTTGTGTTTCCAAAAAATCTTGATATTTGCCCCTTGCTTGCTTGAGCGGATAGCCTTAGTTCCTTTGTTATGTTAACATTCTTAGCACTGCCATGGATTTTTAAAAAATCGTGAATTTTTCTTTGAGCAATATAGGATTCATCCTTTAAATTTTCCACTTCAATAGATTTATTGACTGAAAACCCTCTTTCTACAGATGCCTGGTCATGTGACAGTATCAGGAGCATCTTAAAGAAGTCCAACAGGTCTCCATACTTTTCCTCCTTTAAAAAGGAATAATATAATTCATCAAGACACATTGTTTTGGGATTAAAATTCTTGAATTCCACCGAGAGGTTCTTTTTTATATTGTCTAAAAATTCAAGATATAATAGAAGAATTCCCCCCCCCCTTTTTCATCAGAAATTTGTTTCTTTTGGGAAAAATATGTCAGAACACTTTTTATTTTCTTTTGTAACTTCTCTTTTGATTTTATCATATAATTAGGAATAATGCATGATACATTTCTTACGAGTAGGTAATTGGGCCATTAAATGTTGTATTAAATTAATGACTAGATTTTTACAATCATTTTTCAACAGAAGAGCATTTCCTTCTGTTATCTTTTTCTTAAAATTTTTTTCTTTAACATCTTATCAGCAGTGAAACTTAAACTTATTTTATGTTTAGATTCATGAAGAGATGAATCATCAAAATCAAATTCACTCAACTTCTTCACTGATGAAATTTCTTCAATGCTTGAAGGTTTAATTACTTTGAAAAGTTTCAGTAAATTGCAAACAACTTCAAAATATCCTGGCCCAAAAAGGGAAGCATAGGTTTATCTGTCTGGTAAAGTTCCAGAAAAGGTGCAATTAATTTTGCAACAGAGAGGAATACATTGAATTTGATTTCAATAGATGGATCTTTTACAGCCTCCAAAATCACTGAAAACGATTTGCACGTAGCTTTTGGAAAGATCCCCTTTTCAATTTCAGTGAAATATTTAATTACATCATTCCATATCTCCAAAACTCTTTCAGTAGCCGGGCACTTTTCCAGCCACCTGTGGTTGCAAAACTTTATATGAAATTTTTTTGTATCAGATACTTTCATATAATCATCTCTTCTAGCTGGAGAATCTTTGAAATACCAATACAATGCATTTAAAATTTCTGTTATATTCCACTGATTGGAAGAAACTCCTTTATTTAATGAATTATTAATTATATGCTGCCTACAGTTACACACTGCACATTGAATTCTTTCCCTAAACTTTCTTGTAATTTTTCATAAAATTTCCAATTGACAGCAGGGCCATCCATAGATACATGCAGTAACTTTTTCAGATCTATCTTCGATGTAGCCTCGTAAAAAGCTTTCAGCAAATCCTCAGAAGTAGAATGACCCAAAAATATTAAAGTTAAGTACTGAGTCCTTACCCTGTTATCGTCAGGATTCCAATACCGGATGTGTACATCCATCTGCTTCTTTTGGTTGGTGATGTTAAGCGTTTCATCAAACAGCAATTTGTAATGTGTGATATCTTTTAGGTATTTATTCATTACACTTTCACAGTAAGGTGCAATGCCAAAATGACATAAATATCTTGCCTTAGATTCCAGTAAGGCATTCGTTGTTTATTCTATTGATTGACTGGCATACGGCGAGGGCCATAACTTTTCGAAGCGATAAGAGATTCGCTACGCTAAGGGGCGGAGTGAAGGTCATGATGAATGGGATGATGTTTTGGTATGACCCACGTGGAAGAAAACGGAAGAAACGAATTTTTTTTTTTTCGAAAACGGCTACGGATTGTAAGCATTTTTATCTGGAGATAAATGTTTTCAGAAATGTTCAAAAATGAAAATCAAGGAGTTTTAAGGAGTCCAACCCCAAATTCAAGGAGTTTCCATAGTGCTTGAAAATGAAAATAGTTTTCAAGGAGTTCTTAAGGAGTTTTCAAGGAGCGTACGAACCCTGCATTATGCTGAAACCACACGTGATTACGATCAACAGTCGGAACAGAACATCTTTCAGCAATTCTGGTAAAACCTCTTCCAGAAAAGTACGGTAATGTGAGCCATTGAGTCACATTGATAGGAGATATGGGTCTATGAGAAAATCATTCACAACACCCATTCAAACATTCACAGAGAAGCGTTTTCGGAATGCATGTGGACGTCTAGTGTGTGGATTTTCTGTTGTGCACACATAAGTATTATGCACAGTGAAAACACCTTCCTGTGTAAAAGTCGACTCATCGGTGAATAGCACAGAAGCTGGGAAATCTGACTGCAATGCACACTGCTGCAAGAACCATTGGCAGAATTCTACTCGCAGCGGGTAAACACTAGCATGCCATGCTCGAACTCTCTGAATATTGGAATGGGTGTAAATGTTCTTCATTTAAGACTCTCCAAATGGTGGGTTGACTCACATGTGCATGACGTGCAATAGCTCTTGTACTTGTGTGGGGTGTTTCATCCACAATGTTCAAGATGGTTTCTTCCATGTTTGGATGTCATACAGTTCTTGATCCAGTTCTTTCATCAGAGCTGGCAATGAATGAACCCTATTCACAAAGGTGCCAATGCAACCACTCAAACAATTTGTGGTTCTGCATACGCTGTTCAGAAAACATTCCTGATACAGCCATACGCTGCTCTGCCGTTCCCATCAGCGGCAACGTACATCTTGTGCATGTCCGCCTTTTCAGTATTCGTAAAATCTCCCAACACGGCAGACAACACAGTTGCAAATGACGTTTTTTTGCAGATGCATCAGATCACAGATGGCCAGGCACACTACTGCCCTCTACCCACAGTATTGCCAGCCAATCACAGCTGCCGAGTTTGTATTACTGTTGGTGGTCGCAATTTTTAACGTTAATTGCAAACATTGCTGCAAAGAAGCACTTTACAATGATTTTGTAACCATACAATGTTTTTTATTCCTGTCTCATTTTTTGTTTGTGCCTCCACGCGTCACTTCCAACCATACATTCCTATACGAAAAATGCATGTTTTAGTAAGCCGTACCACCCCTCCAAGTTTGTTTCAAGACCGTAAAATCACCCTGCACACTACTGAATGTAATTTAACTATCGAAAAAAAAGACAAGTACCTTGTACTTGTTAGAAAATGTTTAGAACCATAGGCTCTGTCAAACGCAATACAAATCCTCCAACTGATAATCTCAGCAAACGATCCTTTCAAGCGATGTTGAACTGAAGAGAGGATAAATACCACATTCTAACATCTCACTCTGAAGAAAGACACAGCAAGATATTTGCTCAATATGTTGCAAGTAAGATACATTGTACATTTATCAACTTTTAGCCACTTTGCTACACAATCAGGCATTAGTGTACAGAATTAAAATTTATTGTGTATGCACAAATTGAGACAATATCACAAAGCAAGTTAAGTTTGCACATTGCTTAGATAAACGTTTTCATTTTATGACATTAATTTTAAACAAAGTGTTTTCAAGTTTCCCAAATGAAAAAAAGTTTCCTTTGTGGTTACAAAATGTACACTGTTATGGACAGGATCATAGCACAGAATAGATGTCTTGAATGCCTACAAAATATTTAATACAAATTTAAAACATAAATAAAAAGTTACCTTTTCCCAACTTTTCTCGCAGACGAAATTTCGGATGCTTCCACACAAGCATTGCTTGCTGCTTTTTGAGTTATTCGAGAAGGAAGTGTCTGTAAAATTGAGAAATAAATACTTGCACACTGATAAGAAAAAGTTAGCTTAGCAATTACATTTGTGCATAAACTAAGTACATTTGCCAAGAATTTAATAAATTTATAGAAATTTCGTATATTAGTACCCATTGCAATACCAAACAAGAATGTATTTTTCATCTGCCATTTTATCTTTCAATTGAAAACAATAATTATAAGTATTACAAAATTTTATTATTTACTACTTCAGGTCAAACAAGAATATTTTTACCTTTAACTAACTTTTGACAAATTCCAGAAGATTAATTAGATTACTTTCTAATTTAACTAATGAACTTTCTAGTACATTAATAAGCTAATTAAAAATTTTAATGGATAACTACATTTTTTTACGAAAGCAGCTTTTTAAAGGACTGTAATAGCTTTCTAGGACAATATGAAGTTGTTTGATAAAACTTAGAACTTCTCAATTAAAAGAAATATTTTACAGAAAGTAAAGTTGCAACTTCAAAATGATCAGTAAATCAGAGAGAGAGACAATTACTAACTTCATAAAAAGTTGAAACTTTTTTAAATGCCTTATTTTCCCTAAATTTTCAATTACAAGTTGAGGATTTACAAAGTTACTCAAAAGGTTCTTATGATTCACACCAGATAGTACAATTAATAAAATAACTATTACTCAATTTTTAATACAGAAATGTGTGTGTTCCTTCTTTCTGTAGAAAAATAAACTTAAGTTTTTTAATAAAGTACTAGTAGTAAAATTACAGGATGCAGTTGGGATCTTCAGAAATAACCATAATGGCTTACAAATCAAAATAATAACAAGTAAAAACAACTGAAAAATATTAAAAACACAAACTTACAGAAATAAGATTCTCATCATAACGGTGAGTAGTTTTCAAAGGTGAATGTATTTTTGCATTTCCAATATACTGAGAATTTAAAAAGTAATATGAAAAATAAACAATAAATACAATAAAAATATAAAATAAACAAAAAATTATAGAACTAATTTAAAAAAAATTTTCAAAACAAAGATAAGTACATAAAGTTTCGGTAAAAGAAAACAATAAATATACAATAATACCTTAGCAACTGGACTTTCAACATTTTGAAACTTTTTAGCATTTGGTTTTTCCAGTGACTTTGGGACTCTGCAAATAGAATTACGAACCATGCAAAAGTGATGTTTTTTGGACACTTCTTCTGAGCTAGTTTTACCAATGGAATCTACTGAATTTGATTTTACAATTGGAGCTTTCTTGAGTTTCACGCCACAAGGACTAATCTTAAATTCCTGTTTGAACTGCTTTGGATTCACTGGAGTGGATAATGAGCTATCAGCTTTGCGAATGGGAATTTTAGTCATCAAACATGACTTTCCACCGGGTTTTTTAAAGTCTCGGTTTGTGGTGAACTGCTTAGTTTTGGTATGGTTGAAAATTCCTTCACTGTCTGTGGGGGACTTGCATTTCAGAACACAAGGGATGTTTTCTTTACACTCAAGCAAGATATCATTGCTTTTTTCAGGTAATTTGTCCCTTATGCATAAATTCAAAGGCATGATAGAGTCTCTAGATTGTATATGCCCTCTGGTACTGGAATTGTAAGAATGATCATGCAAGTCCAGAGCTTGTAATAACTGGCCATCAGGCATTCCCAATTTTATTTTGTTGTCTGTCTTGTTAGTGGAAATTAACTTATTGTGCTTATTATCATCAGAATTTTCATGCTCAGGAATGTTTGCAAGTGTTGGTATCTTCTTGTGAGCTTTAGTCATTATTTCTTCCAAAGCATCAATTTCACTTTTAGCATTTACATTTTTTAACTGTTTAATTTGGTTGTTCAAAGCAGGAGTTATAGTCCCAACTTCATTGTATGTGTTTAAGTAGCTCTTCTCCGTAGGTTTCTTTGCTTCATTGTGAATTCCCTGGTCCACAGAAGAAATTGACATAATGTTAACATCACAGTTTTTATGAATTGCAAGCTCAATCTGCAATTTTAAGTTCATTTGATCAGACAAATGCTCAGGATCATGTGTAGAGTTTTCAACTAACTCCTTTCCATATGCACTTGTTGTGGATGCAACATTGTGTCCATCTAGTTTGCCTAAGGGAGAAGAAATAGTAAAACCGGTTGAAATATTTTTCAACAATCCCTGATGAGGGAAAGAAACTGAATCAGGAGAATTTTCAGAGACCTTTTCACTTGATTCATCTGCACATGTTAACTGTGAAGTATGATCTAAAGAGGTTAAATCTATTTTTGTCACTTGAATCTCCAATTTGTCTCTTTTAAAATCTTGAGAGGATTGAGTATCCAAAATATTCTCGATACACTTACATTCATCAGTATATTTTGTGACATATTGATTGCATTCATCTCTAGAAGCAGAAATTGGTGTAATTCTCTCAGTGTGAAAAGAAAGAGTAGGTAGTTCAGAGTCTTCTATTTTAGAGTTCATATTTTCATTCATTTGAAACTTCAGTTTGTTCATATTTAAGGTATCATAAGATGGCAATACAGGAGTCATCACAGTACTTTGAGAAGTTTCATTTACAATTTTTAAGCAAATATTGTCTGTTGTATCTGTATCTTTAAAACATTCAGTTGAAGAAATATCAGCATTATCAGCAGTCAAGTTCCTTTCCATCTCCTGAAAATAAGATGGAGTGGAAAGGCATTCATTGGTAGATTCTGTGTGCTCTTCAGCAACTTCACTCGTCAGGTTAAAATTATCTCGATTCAGATAGTTTAAATCAGTATCCATCACTTTTTCGCTTGATTCTTTACCATCAGAAGAAATTTTTGCATTCATGGCATGATCAGATGTAATGTCTACTGAATCATCGATACAAAAAGTATCATAAAAATAACAACTATTCACAATAGATGAAGTTCGTTCACTTTCAGCATTAGAAAACCGGTTTTGAGAGGTGGGTGATAATTCAGTAGTCCTTTTTAGTTCAGACCCTAAGACATTTTCGTCAAAAACTTTCAAATCAGTTTTCTCAGTTGGGGAAATTTCATTTCCATCAAAAGTTGTCTTGGGGGGTATGTTTAAAGACTTTTCTGATGAAGCTATTTCAGAAATATCATGTATTTCCTCTAAACTGTCTCGAGACATAGGACGGTCAGATAGCGATAGAGAATTTCTATTGGAATTGAAATTATCAGCTGTTCGAAAGCTTTCATCAGATGAAATTGGAGCATTCTCATAAATTATTTGAACAGATGTTTCAAAAAGATTTCTGGTAGCACCACAATTTTCAGCAACTAATTTATCAACAGTAACATCTGTGTCTCCTATGGAATTTCCTAAAATCATCAGGCTATCCACACATGATGCCACATCAATATCCTCCAAGCTGTCATCAAATGGTTTTTCAACTTCCAAAATAGCCAAAGAATCCTCGTCAAAATACTGTTCATTCAAGCTTGCATTCCTATTATCATGACAAATATCATTTCGTAATGAATCCTCACATATGCCATGTTTCTCCAATATATTATTTATATTTTCAATCTCATCAGAGGTACTAAAGTGTTCAGCATTTGATACTAGAGAGCATATGTCTTCCAAGCTGTCACAAAGATAATTACCTTTAATTTTCTGTCTATCATGAACCTTTCTAACAGTAACATTTACCTGTTCTGATAAGAAATTGGACACATTTATTTTTTTAGAACTTATATGGGCTTCTTCATCCAAGCTGTCGTCAAAACTATCATATTTGCTTTCATCTACAGAAAAGCTTTCATAAAAAGAAGCATTAATAACTGAATCATTTTTGCTTTCTGTGTGTACATTTGTTTTGCATTCAGAGTTACTTCTGGGTATCTTACTATCACTGAATGGGGGCATTAAAGTAGTTTGAGTACCCTTTGGATTTTTTTTAATGTTTTCTTGTATCATTCTTTCATTTGGAGATGTTGGCCAAAACAAACATTCTTCATTTGCACCAACTGTTTCTATTACGCTGAAATACAAATAAAAAGTAATCAGTCATTTGAATATCATAAAAAACAATAATTGATAAATATTTTGAACTGTTCAAATGAAAATGAAAGTTACTTGATTTATTGGGTCTTCGATAGAAGTGCCATATAATGGCTGACTTCTACCAGGGCATAGCTCAATGAGCTTAGAATATTTATAATTGGTTGCAGTTAAGAACAAGCTAAAAGTGCATACTCGTGACATGGATACATACAAATTATCTGAGCAAACTGGGATGAAGTCTCTGACAGTTTAAGGATGTTGATTTACGGTTGGTTGGTTAGGTTTTTATGAAGCAAGAGCCGCACATGGCCAAGCTGTTGATTGATGGACAGGGTGGCTACAAAAATTGAAGTAAAAAGTTCCCTGAGTTTTCCCTGATTTCCAGAGTATTTTTCATGGAATTCCCTGAGTTTCTCCATCCATTTGCAGAACAATTCTTCGGTAATTATGATAAACTTGACACTTGATGAACTTAAAAACTATAGACTGATAGATGAATTAAAATAAGATAAGTAAAAAATATTTTTACTGTATTCCTTAATAGACCAAATAATATAAAGTTATAGATAGAATATTTAATTTTTTACATTTTTAACTATTTTGATGTGTTTGTAAAAGCATTTATCAGCCCCTGAATCCGTCAATGGCGCCAGCGCCTGGTACATCTCTACTATTATAAACGGAAGTGTTTGTCTGTCTGTCCTTGTACGCAGTGTCCTAACGAATCGATGGCAATAGTGAAATTTAGCACACATGTGGTCAAAATTTTTTGCAATTTTTCTATCACGCCCGAATTTTAAAATTTAATCTAAAACATTTAAAAATTAATTAATTAGAATTTAATTATTATTATTTTCCTTAGAATGGCATACGGTATAAAGACATGACATTCTAAATTTATTTTTTCCGTTTCCGTTAGATTTTCTCAGCAACGATTTTAGCGGACGAACAAAACAAATAAAGTTTTAACTGGAGTTATGTAGTTCTTATTTCTATCTCCTAGATCGTTAAAGATAGAAGAAAAATTTCAACGGATTTCAAATCTGCGGAAAATTTTACATTAGATCAATACCTAAAAATATGATTAAATAAATAATTTTTAAACTGTAACTTTTATATTTTTTCCAATACGAATTTCGCCGCCGAGAAAAATTACCTTAGTTTGATTCAACATTCATTCATTTTGAAAAGTAACGGATTCGGGTGAAGCAAAAGAAATAATTAAAGTTATGACTGGCGTTCTTCAGTGCTTTTTTCTAAATCACCGATTGTTTAAAATAAAATAAAAATATCAACGGATTTCAAAGCTGCGGAAAATTTTACACCACATAGATGCCTTATACGTTTGATTTACTTTTAATAAACAATTTTTCAATTAAATATTTATATTTTCATAGGAGATTGTGACGTCACGCCGATGGGATCTCTTCGCAAACGATTTTGGCTGCATTTGACAATGACGAATCCATCACGAAAAGAACTGTAACGGGCAACGCAAACTTTTCAACAAAAAAAAACCCTTACGAGTTCGAAAATTTTCGAAACAAATAATAACTTCTAACACATATGTATTAAAAAACATGCATAATCTAAATGAGTACTTTTCCGTTAACCGGGCACAAATTTGGACCAAAATCAAAATCGCCAATCTAGGTATTTTAGAAAAAAATCTTTTTTTTTTAATGTTGATTAAATTGGAACCGGATGTTTAACTTTTGCAAGTTTTTCGGGCCGTTAGTATTTTTAAAAGCCGCAAGGCACTACGTTCCTATTATTGACATTAGAGAACGTGGCACAGCTGTAGACTTCGGTTACAGGATTTCCGGCGGTTACTGGTTTAATCAAACAGTATACAATGTATACAACTCTTTTTTCTGGATGTTTACATAAAAAATACACTTCTCATTTTCGGAATGGAAACAAAATTGGCGATATTTTGATTTTGGTTTAATGCAGCGCCCGCATGACTAACGGAAAAGTACCAAATGGGTGCCATTTGCAAAACGAAATTCCAACTTTTTCCCTGAGTTATACGAAACTTCCCTGAGATTTCCCTGATTTTTCCAGAAAATGATTCTTCCCTGAGAAATCCCTGATTTCTCTGAATTCCCGGTTCTGTCGCCACCCTGGATGGATATTTATCACTATATTAAAAATGCTTATAGTAATGATTGACCAACAATTCTCCATTTGTGTTGACAGTTCCATAAAGGTTAATATGTAATGTAATTTTAATTATTGTCATACTAGAGCAACACAACAGGCTATTGATGACGGTCCAGGATCAATCCCCGAAGGGACAGATTTGAGGACAACACCACATAATTTTGAACCACTGTGAGATGACAAGGCAACACCTGAACTTCCACACCAACCCAATGTGAGGACTTTTGGCCACAACAGATTAAAGGTGCACCAGCTACCTCTACACCATATGTTTACAAATATCCATGCAGACCCGGATAGGAATCAGGAACCTTGCGATCTAGAGGCTAACAACACCTCAACCACCCGACCAGTTGGCTGACAAGTTCCATGAAGGATAACCCCCTATAAAGGATCTTTCTGTTCCAGCAACAAAAAGTCATAACGAATGAAAATGAGCATGCTGATAAGATCAATAGATGTGTTAACATAAGAAAAGTTGCTGCACTACTGATCAGAATGAGGACATCACAAGGTCAGTGCTGTTTGTGTTTCCAAATGTTTCTCTGCCCAAAAGGCAGATCAAATGGCACTATCGCCACAGAATCTTCAGCAGTATAAATGGAATGTTGTTGTTCGTGTGTCCATGTACAAGCATATTGTAGTGGGGAAGCGGTCTAGATTCCATCAAAAGCATTGGTCACAGTCTCTGCCAATGTTGGTGCATCCCAGCTGTAGAGGATCTCTCGTAATGGGTCCCTGTGGAACCATTCCAATCTTCAAAAGATTCACCGCAACAGTTGGGCATTCCCAGATGTGGTTGGGCGTGAGTTGGACTTCGGGGCAGTTTTTACAATGGACATTGGTTCTTGTTTTGTCCAAATGGATCTTCATGCCCTTATAATGCTCAGTTCTAAGCCTGGCAATAGTGGATGTGATATTTCTGGGACAGTCGAATTCTATTAAAAGGGGTTTCTTATATGTGTGAGTCATAATTCTATATCTGGCCACTGCATTAGCATCAGCAAGTGTGATGGTGGTGCACCTCTGATTAAGTTCTCTAGCTTCTTTGGCCAAAGAATCCGTAGAGGGCGCATCCTCAGGTGGCGGATAGAGGAGAGCTTCTCCATTGGATTTTCCTTTGGGTGGTAGAAGGGAAATAAAATACCTTCCGCGGACCAACAGGTAGAAGTCCAACCTCTTCGGAGGCAATGGCACCCTTTTCCATGGATAGATATTATGTGATAAATATAAATGGAATGGATAGTAGATTCTGTCGATCATTATCACAGGTAATGAGAACAGATGCTGTTATACAAGAAGTTACTGACTTGTTCCAATAGCAGCCAAGCTCATTCTATGAAGATGTTATTACTCATTGGTTCAAAAGGTGAAACAAGTATCTAATTGTCAAGTGATTCTTTTGCAATAAAGAAGTTTTTGCTCAGCTGTGGTGGAACAATCACTTTCATTTGAATCATGCAAATATTAAAATGTTATTCTTGTACTGACATGCATTTTGACATGATGCAATTTAAATGAATTGCCAATGATGTAAATCATATCTGAATTCTTGGGATGAAATATATGGTAATATTGGTATAAACAACATTCAAGCAAACTTTTTAAGTTGTTTATAGCCAATGGAATTATAATTGAATAATAATTAGTAAAGGATTACAATTAAATATTACATAATTACATTCCAATAAAATTTCTGAAAAATTATCCTGAGAATTAAATATATGTGTAGTTAAAGATAGATTTTAAATTAAGTTTATGATTGAATTACATTATTATTAGATTTAAAAACAAAAGGGAACAAACCTAGAATTTTGTGGAATTAGTTTTTCCATGATCAGTTTGAAATTTGGCTAACCTGAAAAGAAAATATTGATTGAAAAATGAAATTGAACAATGACTACAAACTGTTTCACATACAAGGAATAAATTTGTATTTAGTTACATAAAATATATAATTAGAGAAAATGCTTTCAATATAAAAATTATACAAGCTGAAAACAGATGTTTTTGTAAAGTCTTGGGAAATGTATCCTAATAAAGTATAATTTTTTTTTAAAGTAGATCAAAAAAACTTTTTAAAAATTCAAAATGCCCGAGTGTGGTAAAGTTGTCTTTTAGAGTTCTGAGGTAGCAAAACTTTGTATATGTATGCCATAATCTTTAACTGCCTTATATAGCAAATTGAAACTGACATCATCGGAATTCCACCTAACGCATATGAGCTTACTGATGAAGAGGATCTTGATGATGAAAGTACAGCATTAGCTGAAGTACGTGATATTGCAGGAACAGCTGAAATCAAAATTTCCGAAGATCCAAATTCCTCTGAAACTAAACTCTGTGACTAGAATTGTGTTCAAAAACTAAAATTGTGGCACTTAAGAGACAAAAGAATGGCAGGATGTCTTCTGAAATCTCGGAAAGAAATAGAAAAAGAAACAAGATGATTTTATGAGCATAAGTTTGATAGGAAAAATTAAATTTTAATAGTCAGATGGAACGACAATAAGTCTGTTACTTTGGCACCAAATTCTGAACAAATTAATTCTGCATTCCTTGTTTCCCCATATATCATACCAAACCAAAGAATTGATACATATTTTATGTAAATTTGTGTGTATTTTGTTTGTGTAACATAAATGTGCATCTTGTTCTCCATCATTCTGCATAAAAAACTGTCCTTTTTATCAACTGTCATAGTTCGCACAAAACTGAAATTGTAGCGTTGAACATTACTCCATTGAGATAAATTGTCATTAAATGTAAAATAAATAACAGTTTAAAATTAATTTTATCTTAAAATTTAATAGAATACTGTAACTAGTCCATTTTTCATCTATTACATGTTGTTTTCAAATATTCTGACTTCACTGAATTTCTTGATTTTTTTTTCACCGGAACACCCAGCGTCCTCAAATAAGGACGAGCTGTAACTTTAAAACTAAATCACAAATTGATTGAATTTTGGGTTTTTTGCATTCAAAGGGTCATAATTACATAGATTTGAAATAATCATGAAAATATTTTGAGCAGAAATAATTCGGGCTTTAATGGGTTAATCTGATGTAAAATTTTCCACAGATTTCAAATCCATTGAAATTTGCAATCTGTCTTTAGCGATTCCGGTTTTACGAAAAAGAATTAACAATCCAAGTCAAAATGTTTTTTTATTTTTTGCTCTCATTCCCTGAAATGGAATCTGTTTCTTTTTTTTTAACGCAAAGGGCAGAAGTTAGAAGTTTAGAAAAAGAATCTGTTTCACGTGACTTCACAATCTCTTGCAAAAATATAAAAGATACATTCAATTTAAAAATGATTTATTTAAAGGAAATCATATTTTTAGGTATCGGTCTAAAGTAAAATTTTCCGCAGATTTCAAATCCGTTGAAATTTTTACTCCATCTTTAACGGTCTAGGAGATATAAAAAAGAACTAAGTAACTTAGCAGTTAAAAGATTTATCGTCTGGCTGGAAAATCATTCCTCTGCATAAAATCAAAGCGGAAACAAAAAAAAATTCTGAGCGTTCTCCGCGTTAAAAAATAGCATGGTTCCAAGGCTGACGGTAAGGTCACCTTTAAATATACAAAACAAAATCCATAGCTATGGAAACATTTTCATTATTTGCATCTCATGAAAACAACTAGAAAAATATGAGAGGTCAAGTAAAATTAAGAATGCATCATGTGTTAATGAAACATCTATTTTATTAATACTCCTTTATCAGTTTTTAAATATTTATTCCTTTTTTTTTTTTTTTTTTGAGGGAGGGGGGTGACCTGGCCAAAACAATAAAAACATAGGGGCACAAAGTGTTCGGATCTCCTTTGTTGATATTGGGATGTTTAATCAGACCTAACCACACAAATATTGAGACCAAAAGGGTGGCGGTATTAGATGTTGGCGCCCATGATCCCGTCAACCATACAAAGTGGAAACTACGCACATTCAAAAGCGATGTGCCATGGAGAAAATAAACAAATTCAAATAAATTGATTTCACAAGATACTTCAAACAAAATTATGTTTAACTATGCAGAGATTCATACCTTCAAAATGCATTAACAGTTGGTTCAAAAATGAAATAAACAGCATGAACAGACTTGATCTCAATTGAACGGTATATATTTTTTTTTTCATAAGTACTAAAATATACTTACATTTGAATGAGATGCAGAATCAGGCACGGTACGTGCTTTTTGATCAATGCTTATTTCAGATGACTAAAATTTCACTTAAAAAAACCAAAGTTGTTGAAAAATCGCAACTGAAGTTTTGTTTTCAAACAGCTCAGAGTCCGCTAATTTCAAAAATGTTTGTTTTGAAAGTGAATTGAATGCAGCTTGAAGTTGCCAAAAAAGCAAAAGAAAGGTAAACAAAAAATGTATTTTATTTAAGATTTTAAAGTAAATGCCACACATACTATTCACTCTTTTAATTAAAGCAATGGAATTGAATTTTTATGTAAAATCTTTCATCTAAATACATAAAGGCGCTTTTATTTATAAATTTTAGTTGTCACAAAACATAACGGAAACAGCTGTACGGTAGGTAGTTAATTAACTTCACGCTGGTAGGTAGGTATTGAATTCATTCCACACTGAAACAACACAGTACGATATTGATGACGGTCCTGTATAAACTCCTAAATTGAAAGGTGCGAGGACAGCAGCACGTAATTTTGAACCACGGTCAGATGACAAAGCAACACTTGAGCTGGCATTCCACTCTCCAAACTTCCACACTACCCTAACGTGAGAATATTAGAGGTAGCCACAGATTTAACATACACCAGCCCCATGTAGACGGCGACCTTTAACTAGACTGAGTATCGAACTCGCAACCACTCTGGTTGCTATCACAGAGTCCGAAACAGCTGTTCCATTTGAACTGAACTGAAACTCGAATACGTTGACGATGGAAACGAAATCAAAAGTAAATATTTTAGGAGTTTCTTTTACTAAACAAAATAGTATGGTTGTTTCAATGAACCAACTCATAAAAATGTGCTCAAGCGAGGAATAAAACTTTATACTTTTAATCGTATGCAATTTTTTCTTCTGTTCGGGTTTTCAGACTGTATTACACAATTTGACTTGTTTCCTGAAGTGATTTTATATCTTTAAAATCAAAATATTTATTATGTTTAATTTTTTATTTTTATTAAAAGTGATTATATTGATGAAAGATCTCTTAAATACGTGGAAACACGCCGGCACAAACTAAAATCGCTACGCTTACTCCACATGCCGGTTTCTCGGAAACATTGAAGTGGGATTAAATGACGAAATCACTTAATTTAGTTTGTGACCATATTTTTGCTGAAAAATTGTTTATTAGTTCATTTAGCTTCTCATTTCTCTCCTGTAATAGTAAAAGGAAAATTCCAAGTCTGGGATTTTCATGTATTTTTAATTTAACTTTGTAAAATTGCTCACTGCCGGTAAAATGTAAAATTTCCTCACTATTCTATTGCTTTTAAAAACTGGATTCATGCAATTCCAGCTGTATATTTGTAAGTTTATCATTTTATTATTTGCTTAAACATTAACAACATAAACAAACATTTTAACTTCAATTATCGTTTGACTTTTAGGATTAGAAAATGAAGCGAATTTCTAAGTTAAAGCATGTGGAAAATATTGATATATTTCCCAAAGTTCAAGAAGAATTTACCCAATCCACTACATCCGGAGGAACAGGTAAATCATTGTTCCAAAAATTCTTTTGATACTATTCTATAAAAATATATTTTATCAGAATGAAAGTTGACATAAGGGGCACTTTTGAAATACTTGTAAAACATAAAATTCCCTATAAATCTTATAAATTGCAAAACATCAGGGCTATTTTAATTGTAAGTGAGAAACTACTAATATCACAATTTTGTCCATGTACAAACTTGTTTGATGAATTCATATGTTTATAAAATCTGAGTTAACTATCCTGTAATTAATTATTATATGCATTTGCACCATCATCATTGTGTAAATTATCAAACCTTGTACAATCAAGAATATTGAATAATTCTAAATATTTTTTTGCTTAATTTGTTTTTAAATAGCATACCTGCTTGCAAAATTACGTACACAGATGTTTAAACAAACATTTCTTTTAATAGAAACATAACTGCCAAAATGATCCTCCTATACTTTTTGCAATAGTACTTACAATTATCTATTGACTAGTCAATGCATGGCCAGCAGGGCGTTGCCCCTGACAGTTCTTTTCATGTTGCCAGGTGTGACGTGACCACTGCTCACTATCCCCCAGTGATTGCAACATTTTCCCATTTGGTTTGGTTTGTAGTCTATTGAATAACAGCCATCATGGCATTGCCGGTGGTGTTGGTTTGCTTTGCTAACCAAATTATGAACTATGGTTTGATTCGCAATATCAAACCAACACCACTGGCAACGCCGTGATGGCCTTCTCATTGTCAAATTCGAATTGCGAAGGGATCTAATCCGCGTGACATCACACTCTCTTGCGAAAGTATAAATAGTTAATTGAAAAATTATTTATTAAAGGAAAATCAAATGTATGATATCTATCTGGTGTAAAATTTTCTGCAGTTTTTAAATCTGTTGAAATTTTTAATCTATATTTAGAGATCACGATTTTACAAAAAAGGAAACAATGCCAGTCAAAATGTCTTTTATTTGTTTTACTTTTCTTTGCTGTTGAATGGTTTGAGCACAGGAAATGAAATCTGTGATTTCTCGAATCAAACGAAGGACATTCTTTGCAGTGGCATTCGTATTGGAAAAAATTTTAAGTTTCAATTGAAAAATGATTTATTTAAAGAAAATCCTATTTTTAGGTATCCATCTCATGTGAATTTTTCTCCAGACTTCAAATCCGTTGAAATTTTTGCTCTAATTGTAACGATCTAGGTGATAGAAAAAGAACTACACAACTAAAATTAAAACTTTATTTGTTTTTAGTCTGCTGACAAATCGTTACTCCACAAAATCAAAAGGGAAGCGGAAAAAATAAATTTAGAATCTACCATCTCTTTATGTTGTTGCCATTCCAAAGAAAACAATAGTAATTAAATTCATTTTAAAATGCTCTAGATTGAATTTTGAAATTCGGGCTAGACACAAAAATTACAAAAAATTCGGACTATCTGTGTGCCAAATTTCATTATTATAAGTGCCATAGATTCATCAGGTACCTATCTATCAGGTATCTTAGAATCACTGCATAGTGGAGGTCAGACACTTTCTTTTATAATAGTAGAGATTAGGATTTCTCTAAATAAATTGTTCTTTTAAGGTGTTTGAAAAATGAAGCAGAAGTTTGCATTCTCATTTAAACAGTTTAGAATTTAATTTATATTTGTATTATCATCTAATAGTGTCATTTGTGTTTCAGTCACAATATTGAGCTTCATTGTCATTATAATACTAGTGTATACTGAAATCCGGTATTATAGTTCAAATCAACTGAAATTCCAATACAGTGTTGACCATGATATTGATAGGTGAGTACAAAGAAGTTAGCTTTATTTTCTTTTTTACATAACTATTTGTGTTCTAAAAACCTTTTCTATTTTGTAGTAAACTGATGATTAACGTTGATTTGACTGTGGCTATGCCTTGCTCAAGTAAGAGATAATCTAATTTTACTCAATATTGCATGTGAAATGCTTATTTTTTATCTATTTCAAATTGAAAGACCATATTTAGTTCTGTAGATGAAGCTATTGGCTTCAAGCCTAAAGTAATGTTTGCTGTGGGTTGCCGGCCTTTAGGAATTGTGGTGCCTAATTCGAAAAATCACTTAGTGGTCTCCTTAAATGTCACAAATTTCATGCATTTTTGGCCCAAAAATCTGTTTTAATTTTGATTTAAAGTTAATTATTTTAATGTCAATTTTAATCTTTATCTTATTTAACTGATTGAATGGAAAGGACAAACTAAACTCATTTTTAAGCATTCAAAGAACTATATTTACTTACACATGAAGATGGTAAAGTAGGATAGTAAGTTGGTCCATGTGTTAGAAAACTATCCAAAAGAATATTTCTGTGTTCAATAATGTAACATGCATGTCATATTCACATTCTCAAAGATGGCATTTGGAACATTGCAGTTATGACATCGTGAGATACTCTGGCTATACAAAAGTTCAGTACTAATATGTTTAAAACATTCATTTAAGCTACCTATTTTTATTTGGACTCAAAATAAATTGCTATAGTTAACCATGTTCTAGTGAATGGGGACTCTATCCACCACCAGATGACGCAGTTATTGTCCAATCACGCGCAGCAGCATTGTTTGTTTACTTATAACTGGAAACTTCAGTTTGAAAAAGGTGATCGACCAAAAAGGGTCTCCCCTTATCCCTGCTCCGTTTGTGTTCTTTTTTTATATTATCTCTTTGTTAATAAACATGTTTCGTCTACTTTATGAGTGACTTCAGTGCATATCTAAAGAACCATCACACTTGTATTAAATATTAATTATATATATTTTTTTTATATTCAATTTTTTTCAAGTCATTGGATTAAAATAATTTGGGTGGTGTAGTATCCGATACGTTACTACTTATGGCGATTTATAGCCAAATGTGGTAACCTTCCAGTTTACGCGAGTTTGTACGCTTTCATCCATTTTAAGACAACCCTTCATATTTCTGACATTTTTTTTTACATCAGTTGTGTCTGTAGTTGTTCCATCTGTTACTCTCGAATTTTTTTGTTGATCCTTTCAAGTAAGTTGCACTTTTATTTTGCTTTAATAGGATTAAACCCTCGCAAATTTTGTGTTTTAAATCGTAAAATATAAGACATATAAAAAGGATTAATTTGCAAAAAACGAAAGAAAAAAATTTATAAATACCATAGAACAAATTTTAATTGCAAATCTTCTAATTTTTCTGTGTGGTATTTACTCTCTCTTTCTTGAGTAGAAGCAGACCCCTCAGTACCGAGTTATTCAAAACCCACAGCGGATTAGCCAAAGGCTAGGGAGAACCTCTATTAAGAAACTTGAGAGGAAGGCAATAGGACTCGCCGTCCAAAAAGCCCTCGTCCACCTGGGACATGTGCGACGGGGAGTGGACATGGTCCACCAAGGTGGTATGAGCAAGTATTAAGTGGTCCGGCTCATTAATATCAATCAACCTAAGTCATAAGTTTGAGCCGGAAGAGTTTTCTTCATTGACTGTGGTATTTGCTCTAAACATGTACGTTTTTGCAATTAAATCCGGGTTCAACTTCTTGATTTTTAAAAATTGTCGTAAAATGTAAAAAATTGAGAAAAAACACTAGGTAGCTAAACAGCCAAAAATTTTAAAAATTCCGGATTTTGAAAATTTTTTGATTTTGGACAATTCTGAATTTTGGGCGGGTTACTGTGTTACAAATCGTATTAATTTATATTTTTTTTTGCAAAAATGTTTGTTGATAGTATACATTTGGAACCTGTAAAGATGTATTTCAGTAATTTATATTAAAACACTGGATGGTCTTTGTTAGGAATTTCTCAAAATGTACAACATGGAGGAACCCAAAAGTGGTTGTATTCATGGAAGCCAGTGGTGATTGTATCACGCTGGCAGGTGGGGGTCTTGCGGTATACGCTGTTACTTATCTACAAAAAGTTCCTACCGGTAGAGTGTTTTATACGCATAGAAACCAGCAGTGATGGTGTTTCACATGCAGGCAAGGGTCGCATGCTATAGACTGACCTGTCAATTAAAAAATTCCTCCTGTTACACAGTGGTTTATACACATAGTAGCCAACGGTGAAAGGTTCTTGCCGCCCCACTGGGGCTGGCAGGCAGGAGTCGCAAGTTATACGCTGTGACTTAGCTACAAAAATATTTATCCTGGTCCAGTGGTTACGAAAAAATTCCGCATTTTCAATTCCATACCTTCATCTCTGACCAAGAATATCCCCATCGAGTTGCCCATATAATGCTAAGTAAATTGCTAGAAGTATTCTAAAATGAAATTTCATCTCAATTATAGATAGAACAAACCTCCATTGATTTTTCTCACATTGCAAATATTTGGTGGATTAACAGGATCCCAGAAAAGAACTGACCTATCTACAAAAAAAATTCCTCATTTAAAATTCTATATAGAGTAAAAAATCTCAAATCCAAACGTTTTGCTAACCAACGTTTTTTTTTTTTTTTTTAAACATTTTTTTCTTAAATGAGTTTAACTTGGACCTATTTGAGGAAACAACGCAAAATAACGGACATGTTCAGAGAAAATACTTCTCTGTAAAAATTAAAAGAATTGCAAGTAAAATGTGTTGCAGAGAATTATAAACATTTTTCCTTTTTAAAAAATTATTCCTACTTACGTAATGTATGCAAAGGTTCACAGTGTGGATTTTGCTATATGGGGGGACCATCTTGCTTTGGCGACTAACGTATCAGATGCTACCACTCCACCAATAATTTTTGTGACTTATATTTTCTGCAGTCAAACCATTTAAATTTTTATACTATTTTTGTTGTTAATTTAACTTGGTAATTTTTCCATTGATGTAATACTTGTACCCTCTATATTATCCAATCGCATTAAGATCACAAAATGAAACATGAAAAAAATAAAGAAACATAAAACAATTTTGTAATTTTTTTTTAAACTCCTGTTTTGAAATATTTAAAATTCATTTAGTTTTGAAAATAAATATATATTGCATCATATTGTGTAGTAAATTAAAGCCTGTTTAAAGGGAGACATTGTACCCAGCTTATTCCTGTGAAACTATTAGCTTTCTCAAGCAGCAGTTTTTATTAAAAATTTGAAATCATGGAAGCTTAATTACTTCTGAACAGAAGACAAGAAAAATGTTATTACCATTCACAATTATGTAAGAAACACTTGATACACCAAGTTTCTTCAATATTGAAATGCCATGGACTCAATAATTCTGAATGTGTTGATTCGATATGGAATGACTCACTAATAATCTTCATATCACTTCCCTTATAGCTATTGGAGCAGACATTCTCGATGTCACAAATCAAAACGCAGAATCGTTTGGCGAACTTGAGGAAGATCCAACACATTTTGAGTTATCTGAACCCCAAAAAGCTCAATGGGAAACAATGCAAAAAATTAACCTGTATATTAGAGAAGAATATCATGCAATTCAAGATCTGATATGGAGAGATGGTTATACAAATATTTTACGAGGGTTACCATCTGGGTTGGTATATATTTTATATTGCATTATATTTTTGTAAAAAAAAGTATTTAGGATATTTTTGATTGCTGACCAAGTAATATTTGTACAATTTAAAGTTATTTAGACTTTTATTTTGTTCATGGAATTGTTTTTAAATGGCTCAGTCATTCCTCGCTCTTTTTAGTTAATAATTTGTTTTTCATAAATTATCAATTTTTAAAACATGTATTAAACAAAGTAATGATTTGTAAGAATTTTTAAATATTTTCATGACTTATTTTGCAATAAATATAAATTGTACAAATGAGGTATGATATTTGAAGCATTATATTCCTAAATCAGTCACTCTAAAATGGCATGATTTGTTTAAGGGAAGTTGTCAGGATCAAAACCAAAAGTTTTGTTTTTCAGTTTGAGTGTTAGTGGAGCTTTATTTCCTAAAAACATTTTCATAAAATTCTATCTTATAGATTTATAATGCCAACTATGATAATTTATTAAAATTGCAGTACATTTTAGTAATTTTTATCCTTTAAAGTTTGGGTTTCCATACTGAGTTCTTACGTAGCTAAATGTTTTCTCAAATCGGGTTTTATTGATTGCTATTTGTGCCCCTCAAAGTTTTACTATATTCAAGTACAAAGTTTACTAAATTAATATTTTTGTTAATCTTGGCAAACAAAATTACCTGCAATCTTATTGTTCAGTAGTATTTTCAAAGACATTTTTTATTTTAACAAAAGTTTTTTTCAAATTTCAAAAACTGGATTATTTGGTTTCAAAGTACTTTTGTTTGGATATTGTTATAAGATGTAAAATGTGTTATTGTGACCTCTTTTTCAGCACCAACATTCCAGTAGGACATCCAAATGCTTGCCGTCTACGGGGCTCTTTGACTGTCAATAAAGTTTCTGGGAATTTTCATATAACAGCTGGAAAGTAATTGATAGTTTTTTCTTTCCCAATTACTTCTATACTACTACTAAGAAAGACTCTTAATTACTTTTTCATGAATGAATTTTCAAACCCACTGATCTTAAGACTGCAGGAGATCAGGATAACCTGAGGATTTAAAGTTGAACATAATTTGTTGGGGGTGATTTTAAAAATAATAAAGCTTGAATTTTTGGAATTTAGATGTAAAATGGGTTTTTTATTGGATCATAATAGCTCACTGTTACATGGCAATTCAATTTAATCATTTAACTTGTGTCATAATTGTATTGTTTAACTTTCTTTATGTAAAATTCAAATATATTGCAAAATATACAAAAATTGAAAAAATTGTTTTCAGTGCATTTCTAACAAGAACTTAAAATTCTTTTTCATAGCATTTGTTAGCTCAATTGTAAAATTCAAATGTAGTTATTTATGTTTACAATCAAGTTATCAAAAGCTAATTTAAGTTTGCTGTAATCATTTGCAATCTTTTAAAGGTATTACTTTTTTGTTATTTCATAGATTTATCTGCTTAGTTGAAATACCATTGTATAGTTTTGAACTAATTATTTTTGTATGCATTTTCTTATAAGTTCTCGTATCTTTCTTTTTCAGACACATTCCCCACCCTGCTGGTCATGCTCATATTTCAGCGTTTTTGAAAGATTCTGGTAATAATAATTTTAATTCTGTTCGAGAGTTAGCAGTTATCATTTCTTTTAAATGTGTAATTTTATACTTAATGAACTACCTTATTTTATTTCAATATTTAAATCATGCTGTTGGGTAATTAAACCCCAGAATGTTAGGTCCTAAAATTTTTTACTTGTGTTTTTAAACGTCTCTTAGGCATTAATAAACCACTATTTTATGTTTGATAAAAATATTTCATTAACTTATTAGATAAATGGGGGGGGGGCAATAGATATTTTCCCATGTATCGAATATAATTTTTTATGTTTTCTTTAGAGTATTTACCACTAGAAAAGTCATTAAATAAACAAGTAAAAGATTGAAAAGACACTACAAATTAAAAAAATATATATATGTTAACCAATTTGAAATAGAATTTTAGCACTAAATAGGTGAAAACCTAAGACATTGGGTTGGTGTGGAAGTTTAAAGAGTGGGGTGCCATCTCAGGTGTTGCTTCGTCATTTGACCGTGGTTCAAAATTATGAAGTGTTGTCCTCGAATCTTTCCCTTAAGGGACTGATCCCGGACCGTCATCAATAGCCCGTTGTGTTGCTCTAGTACGACATTAACTAAAATTACCATTACCAAATTACCGTGAAAATCTAAGAATGCAGGGCCTAATAATTATATGAAAAATCAATGCATTTTTTCAGTTTCAAAAATGCTTACATTAAATTCTAAAATACTGATATTCATTCCAGTCCTCACTCTTCATAAAAGTATAGAAATTTCACAACTGAATTTGGTACAAAAGTATTTTAATGTTCGAGATAAATTACAAATAAGTATTCAATTTTTTAATGTTTCAGAGCTTGGCTTAACTTACATTTATTTTCAGATTATAATTTTTCTCATAGAATAGAAAGGTTTTCATTTGGAGAACCATCATCAGGAGTATTTGATCCTCTAGAAGGAGATGAAAAAATAGCTTCAAGTAGTAAGTATTCTTCTAATCCACCTCTATACTGACAGTGCTTAAACAATTATACTTTCTCAAGAAATTGAGCCATGCTTATACTAAAGTTAAACTTTTCGGATTTTGCTCCAAAATTTAAAATATTGCTGCAGGCAACAGTGTTATAAGTTTTACTGTAGCTTACTTTGGTATGTCAGTTTTGAAGTTGCTACTAGTTCTAGTAAAACAGAATTTCAATATTTTCTGTGTTTTTCACCCTAAGTATTAATAAGAATACTGTGAGCGCTTTTAACGCTTTTTACCACGTTTTTGCTATGTAAGCACGTGCATAAAATAGCATCATTAGGTTTAAAACCTTCCAATTTCTAGTTCTATAATTAGAATGACTGAGCTTGAGAAATCGAAAATAATAATTTTAGTTGACATCTTAATCGGTAAATACTTTGGCATTGGAATGTATCTTTATATGCTTTACTTAATGACCTTCCTATTGTTTTCGTGATTTAAAAACTTTCTGTATTTTTTCGTAAAGTTGCATTAAAAATGAATAGGGTGATCTTTCTGAAAGTGATATTTTCAATTTCAACAAAATACTGTGCATTGATTATGCACATTGGATTTATATAGATCCATGTTTTTCTATCAACCATATATTTCTTTATTGTCTTATTCTACTCTGCGAAATATATTCCTGGAATTTTTATTTCTTTCATTTTATCTAAATGGGACAGACTTATTTCTTTACAGTACTCAAATCCACAACAATAAAAATAGTATTTTAAATTATATTACTGCATTAACATGTTTAAATTAATTTACATTGAGAGGCCGGCTATTATGTATTTTCAATGTTCATTATGGAGAAATGTGAAACTATATATGGAAAATATTTCTTGATAGATTTGCAATCTTTGCATCCTTCAAGGAAATAAGAATTTTTCAAGTTCTTCCATATGTCATTATGATTGGTAATGTATCCAATAAATTAAAAGCAATTCTATATTAAAAACAATGTAGTTGTGTACAGATGAAATGGTTTGTATTTAAATAGACTGTATATAATGTACCAACATATAAAATACTGATGGTATTATTTGAAAACCATATGCTTTGAAAAATGCTTACAGTTAGTGGCAGAGAATATTTTAGAAAGTAATGAATGTTTTTCTTTAACTGATTAGTTGCAGTCAAGAAAACAACAAATATAAAAATACAACAATGTATATTGTTTACATGTGTGTCAGTAATTTATATTAATATGTCACTTTTAATAATAACTGGCTAACAATATAAGAATATTGAAAACATTCTGGAAATATATTATAGTTCCAGAAATTTAGTTTTGAAATTCATTAAACATCTAATCAAAGGTTTGCATCTGAAATTTCCAGACAAGACAGCCATGTCTAAAAACTTGTTTAGAATAATCATTTGAAACTTAGTTGACTTAATTTTGCCATTTTCTTTCCAGATTTTCACTTATATCAGTACTACTTAAAAGTTGTTCCTACAGAAATTGTCCACAGTAATAAAAAGCAACAAACATACCAATATTCCGTTACAGAACAGGTAATCCTGGGTTGTTTTTTTTATTAGTTACAATCATCACTAGAATATAGTGTGGCTTAATCAGATAATTTATGTTCATATTCTTAATCTGATATGTATTTTTATCTTTGTTTGAATTTTTTTTCAAAGTTGGTTTCAAGTAATTTAGTTTGTATTCAACAGTGTTAAACTTCAGAAAAAACTTATTAAGGATGATAAAATGGGTCTACTGCTATTTCAGTTGAACAAAACGTCCACTATTAGTATAATTAAATGAAACTAATAAGAAAATGTAAGCAATTTCAGGACTGTAATTAAAATACCTACCGAGCAATGGCAGATTTGTTACGTTCCTTGTTTTTGACTAATCTTAAATGCCCATTTTGTTTCACTAATAGTATCACCACAAGTATAGAATATGTGATATATTCCCAACTGTTGGTGGTTTAATTGGATCCTTAAAAGACTGAAATTGGATCTTCTGTATTAAACTTGTCATTGGGCATTAAAATTCTGTTTGCAAGATCATGTAAGATATCAGCATAAAAGATAATCCTGATCAAATTTATTTTGATAGATCTTTTTAATTTAAAATATAGACTCTAATTAATCTCAGTGATAACAATGTATCCCTTTGTAATAATGTTGAAATCTCATTTTAGGCTCGTCCCATTGATCATCAGTCAGGTAGTCATGGTGTCCCTGGAATATATTTTAAATATGATATGTCTTTCATAAAAGTTAAAGTAATTGTGGATAAACATTCTATATGGCGCTTTCTTGTTCGTCTTTGTGGCATTATTGGTGGAGTGTTTGCTACTTCAGGTAATGCAATAAAACTACATTATTTTTAGTTTGTATTTAAACTATATTGTTATCAGTTTTCAATATACACTGAAGAGCCAAAACATTATGACCACATACTCAATAACGCGTCAAGCTTCCTTTGGCCTGTAAAACAGCTGCAACTCGCCTGAACATAGATGCCTCAAGTTCTTGGTACATGACTGGAGACATGGTGTTTGGGCTCTGAGCTGCTGCTCCATGACACCCCAAATGTGCTCTATCGCATTAAGAACCAGCAAGTTAGGTGGCCAGGACATTAAGTGGAAATCATCAGTATGCTCCTCAAACCACTCCAACACAATCCAAGCCTTGTGACATGAGGCGTTGTCCTGCTGGAAGATTCCATTTCCAGTTGGGAAGACAAGCGCCATGTAAGGGTGCAACTGATACGCAATGATGTTCAGACAGTTCGCAGCGTTCATGGTCTGTTCTACCACAACTATGGGTCCCAGAGTCGCCCATGAGAACGTTCCCCAAAGCATAATACCACCACCAGCAGCCTATGTATGACCTGCTGTACAAGAGGGGAGCAACTGTTCAAAGACGGCATACCCTGACACAACCATCGACGTGATGAATGAGAAATTGGGAATCATCTGACGAGGCAACTCTCATCCATGATCCAGTCTCGATGTTCCCGGGCCCACTGTAAGCGTAGTTGACGATGACGCTTCGTCAACAGAGGCACATGAGTGGGACGTTTGCTGCACAGTCCCATATCCAACAGTGTCTGCTGAACTGTGTGTTCCGAAACACTTGCGCTTGGACCTGCATTGTATTGGGCTGTCAGCTGAGCCACTGTCTTGCGCCGATTTTGCTTTACCAAGCGGAACAGTCTCCGACGTCCTTTTACTTTAATGACGCGTGGACAACCAACACATTGGCGTCTACTGCTGGTGTCACCATCATTTATCCACTTTGCATGAATACTAACAACGGCTGATCGTGAACAACCTACCAGTCGTGCAGTTTCTGCGATACTCGTTCCGAGTCTTCGGGCCATTACGATCTGCCCTCTATCAAATTCGCTTCGATCAGCATCCTTTCCCATCACTCACGAAAGTAAGTACAAAAATGATTACTTACCTTCTCCAGCAGCAGTTAAATACCATTCTCACTTAATCATGTGCCTTCCAGGTCATCCAGATGAGTTCATTGAAAAATGTGGGGATGGTCATAATATTTTGGCTTGTCAGTGTACATGAATGGAAAAATGTATGTGGCTTTGTAATTATTATGTTTAAATAAAAGTGCTTAGTGTTTCTTCTAGATCAGATAGTATAAATCTTTATTTTTGCCAAAATGTCACTGGATTCTCTAGAAGATAATTTTTCTTTTTTTCTTCTATAGTACCTACTTTTAAAAAATGAAGGTTTTTCATCCGTAGTTTCAAATAACCACATTAGGCCTCGCACATATGACCTATGGATGAAATATTTCTGTAAATAAATTTTTACCTTTGGAAGTAAAAATCATCAATTTTCACTGACATTTTCAAAATTTAGCCACTTACAGAAATTTGTCCGCACATGTTCGTCTAGTTTGAACTCTGTAAATGTTTTAGTTTCTCTTGCAATACAGTCAAACTTTAGTAATATGTTGATGCAGTAAAATGGATAAATATCCAAACACTAGACTTAACTGAAAATTATAAATTGTCCCCCTCATATATGTTCACAGATTAATATTTCTTGTAGAATAACATTAATTGAAATTTTAGTGTTTAAATAATTATATAGCAGAAAGCATTTGTTGTTTGGTATAAAAATAAGATTTTAGAAGTCTTTGTAGAAAGTAAAAATCTAAGTCTAATTAGCCCTTATGTAGCAAAAAGTGACTGTTGAGTGATAAACGAAATCATAACTTAAAATCCATTTTGACCAGCCTTCTAGAAAAATCTGCTATAAGCTATTCACTGCTATCAAACAGATTTATTTCTAG
Source organism: Metellina segmentata (assembly GCA_947359465.1). Classification (NCBI taxonomy): domain Eukaryota; kingdom Metazoa; phylum Arthropoda; class Arachnida; order Araneae; family Tetragnathidae; genus Metellina; species Metellina segmentata. The sequence goes on along the minus strand of OX375879.1, from coordinate 67,470,085 downwards.
ATATCTTTATTAATGTCCTTTGATCTTCTAGATTTAAACTTTTGTTAAGAACCATAATTTTACTTTTTGATTTTATTGCATTTATGAAGTTTGATCTCTTAAAATATATATAAATAATAGCATAAGCATATTTTATTAATACAAATTGGGATGAATTTGAAATTGACAAATATGTACAATTACTCTCTCTCTAATCCTTTATCTATACACATTTTTCATACGCATGACAATTTTTTTATTATTTTCTACACAATGGTACTGTACACTGATATATCTATCAGTGGTTATGTTCTATTAACTATATATAATTTTACTTTTCAGGTATTGTGAATGGTCTTGTTAAATTAGTCATCAGTTTTTTATGTTGTAAGAAAAAAAGCAAGTCCGGTCTTTCTTTAGCTTCACCTTTACCGACAATTCATATTCTTGATGACCAAAATGTACCACAATCAAATTTACCATTACAAATGTAAAACACTAATTTTTTTTTGTCACAATAAAGTCACTTTTTATTTTTGTACTCATTCACTAGCTTGTAACTTTACTGGTTGTATGCATTGCAGTTGCAAGAAACATGCCAATGTCTTTAAAATCCAAGTAGATGGTAGTTATGTCACTGAAAATGTCAAGAGTTCAAAAGCTCCATTGATATGATAGTGTGCATGACATGCAAAATTGTATTTGAATTTTAAGTATCAGATGAAGGAACTTGATTGTAAATGTACTATTAAAAATTCATGACATGCACTTTGGGAATTGTACTTTTCGTAAGAATATCAAGAGCTTACTTAATTTCGGAGCACACTTATCTGCATCATATTTAAACAGTAGTTTAAATATTTTTAGTTTCTTTTTTTATCAGTGTCTTATTACTTCCCACATAATTGTGACAAGTTTTCTTTTCAAAATGACGAATTTTATGGAACATTTCGTTATATGATTTTTAGAATGATGTAAAATACTATTTTGGAACTTCATTCTGTTACAGTTGGTACGTTTGAAGCTTTTTACTATAATCATGCAGGGTGGTAACAGAGCCCTGAATTCTGTGGGAAATTTTTAATTCTGGAACAATCAGGGAAAATTTTCAAATTTCACAAAAAATCAGGGAAATTTTGATAATTTAAACGGCTACTATTATCGTTTGTCCTATTAAGAGCTAAATATTTAAAAATACTCTGTGGATACTTTTTTCAAGAATTTTGTTACCACCCTGTTATATATTTTCCACGTCAAATTAGTTGAGTTAATACTTTATAAACAAGTGATTGATTACTGTACAACCCCGTTTAACTAAACTAAAAGAGGGAAGCCGTTCTGCATAACAATTTTTTCTGTTAAGTCGTGAACATTTAATACTATCTATTTTGTATCTCATTACAGTATGCATATAATTCTACAATGATTTGAAGGTCTAATGAATTAAAAACTCTCTCTGTAGGCTACACTTCTGTTCTTTATTAAAGCGAAATTACATTTTTAGCCAGCACGCTCTCACCCTTGCGATTATTCCCGTGCAGTACAGTACTTTTTTTTAATTGATTTCGGATAATCCAGGTTTTACTGTGCTTATGATTTAAACCAAAAAATTATGTCTGTTTCACATAAATATGAGTCACTAAAATATGAATTTTTCTTCTCAACTAAGGCCGACCAACCGTTCTAGTGGTTAAGGTGTTAGCCTCAAGGTTGGAAGGTTCCTGGTTCGAACCCGGGTCAGTGCTTGGATGTTTGTAAGCGTATGGTGTACCTAAAATCTCCTCACGTTAGGTTGGTGTGAAAGTTTGAAGAGTGGGATGCCAGCTCAGGCGTTGCCTCGTCATCTGACCATGGTTCAAAATTATGTGGTGCTGTCCTCGGATTTTTCGCTTAGTAGATTGATCACAGACCGTAGTCAATAGCCTGTTGTGTTGCTCTAGTACGACATTAATTAAAAATTACCAAATCTTTGTAAATAAAAGGAAACTTGATCAATTTAAGGTTAAATTCATGCATTCCTCTAAGATCTATACTCATTTAATAAAAAGTAACAAAAATATTCTAAGGCTTACGCATATGCAACAAATGGAAAGATTCGGTACAGAATTGAGGGTTTGGTTAGAGAATAGGTGGAGATGCAAGTTACCAAAAAACATTGTAAATGCTGGGTCATTCCATGCAGAATGAGCTAATCACATCAAAAATTTAGATTTTCTAGCTCTAAAAGTGGCCTGTACGAAACTATATTTCAACTAGTCATTGACACAAATTTAAAATTTTTATATCGCTACATTCTTTGGTAAAAGGTCTCTTAGATTAAATATCAGAATATAATTTAATAGCCAAAACTGAATCTTAAGAGATTGGCGGAAATAGAAATTTTGCCAATTTATTACAAAATTCAAACTGCTCTGGTGTCTAAAAATTGAAAGACAAAATAAATTATTCTTAATGAAGAGCTTTTCACAACAAATAGCTTAGCATATTTTAGTGGTAAAATTATGCAAAAGAATACGATTTTTCCATTTCTTAAAATGTATATTTGACTGAGGTAAAGTTTGGAAAACACAACTTTTCAACTTGTAAAAGCAAGATTGCAAGCAAGTAGGTTTTGAAATTTTCACTATAGTAATTTAATTATTTTTGTCTCTGGAACATTTTTAACTAGATGTAAATTTTACTTTCTGATCACATGATGATCTATAAGCTTCGATAATATCAAAAATTACATAGAAGTATGAAATAACTATTAACCCAAGGAGTGTTCCATCAATGAAATAATTAGATGGAAAGTTAATTTTGTTAGAAAAGTCTTTGATTTGCTTTTACCTTAGGAACCGAAAGTATTCAATAACGTTATTTGCGAATATTAAATACTTTTTGTAAATATTAAGCATTTTTAGACAGGTAAACACTAATTTTAAGAGTAAAGAGTTTAATCATTGTTATACTCGATTTTCCCAAATGTACATACCTCTGGAATCCTTATTCCGTATTTATAACAATCACAAGTGAAACAAGTAAGATTTCAAGAATTCGACTACACTAAGAGGAATTTCAATTTAAGCAACTAAGAAATTGAACAAGAGACCCTTATCGGATTGAAAGTGAATTTGAAAAGACAACCAAGTAAAAGTTTTAATGTTTAACTTTTTTAACTGTGATTTTATGCCCTGCTTTTATAATATATGCTTCAACAATTAAAGATAATTTTGTATTTCATTGCTGCATTTCAAACGAGTAATATGCAGACGGGAAGGAAACACAGTACTAAGTCCAAAATCCGGTCCTCGGCCATTCTGGATTATTTGCAGTTTTCTTTTGTCAAAAAACCCTAATCTAACTCCCCCTCCCCCGCGTTATTTACGTCCAGAACACGTTTGCAATACTAAAATAGCAGATATATAAATAGGAATAATTTTTTATACAATGCAACAAATTTTACTTTTAAATTTTCTATTTTTTTCTAGGTGGGTATTTACTCTGAACATGTCCGTTATTTACGCTGTTTCATCAATTTGGTCCAGGTTGAACACCTTGTTTTTTAAAAATTGTCGGAAGGGTAAAGATTCAGACAGATAGAAAAAATGAGAGAAAAAGAAAAAAAACGCTAATTGGCAAAACGGTCCTGGAATGTAGTATGATTGGCGATAGTTATGGAATATGGTAACCCGTCATATGATTAACCAAAGTCTTTTGGCGCCGAAACTTTCACTGGCCAAGTGATCAACGGGCATGAGCCAGAGAGTTTTTCTTTCCAATTTTGTTAGTTGCTTTGGGACTCAAAATTACAATCCTGAATTTATTTTACAATAAACATGTCAAACTATTCCTCAAAAATATAACTTTCCTTCATTTGAATTTGTATTTCCTATTTGAGTGGAAAACTGTTATTCTATAATTTTCCTTTGCTGTTTGGAAGATGAAGGAAATAAAAGCAGGCTTCCAAACTTAAGTAATAGTTTTATCCTACTTAGCACTGTAACTGGCTGAATTTCAACTATGCCTTTCTAAATTCCCTTAGCCCATAGAAATCTCTAATTCTCAAAATCGACTATTTTTCACTTCTAATTTCTTGCTTAAATATAATATTGAAAATTGTTTCCAAGAAAAGATCAAAAGAAAAATTTTCAGACAATATTCCGTATTTTTCTAATCTATGTTAAAAGGTTTTTGAGAGATCTTCAAACATGTTACATCAAGCAATTTCACAACTGCTTTTCAAAGTTGCAAGTACTTAAAATGCCTGAAACTTCCAAAATGTTTTGGATATTGTTTGAAAATTGTTTCCAAGTGTAACATAAACTCTGGATAAGGCCTTTTAAGTTAAAAGCTATTAATTTCATTCTTTTAGAAAATATCCAATTTTAAATTGAATGAAATTAAATGGGTTTGAATTCTTTCAACTACTTTACAATGTAGTTTTTAGTGAACTATATAATTACTAAATTACATTTGTTTTGTTGGTTATCATGAAAGGAACAGGTTGGTTTTTGTATTGCAATGGCCATATTTAACCATGCACAAAAGGAATAGGAAATTCTTTTTGGTGTCATGTAAGGTTTTAATCCTAAAACATGTTACACCTGCAGAGGAACTAAAACATTAGAAGGATGTAATTTGATGATACCTTTCTAAAATGAGGATATTTCAATGAAAAGAGTTCCTTGATCTGAAAACATTTGTTAAACTTATATGCAGAATATGAGTTTTAGCTAAATATTCAAACATATTTTTTTTCTGCTACATATCCCATAGAATTCATAGTTTAAATAATAGACAAACTAAAGGAAATACGTTAATAAAAATATTTATTTATGTTGCACAACAATGCGAACTATAAAGCTCACAACTTACTTTAAAGTAATGAACAATTAGTTGTGTGAACAATGTTAAATTCAAAGTTTATGGAACACATTTATTTTAGGCATATATGTATAGTATATATCATGAAGAAAATATTTAGAAAATCCCAAATTTGAATCAACAAGCAAAATTCATCCTGTGAGTATGAATTTTTTCAATTAGAAAAGCATGTTTGTTGATCATACAAATCTTTACAATAATCTATTTACATGATTCAGATTCAGAAAACAATTTACTACAATTGTAAAAAGCAGGCATGCAGTTAAAATTTAGAATTCAAATTTTATACAATTTTATGGCAGTACAATAAAAGTGCAGATATTGATGATTTTTCTTTACATGAATAATTTACATCTAATCACCTAATTGTCTTTATAAGGGAATATTATGTATAAATTATGTTTTCTATAATATGTAAATACATCTCTTCATCAAAAGCACAGCTTTAAAATACTGTGAGTGTTATGACTAGAAAACTAAGACACCTAATTATATTCGACTAAAATTGCCAACAAGAAATGTGTAATTAATATAGTTTTGGACACATAAATATTACGCTAAAATATTAGTTAAGATTCTCAAATTACAAAAATACCTATGATAGCTAAATGAGGAGCGGGAGTGTACATTGCATTTCATTTTATACATGCTAAACATTTCTCTGGTGCATAATAAACAGCAGTCAACCTTTAACAAGCAGCCCCAATCTACTGACTAGGAAAGTTAATTGCATCTACATTATAAACTTGGAGTGGTTTATAACATTGTTTCTCTCTCATTTCTCTAAAAGATTAACTGTATTTTAAAATAATTTTGGAAAATGCAACTGGCAGAAAACAATACATTACTGAAATACAATTTTACAAAAAAAAAACTGATATCAATTAGTTATTTAGCCTAATGTCAGCTTGCAAATCAATGTTTAGACCAAAATGTGGTGATCTGTAGACTGGTGAAGTCCACTACATCATTCTTTAATGGTTAAAATTTCTAGAGAAACGCACTTGTTAAATATAGTATAAAGTGGAATTTTTTGCCCTTTATTTCCACAAACTATTTTTTCTAACTGATGTTTCACTTTATGCCAATGATATATTAGAAAGAAATCGGTTAAAAATATGCTTTCATCAAACTTTTAATAGTTAATTTTTGGGTCATTATTTCTACAAGGATTTGATTACATGTTTATGTAGATGAAAAACACAACTAAATCATCACTAACATACAGTGATCAAAAGTTAATGCATTAACTTATAACAACTACCTATCTCCTATCATTTATTTTAGTTTCATGCTTCCCAACTCTTGCATATGGTTGCTATAATTAACATTATTCCATAAGATATGCATTGCTAGAATAAGATATTAAACACATAGATATAAATCACTAACCTTTGAAGAACAGATTTTAAAAAAATGTCATTTAGTAATTTTGATTTTCAAAAAGCTTTTATTTTCAAAAACGCAAACTGAAACTAGTGGAAAATTTGTTAACGTTAACACTTACGGTGTTCACTGCTCAACACAACACTTATTTGATCCTACTTTTTTGTATAAGATTTATTTTAAAAAGAATTTTAATATTAGTAATAAATTATAAACATGCTTAATACAAAGTTGAAATGTACAGTATTGGGAAAGCATTTGACTGAAGTACGTGCATTAATTCTTTTGTTTCTCAAATTTGAAGATATTTTGCAATGCTTCACAAAACACAATTTAAGAGCTTCTTTTGCTTCTCTTACTAAAACTTAAAAAGAACCTGTGGCACAGGAATACTTTCAATGAATTAAAAAACTTTGACTTAGGAATGTATAATTTCAGTTCACTTTCAGGGGTACTGTGTGCATTAACAGGCAGAATTGTTTAGTGCACTAATTACTATATAGGGGGAAATTAATAGGGTATGATGACAGTATCTAACTTTATTATTTAACACTTGTATGCAGAGCGTGCCATCAAAGGTTGACTGCAATTATGAAACTAGCATTTGAGGCATCTACTTAATTATACAAAAAGTATGTATTTATGCTTTGTTTTCTATCTTAAAAAGTTAACAAAATATATAAATGTTAAGCACATGTGCAAAAATTTTCACCAATGTATGAAAGCCAGTTAATTACTTAATGACAAACAAGCTCGGGTAAAGAATAAAACTGATTACTGAAAATTTCAATGACTCTACCATACCAGATTTATTAAGTTGTCTTTAGCTAAGCAATTTTAATGAGATAGATAGTTTGGAGATTAAAAATCCCTTGATTATTTCTTTAGAATGGACTTCGTGAGCTTCAAAAGATGAAAGTTTAAGATTCAATTGAAATGAATTTCAAAAATTATAAATGTATTAAGAAAGAAATATTATGAAATAATTTTGTATAATGTTCAGTATTTTCAACTGAAATAAATTAGACACGATTACTAAATAGCAGTAAATTCCCAATTATCCAAGTTTTATCCATCACCTAAGCAGTAATAAAACTGCAATTACGATACTTGCTCACTTTTATGTGCATACAAACTTGGGCTTTTTAATAAGTATGCAATTCTCGACTCTTTAGCCACTGATGTGTGGCAAGGATATAGGAATCAATCAAACCATTGTCATGGAGAAAAGTTGATTGAAACCATATTAGTGAAGTCAATTCCTGGAGATAAAACTGACAATGCAGAATGACAAGATTGATATTCATGACCTATGATTTGAAGATTTAAGTAACTAAGCTGTTCTAGTACTGTGATTATTGTCCTGTGTGTGTGAATTATAAATATATTTTAATAAATGCTTCTGCTCGTACGTATCGTAAAGAATTAGAAAGTGACAGAAAGTTGGGAGAAACAGAAAGTGGCTGATATGTTTAAAAACATTAAGCAAAAATTAAATTTTCAATATGTAATGTTGCTATATTGGGGTAGGTCAGGAATTAACTGTAATTAGGCGAAACACAAAATTACTACATTCAATCAAAGAAAATACATTATACTCTTACAAAATTATCACAACATAGAAGGTGCTAGAAGTTAATCTAGTTCATAACATCGCAAAAAGAAAATGTTAGAGCATATTTGAGCAGCAATGCGGCATTTTATAAATAAAAAACATATAACAGTCTGGAAATAAGTGTACTTTGAAGCATTTAAGTAGAAATAAAACACTTTTAAAAAATAAAACCAGTCTGAATGATCATCGAAGAATTTCACTGAAATTTAATGCTACACTTTTCGTTGAAAGGAAAAAAAATTAGGTTTCACAATTATACTTTCACCTGAATTATATTAGAAAAAAATTTTACTTAATGACACTGCTGAACCTGTTGACTGGCATGTGAATATATATGCTCTCAAAATGCATTGTCATACAAAACTCACCAATCAACAGGTTAACAAAACAAACCTTTCCATTTCCCTGTTATTTCTTTTCTATATTATCCATGAAGTAGCTGATTTAATATAAAACTTAATCCTGCTTTGTTACTGATAAGATGATGTTATGAAATAGTATGAGTAGAAATGTAAATACATATCAAAACCCCACATTGTGTTCATTGATTTACGATATGCCAAGAATTTACTGAAACCCTTTCGAACAAATCAAACTTGGGGAAGATTTGATTATAAAATACATCAGGAGGATTACTTCTGATGGCAATTATTTTTTAATTCCTCACCATATGGCAACAATGTTGATTTAACTCACAACTTAAATATAAATAATACCTCCAGAATAAGACTTGGCCTAAGGAGAGAATCTAATGGAAGCTCATAGTTTGGCTGGGAAAATTAAATTTGCACTGCATTCACAAATGTTGAAATAGCAACTACAAGATATATAGAACACATTTCTAATTCAGGAGTTCCCAAACTGGTGGGGATTTGGCATTTTCAAAAGGTTAAAAAGATAAACTATTGTGAAAATCTTTTGCTTTTAGACTCTGGAAGTTGTCTCAAAATGGATTATTGGAATTAATATAGAATAGTGAACATTCAAAATAACATAACGGTGAAAAATTACCACACCTGTGTCCATAGCATCATACATACTACATTACTTGCCTTCACAAAAGTATAAAAATATTTAGAAAATAGAACTTTTTATAGAGTTACTAGTAATGCAAGATAATTTTGTAAACATACTTTCAACTTAGTAACTTTACAAAACAAAGATTCAATTTTAATAATTGATACACAATAAAAGTTGTAACATAAATGAAAGTTAAAGATAACAATAACAGATAAATATAAAATTAAAATTCAATGATAACAAAGATAACTAGGTTAAGAAAACTTTGCAATTCCAAAAGAACTAAAACTTTCCCAATCTAATGTTGCAATAAGGCAACAGTTGAATTCTTAGAAACCAAACATTTCACAGCAGTAGACACAGTACATGTTTAAGAGAAAGGAACATAAAAAAACTTAACTTATTTTACATAGAGAAAAACATAAAATGTAAAAACTGTAAAAAAAAAAAAAAAAATCACTGTTTTAATTTAGAATTTTAAACTAAAAATTGCATGTTTTTCAAACAGGTTGAATACAATTAAATCATTACAAAATATAAAATAGAAATTTTTTTTAAGTATTTTTTTTTATTTAGAGATAATGCTTAAAATTTTAATAAACTGATGTAAAGATTGCATTTACAATCAAAGTCATGTTTGACAAACCAGAAAGTTTGAGAACCACTATCCTATGTAAGTTTGTGATAATGCAATTAATACTTAGTAGTGCAACAAAAATAAACAATAAAAAGTAATAAAAAAACAATGTAATTTGACTAGAATAATGAGATAAATAGTATAAGAAATGCACAATAAATATGGCAAAATATCTCTTAAGATATTTTATATCCTGACACTCAGTGTACAAGGCAGATATACTATGAAAATACTTTATGATAGAAATGCTCGAATTGCAACATATACCAATAACACAGGGACATTTAAAAAAGTAAACGACACACATCTGCAGATAAAATACATTATATATGTATATGTGTTTATATTCATATCACTTCTTTTCATCAGAAACTAACTCACTGTGATAACAACTTTAGACTATAATTGCACAAACACATGAATATCCTTTATGGATTATCTCATTGACAATGGAATACAGTAGTTTGAGAAAATTTAACATGCTGCTTCAATATCAAAATTTGTGAATGTGAAAATGACTAGATTCGTGTGTGGATATTTCTACATGCAAGTGTTGAAAAGTGAATATCGCATAGGTGACAGATTTGATAAGATATCGTATTAATAAAAGGGGAAATAAAGTTATCATCAATAAAGGTGCAATCCAAACTGCAAATTGAGAACTATAAATGTTTCTCAATTCTTGTCTAGAAAATATTCATATCTGTAACTGTATGGAAATATAAGCCCCCTAACTATATTCTTAAGACAACATATTAAGCAAATCTTTTGCATCTAAACAATTACACATGATGCCATCAGAATGACATATTTTAAAGTTTTTAAGTAAATAGAAGGTGCTAACTATTATGATATATTTGGATCGTGTTTTGAAGCATATACAATTTCAATAATTAATTTAATAATTCATTAATCCTTTCAAAAATTGGAAATTTCTGACAGTAAATATCTCTAAAAACAATGAAAGTATGAAATAATGTTATTTGACCCCCAAGAAGAATACTACCTTCTTCTGACTTTGTGTAAAAATAATGCCAGAGAGGGAAAAGGTCCAAAAATAATTGTTAAAAATAATTCAAAAGCACAAACTATCAATAATTGTGCCAAATTGGGCTTTATGAAAGCAATTCAAACAGTAAAAGTAATCCTGCTGTCTACTACTGTTGGCAGCTCAAACCTGTCATAACCTATTTGGCAATAGTTTGGCAAATGGTGCCAAATACACACAAAATGAGCAAATAATTTTTCTTGAATGTTAGAGTAATACTATATTTGTGATTTTTTCTTGTACATCAGTGCCAAATATTTTTATGACAATCTAGTAATCATTGAGTATGACATTTATCTTTCATGGTTGCCACATCTTAGTAGCAAATTCCAAAATCGGTGTCACTTAAAAATCCCCCCCCAAAAAAAAAAAAATCTAGAAAGCATTTATTTTTCATCTAGATTAGAGAAACACTTGTTTTCTGGGGGGCTTCCGCATAATTCAGAAGTTGGCAGGTATGCCAAATCATTTTAATAAATAAGTGTCCTGAATTATTTTTTTAACACTTGAACATTGACTATGGTGTGGTCTAATAATTCTCAAAATATGCACATCGTGTATGGCATTTTGATATGTAAGCAGCATGTCAAAGATAAGAGGTCCAACAATATCATAGCAATACTGCAGCAAACTATTAAGCTAGCAAAAACGAAGGTAACAAATCAGCCTATATATGTCATAATGGCTTCTCACATTGCTTTGTAGTACCTATATTTTCTTCCCAGGCAACAATCAATTCAGCAAGTTGATTGCCTTTCTTTTTTTCCTCTGGATTCTTCTTCTTGTTGTGAATAAGGTAGTGAGTACAGCGGTTGCCTCGTTCTCTTCTCCAGCTGCTTCGTGGAACCTCTCTTTTCCGCTTCTTATGACGGCCGTAGACCAAGCGCTCAGTTGGTGGAGGAAAACGTCCATATAAGTAGGTCAGTATTCCAAACATGGCAAAACCTATTAGGGAAGGCATGAAAGCCATTCCTTTGACTGAGAGAGGATAGCCTAGATATCGAGAATTCATGGAAATGTCGGAATCTAATAGAGTCCTATTAGTGTTAGGATCAATCTGAGTGTTTCTTATGTCAAAAGTCCACAAACTGGTGTTTTCTATGAGAAAACAAAAGTAATCTTTCAACTATATGAATATACTCAAAGTAAAAACTGAGTTATTTTACATAAATATATATTATTTAAAGTACTTCAAATTTCAGAAAGCAGACGAAGTATCAGTGTACATTACAGTATCATTAACAGTATTGCATAAATCAGAAAAATGAAACCCATTTCAAAATATTTATACAAAACTGAAAGAACAATTGTAATGTAGTAACGCAAACAAGTTAAAGTAGATATTCTTTTATGATGCTTAAGAGTAATCAAGATTTTTGAAAATTGTAAATTCTTATTAGAATTCTAATAACCATGCAGAGCATAAACAATACTTATAAAAATTTACAGCTTAAATTCATGTTATTTCATCTATGGCTTTTTGGCATGTTATTATCTATGGCATGTTATTTCATCATACAAGGCTTAGCAGTATTTTTTTTTTAAATTTAACATGTTCTAAAATAATGTTTTAGTTTAATTCATGTTCTTTATTTCATGCAAAAACTAGTATTAACTAGGGGGATTTGTGCATCTTTATCACCTTATGATACATTTTTATTTTTGAAATTCAAAGTTTCATTCAATCAAATAGTAATTAAAAGTTATGCTTAAAACTGAAATATGTTTGAAAAATAAATACTTTATTTGTTGAAATCACAAACAGAAGTTGAGTGTTTATTCCATAAAAACATTTTACTGCTTCACACAAAATACAATACCCTACAATAATGGACAGGACTCCAGTGGATTTGCATAAATACCAACTACTTGTATGGGGATGTTTTTCGTGGTATATTTCGTGGCAACCTGGGACCTCCGCATGTTGTTCCTGGTAAATTGAATGCTGACACCTACATGAACATTTTGGACAATCAGGTTCTTCTTACGCTCTGGCAATTTTATGGAATGGACGAATGTTACTTCCAGGACAACAACGCTTCATGTCATTTTGAAGCTTCTGCCAAGCAGTGGTATCAAGTTATGGATGTAAACGTAAACTCAGAATCCCGACCTAAACCCCCATAGAACATTTGTGGGATGAGTTAGAGCGACTCTTACAAACCAGGGAACCACGTCCGAAATCTACAGATGAGCTGGCGACATTCTTGCAGCAGGAATGGACACAAATACCAGTAGCTGAGTATTAAAACCTGGTTGAAAGTATGCCCAGAAGGGTTGCTAATGTAATTGCAGCACATGGAAGACAATCCCCCTATTAAAGGATGTATTATTTCCCTTATACCATCATATCTTGCTGTTCGGTCCATTATTGTAGGGTAGTGTATATGATGTCCAAGTTAAAGAGGAAATCTCTGTGATTGCAATGTGTGAAGAGCAAAAGCATTTCTCTTGTACTGTATTCATTACTCAAATATAGAACAAATAAAGTATTCCTAAGTAAACAATACAAATTTTTCTATTTTATGTTTGGTTGTTTTCAAGGTTTTAGAGCGCAAGAGCCATTTTTAGCCAAGCTGCACCAAACCCAAGACAGACAACACAGTGACAGAGGAAGAAAACGCAAAAGAAGCAGGACAGGCGAAGGTAATTATTAAAGGGAGAAAATATCAATCGGGCACCACATGTTTGAGATGCCCATTACACACCTAAAGATGTGCCCCTGTGGACTTTACTACAAGGAATATTTTTGTAGAAGCCTTTAAAAAATTATTGTTTGATAATTTTTTAATTTCATGACAAAGTTAGGTGGATACACAATTTCAATATAAATTTTAAATTATTGTATCAAAATAAAACATTAAAATTACAAAAAAAAAAAAAAAACACTATTTTTCATTAAGGCTACTGTACACTTTTACTCAATGCTAAACACAGAATATTTGTTCAAAGTTTAACATTTTTTAAAAAACTATCTAATGAATTTAGAGGTACAATTTTTTAGTGTGATTAAACATGACATTTTTATGCAATTTAAAAAATACTTTGTGTGTTTAAAATAAATTTTAAAACTTTAAAACATGAAATTTGTCAGACTCGGTTGAATTTGATTTTGAATTATGTTATATCACTGCGCGTAAGATATTTTATGTACATTCAATTTGATTTACAAAATTTATACCTTAAATTAAAGATATAATCCTGATTACAAATTGCAACTAGGATCTTTTAATTTTGTCAATTAATTAAAGTGCAACTAATTGATAAGTATATAAAAACAAAATCTTAATCTTATAGCTTAAATTTTTCTTTTATTTTAAGCCAAAATGTCTGTTATATTTAATTAATCTTCATAATCCTAGTTCCACTTGTTTAGCACTTCAGTATGAATATATGGAAAAAAATTTTGAGTCTCTATCATAAATATTTTTGGATATATCCTACGCGCAAGTTTCAAAAACACTGCTTTGAGAAAAAAGCATTTAAAGTTAAAGTTTCAATTTTTATGCATAAATGTTAACTCTGAGGAAGTAAAATTACTTTCTATATCATAAATGTGTGCTTAAAAATAATATCATATGCTATTTTGGGTTATAAATATAAAATAATTTTATAAAATAAGAACTTACTATAGCCACATCCAACACGAATAGTTAGTCGTAAAAGTGAAACTGAACTTCTATTACAGAAATAATGTTACATTTCTTTAATAGCTTAATTCTAGTGGTATGTGATAATTTAGATATGATTTTTCATTTTAAATACTGTTCTGTAAATTACATAAATAATATATATATTTTTTTTATTTAAAATTTTCCACTTTCATAAACAGTTTCTTTTTGTTCTTTTAACTTTTCCAATTTTGAAGCATTCTGCAAATGTCTAGCTCTGCGAATAGCCAAACTACACTCTGCAATATTTTTGTCAGCCTCTTTGATTCTTTTTGAATCCCATTCTGTTGCTGCTTTTAAAGCATAATGCCCCACTTGAAAACCGAGTGAATGCAAGATTTGTAGTCGTCCATTTCTTCCTTCGTTATATGCAACAACTGCTTCATTTGTAGCGATATCTGCAATTATTTTACTCGAACCACTTGTCTTAGGACAAAATTTCCAAATTAAAGAATTTAATGATTCATTTGGATTCTGAGTTCGACCCCCAAGACAACGTTTGAGCAGATTTGGTTCAGATAAATCTATGAAAGTTTTTTTAACGCAATCCATTACTGGAGGTGCTATTACATTTTTGTGATGAAAATCGTTCAATTGCCCAGCAGCTTTAGCTTTTTGATAGCGACACCAAGAAGTGTCACCTTGCGGGCAAAAATCATGAAGTGGCTCTTGATCACTTGAGCGCTTATGATAATAAATCGCCCATATAGCTTTGCGCATATCCATCACATTGTCTTTGTTGTTTCGAATAGCACCTCCATAATAAATGGTCACTTCTTGAATAAATTTGTCTGTGAGACGCCCCTTACCACCCAAGGATTTACCCTCTTCTAATTTTTTTTCCATGCATGGAATGCTTTAGTTCTCGGAGTCTTGACCCCATGCGCTTCTGGACATGGCCAACACACTCTACTTTGCTTAGTGTCTTATCAGGACCATAAACACTACTTTTCTGCAGCTCGAGAAATGTTTTTGTGTCACCGTCTCCAATGTACTGAAGGTATTCGGCATTATATTTATTTTGAGAACGGTGAAAAATCTGTAGCATTCCATTCACTTCCATTTTCGCAGCCGATACCGAGTGATTTTTGACGCAGTCAGTTTCATGCGCTGCCTTCCACATTTCAAGTTCCTTGCCCTTTTTATTATTATTTCCCCATTCGCAGCCTTTACAATAGGATGACATAACTTCCACATCCAACACTTTACCACTTTCAGCACCAATGACACTAACAATTCCAATTTTCGAAGAATGTCCTCGTGTCTTCCACTATTCATCACCGCTAACAGTAAGTTCAGATTTCTCTATCATTTCAATTTCTTGCTTTGCAGCATTTGACATTGAAATATTTGCAATATTTGCAACAGAGCTGGAAATTTTCCTCAAGGACATATTGTAGGCATTCTTCTGAACCGGAGGTGGAAGATCCATTGCACCACAAAAATTCTTCATACCATTCAAGCCTTGGCCGATGCATCTCATTGCATAAGTAAATCGTCTGTTTACTTCAGGAACATTTAACTTGGCTCCCATCATATGAGAATTCCGAAATGAACTGATTTCATTACAATTATTGCACGAAATTTTAAATTTAGATGAAAGACCATGAACAAAAGTTTCAGACATGTTAACGTCTTCTCCACATATTTTACAACATAAGTTGATAGAAATTTGATTAAATAAAATGCTGATATCAATTACTTTGTATCCCAAAGTATCTGTAACAATTTCAGTGTTCATTGAAGAACTGCTGTTTAATTTCTTAGATGAAGAACTGCAGTTTAATTCCGAAGATACACACTTAGAAATTTTACTTGTGTGACGATTTCCGTGAAATTTGCGTTTCTTAGGACGCTGTCCTGAAGCTCTTTTATTTGATGTTTCCATCATAAAACAAAGCTAAATAATGCTAGCTTAGTTTTGAGCACAGATTGTTCTGAAAAGAACAGTTGGTTTTATATCAAAAACAAATGTTTTTGGCAATAACGAAAACAATCAAATCAAAAGCAGATATACAGAAGCGAGAAATGCATGGATTTCTTCTTACCAAAATAAACAATTCGAACATAAGTTGAAGTTGTAGTTCATAAAATGTTCCAAGTTCTTCTTCTTCATTTACATAGTTAGTTTATTTAAAAAAGTAAAGCCTCTGCACATAACGTAGAAGGCTGCGGGTAGGTTTTGTTTTCAAGTGTAAACAAATCGTCATATGTTCGCGGTTGTTGGGCGTAAAAATAAAAAAGCATGGAGTGGTGCTCAATCTTTTTTAAATATCTAGATAAATAATTAACGTACAATCAAAACTTTGGTATCGTTTTATTCAGGATAAAATGGCCTTTCTAATAACATCAAATTCTGAAAATCGATTTTTTATCATTTTGAAAGTGTACTGTCCCCTAATTTTTACAAATTATTGAATACTTACTACATGTTAAAATAAATATCAGTTTGGTTTATTGAACATTTATCGCATTAAAGAGCAATTCAGAAAATATCAAAACAGTTCAAATCTAAAATAAAATCTTAAGCAATATTAATATTTAGTTTGTCTAAAATATACTTACTAGCTGCTAAAAGGACCACATCTTGTATTGAGAAAACTTTATGATTTGGTCCAGTATATTGTCCATATTCACTTGGGATGTAAAATATTTGATTTTTCCACATATTCAGATCGAGAATCATTACAAACACAATTATACTATAGTTAAACCACTTTCCTGAAAAAGATAATATCATAAGTATGCAATAATTTTCAACACAAATGCCTAAAATGAGGACCATAATCATAGATATAAATCATAGTTTTTCTTGAACACTTTCAATCCATTAAAGCAATCCCTTGAACTTTACACTATTGATTGACAGACAGTGGCATATGGTTAACATAGTTTTATTATAGTTGTCTTATTACCCTGATTTATCATTTGCCTGCCTAAATCCTTATTGATTGCTCACCACAAATGATCTTGAAGAAAATTATGACACTTAAAAAGTATATTCAGCACTTTCATTCTTGTTATACTAACATTTGCAAAATATCTTTCAAACTTTCAATCATGTTATCCTTAGAAATTCTCCTAGGAGATTTTTTTGACTAGCTTTATATTGATGTCTATGCCTGAGTGCAAATTTTTTGTACATGTATGGAAGTATTAGGAGAGTAAATTGCAGGAGACAAACATTACAAAGGGGAAGTGCAATGTAAGGGAGAAAAACAATACCAAGACAAATAATACAAGGGGAAAGTGCAATATAAGGGTGAAAAATAAGCTAAAAGTATTTTATTGTAATGCTCGCAGTGTGAGAAATAAAATGGATGAGCTCAAGGGAATTGCACAAGCAGAGGATATAGATATCATTGGGATTACTGAAAGTTGGGCAAGCAGCGAAGATGCAAAAATTTTAGAATTAAGTGGATTCACAATGATTAGGGAGGACAGAGTGAATAGGAAAAGGGGTGGGGCCACTGGGAGAAAGTGATCATAGAAGTATCAGATTAAGTATAAATTTTCAGTCAGCATACACAATCAATAGTAGGATAATTCCAAATTTCAGAAAGGTAAATTTTCATAGGTTAAGGGAAGAGTTAAAGAAAACATTCAAAGGGGGATTATTAGCACCGCATCATTCTGAACAATGGGAGGAATTCAAGAATAAGTTAGACAGGGTGTTAAAAAACATGTAACGTTCAGGAAAAAAGGAAAATCTAGAAAATTGCTCCCTATGTGGTTTTCAGGGGAAACACACAAAGCTTTAAAATTAAAACAAAGAACATACAGAGTATATTCTTTCTAGTACAGGTCGCACTGGTATCGACAGGGACAAGGAGGCATATCAGAAAGCCAGAAAGGAGTTTAAAACTATTAGTCGGAAGCAAAAGGTGTCCTTGGAGGAAAAATTAGCAAGGGAAATAAATATAAACCTAAAAGAATTTTTTGGATATGCAAGTGGTAAAAATAAATTTAGTACTACACTGGGCCCGTTGGAGGGGAAGGGAGGTGAGTTAATTCAAGACGAGGTGGGAATGGCAAACGTGTTAAATGACTTTTTTCTGGGGTTTTTCAATGGTAACTATAATTTTAAAAAGGATCCCAAGGATGGAGCCTTTGCAGGGGGTATAATTAAAGAATGCAAATTTAACAGGGAAGAAATAGTACATCAGTTGAAAAGAATTAAGCCATCTAAAGCACCAGGGCCAGACGATATTTATCCAAGAGTACTAGTGGAATGCGCGGAAGAATTGGGGGAAGTAATTCACACGATATTTAATTCAACATATAGCACGGGTTGGGTACCAATGGATTGGAATTTGGCCAACATAACTCCAATTTTCAAAAAGGGAATACAAAGTGATCTGGGCAACTATAGACCAGTAAGTCTAACATCAGTAATTTGCAAAATATTTGAATCTCTGTTAAAAAAATCATATAATGTTATACTTGGAGGAAGAGGGGCTGTTATCAGAGAATCAGTATGGGTTTAGGAAGGGCAGATCCTGCTCTACAAACCTTTTGAAGTTCTACGAAAAAATTACTGAGGAGCTGGATAATAAGAGCAGTGTGGATATCATGTACATAGATTTTCAAAAGGCTTTTGATAAAATACCTCATGAGGCATTACTGTTTAAATTGGAAAGGCTGGGGATTCAGGGAAAAACATTAATATGGATAAAGAATTGGTTATTGGGTAGAAAGCAGAGAGTGCAGGTAAAAGGAAATTATTCACAGTGGACAGAAGTTATAAGTGAGGCGCCTCAGGGATCAGTTTTGGGACCAATTTTATTTATAATTTTCATAGATGATATAGGTCAGGGGATCAAGAATAGAATCAGTATATTTGCAGATGACTTAAAAATATGGGGGACGGTGGATACCAAGTTACAGATAGAAAACTTACAAGGGGATTTTGATAAGGTATCCAAATGGGCTGTAAAATGGGGTATGTCATTTAATGTAGGGAAATGTCAAGTTCTGCATATGGGTTACAGGAACAGTGGAGCCGAGTACTGTCTGCAGGGAGTAAAGGTAAAGGAGGGAGAAACAGTCAAGGATTTTGAGGTGATAATTCACAGGGATTTTAAAATGGGTCACCAATGTTCAGCTGGGGGTAAAAAGGCTAATAGGTTATTGGGGTATATTAAAAAGACTGTAACTTCAAGGGATAAGATTATAATCTTGCCGTTATATAAGGGTTTAGTAAGACCACATCTAGAATATGCTGTACAATTCTGGGCTCCATATATGAGAAAGGACATAGAATCAATTGAAAGGGTTCAGCACAGAGCTACAAAAATAATAAAGGGGCTAGCAAATTTCGACTACAATGAACGTTTAAGTAAGCTAAACATGTATACACTGGAAAGAAGGAGGGGATTTGATTCAGCTTTTCAAGTTTGTAAAACAAGGGGACACAGAGGGCTTAAATTTCAATAGGGATAACAGAACAAGGGGCCATGGGTATAAATTGAATAAGACACATTTTAATCGGGATTTAAGGAAAAACTACTACTTTAATAGGGTAATAGACAGTTGGAACGCGTTGCCAGAAAATATAGTTAATTCAAAGGGAGTGTACGAATTTAAGATACAATTGGATAGTCAGTGGGAATTGGGGAATTCATAAACAAAGGACCAGCCTTGTTGGGCTCGAGCCTGTAGCTGGTCGTCAATATTTGTATTATTTAAAAGCCTCAGTCTATGTTAGTGATATAAAATTCCTGTAAAGAAATAAGTTTTAATCATACAGGCTTAACTTGTACCAACTACATTGCATGATCAACATTTATTGATAAAATTGATTTTGAAAAGACACATCTTACTTTGTTGCAATCTAAAATAATTTCAAGACTTAAAAATTTAATTGTAATAAAAAAACAGGTCACTTTAAAAAAGCATAAGTAGATGAACACACTAGAAAGAATGTATCATCAATGCAACTTAAAGATATTAAATAAATTGTTTTTTACTGAACATTTTACCAATTAATAATAAAGCAATTAATTCATCTAGGGTAAATCTGAAAGAAAATATATTTAACCTTGGAACTTAAAAGCAAACTTACCAGTGACATGAACACTGACATCAGGAATATTTACATACTTCTGGAATAAATCGAATTTAAATGATGCTGCATGCATTCCAGGAAGTTTCACATCCAAGTCACAAACAAAATGAGGGAAATCCCAATCCTACAAATGCAAATTTGAACATTTTGATATACAGTTGATATTTTAAGATCAAACAAGCTATCAATTATGCAAAATTGTTAATAATAAAAATTGATATTAATGAATTCAGTTGTAAATTATAACTTAAAATAAAAAATGATGAAATGGATCCTCAAAATAGGTTCTGAAGACAAAAAAAATTATATAAGTGCGCGTATAAATCACCAATTTATTTATCACAATACAATACATAAATTTGTGTTTTTCTATTACTGTAATTATATCCTAAAAAGTATAAAATCAAACTTATTAGAATGCAAAACATTTTAAACTTTTTCAATTCTGATCCAGTGGAATTACGAGTCAACAATTTTCATACCTATCCTTAACACCAAATACTACGTGATTTTTTCTTTCGACACACAAAAAAATCAACTTTACTAAACACTTTCTTTTCTCTCAATTTTTATTTATAACAAAATTCAAAACACATTTGTATACCTTTTTTGCTTACATATTATGTACATATGGAAAGCAGAAACTTAGTTAATTCAGGGACACAATGAATGTAGTATGCTTTGTATCAATATTTTTAACTACTTTCAAGTAATGACCCTTTCTGCTCCTATAACATCCATCAAAAAATACTTACTTGCATAACAATAAGTAAATCCATGACTAGTATAAAAGATGCCAAAAAAGCTCTTGAAAGCTCAGTAGTGGCCACAAAATCTCTGTTCAAATTATCCCAACTGATAAGGTCACTGACAATGAGTGTCACAACTAATGCAGTCATGATAACTGATCCCATCCAAAATGTTACTATTCGAATACGCCCATGAGAACGCCAAAATTCTCTGTATGGTCTTGCCCAGCCTGGATACAAGTTATCTTGGAGCATCATATCAGTTACCTAGAACAAAGTAAAATTGATTATCATACAAAACAGAATAGTGGTCAACAACTCTCTCTCTCTCTTTGGATTTGTCTGATTATGAATTATGAACTTAATTCTTCATTTCAATAATTATCATTTTTTCCCAATATAAATCTAGCAAACTCTTCTCTTAATGATTCTCTTCAACTTTAAATCCTTCATTCCACTGTTGAATTTTAAAAAAATGATGGTTTTCTCAAACAAACATCTTACAAAAACATAAAGCGTATTTCCAAACTCATAGATATAAATATATAAAAAAATATATATAAAAGGATATGGGTGTGTATATATGTTCTCTATACAAATCTACACCTTGTGACCCATCCACACCAAATTTAGTTCACTTATACTTAAGAACCCTATGGAAAACATAGGCTACAACTTTCCTGTCTTCAGATCAATCTGTAGCACTAACAGTCATAAAAATTGGCACACAGGTAGTCTAAAAGTGCCCTTCGAAGCCCCAATTTTAAAATCTAGTTTGTTTTTATGCAATAAATGAACATGGACAAGGAAACACGTTCTACAGGGTTTGTGTATTTGAGTTAACACAGGGAAATTTTGTTGTCGTATTTTAGCTGTAAGGGTCATATTTGAAACCCAAGCAACGCAGGGTTATTCAGCTAGTAAAAAATAAAGAGTTGCAGACATGATTACAGTTTAAACCAGGGTGTCCTACCTTTTAGCTTCCCTGAGCCACCTTAGAAAACTAGTTGTTTTGGACCACTCATAAAACACAAATGATAGCTGATGAGCAAAAAAACGTAGAATATATAGTTAACATATTTAAGTAATTAAAACTTAATCAATTCATGAATTTTTTTTATAAAATTAGTGAGATGCTTTACATTGTTTTTGAGGCACTAATACTTAAATATTTGGTTAGATGGAAGTAGTTGCAATTCTCAGTGATTTCTCAAGGTGCTGATCAGATATTTTGGTTCTAGTTTTATTCTTCGTGTGCTTCATTCGTGAAAATAGCCATTCAAAAATTTAGGTGATTCCAAATCAGGGTTGGCAAGTTTCTGCCAAGGTGGTTAAAACCGGCATGGCAGAAACTAGTTTCTGCCATTAAAGTGGCAACAACTGGCAGAAACCCTGAAACTAACTAATTCATGTGATAAAAATTTATTGAAGTGCCACAAATAGCAGAGAGGAATGCATTTTAAAATAAAACCAATTCAGTAAAATGTTTACAGTATTTATATTTATTCAAAGGTTACATCGCAGCAAATTCACCATTCAAGTTCACCTTTTCCACGAAGTAATCTATAGCTAACGACCAATTTTGCTGCTGTTTCCCAACCCAAACAATTTCTTAATTTGTTGTGAATAAACAAAAAGTTTGAGAATATTCTTTCAATCCCAGCAGAACTTGCAGGCAATATTATCATTGTACAAACAAGAGTTATGAAATCTTTATTTACAATTGTTTTCCTTAAACTAGAAGAATGAAACTTTCCTTAATGTAGAAGATGACACATTTTCTACGACTTCATTGGAGTAATATGTTTCAGGAAAAGGAGCTGATTTTTCTTGAAATGCTATGATGTATGGCACAAAATTTGGGTTGATGTCATTAAGTAATTCCCTAGCACTTTCTTCCTGGTCATGTGACAGTTTAGATCCCATGTACTTTGGGTGAAGCATATAATCTAGTATATGATGATGATTTACTACCTGATTAAATCTACTTATAACCTTTCTTTGGTTAGTTTCCATGAGATTATTAGAAGACATAACAGCATTAACTGATATCAACAAACTACATTAAAACTTTATTCTTGACAAAATGGCTTCCTTTAATAGTGTTGCCAATTCTATGCATGGAAAAACTTGTGATTATGGAAGGTCTAGGCTAAACAAAGTTATAAATAATGTGATATTCTAAAAACAGTTTTTTTTCCCCCCCTAATAAATCTTTGATTTAATCCAAATATTTTTTAATTATTGTAATCTATTTTTATTATGAATAATTAATTAGTTATATTTTTATTATGAATAATTAATAATTAATCCACACATAGGCGGAGAGAGAGGGGTATCATTGGGGGTCAGAAAAGCTGACCGAAGTAGGTAAAAATGGGGGGGGATCTTTTTCCCCCTCACCCCTACTAATAATGAAATTAAATTATGTTGTGTCATCTATTGATGAAAAGATGTTCTTGATTTTTAATTAGGAAATATAAATTCAATATTTTGCTTTCATTTATTCAGACAAGACCAACAAGATATTATTGTATGTCTTGTTTGCCAAAATAGTTGGGGGGTATCCGTGACTCCCTATAACTCTGCCTATGCTGCCACATTCGGTTTTTGCTATAGTAAAGAATTTGCCTTGAAGTTTCTCCCATTTTCTGCTGGTTTAAACCGGTTATATCCAGTTTCTGCTGGCAGAAAGCCAACCCTGTTCCAAATAGTGATGACATGAATTAGGCATGATTGTGAAATGATGAGTATTTTCTTTGGGAAGAAATCTTATAGAAGTCCAGTAAAAATATGTGATCAAATTTTTCTTTTAGTTGAATTTCAGATTGTAGTGCTAAGCAGTCCATTTGAAAATTGGCAGATATGTTTATGTTGACTGAAACTAGTCGCAAATATACCAAAAGACTAATGATTTTTCAGGAAATCTTGAAACATGTTCACAAATTCCTGAATAAAATCGAAAAGTAAGGCTGCTTATTTTCCGTTTATCCAACGTTTCAAAATACATAAAATTGTCTGCCTTAATTTTAGATTGCTATAGTTTCAGTTTTATTTCAAACGTTATTATAGTTTAAAACATTGTATTGATAAGTTGGTTCTCATATTGAAGGTCTATGTTTAACTTATTTAAATGAGCAGTCAAGTCTACTAAAAATGCCAAACCTGTGAGCCAGTTTTCATCATCAAGTTCTGGCACACATTTTGTTTCTAATTTCATAAATGACTTGATTTCATTTCACAAATCATAATATATTTTAAACATTTTACATTGACCTAACTTCTTACTTCTAAAAAGTAAATGATGTCCCAATAGTTAGTATCCATAAATTTAAAGAATTTTGGAATTGGCGATGATTTAATCCCTTGGCCCTTATGAAATTCAGCTTTGATGACAATCCGTATGACATTATCCATCTTTATAGCTTTTGCACATAAATTTTCTTGGTGTACTATGCAGTGATATTTCATCATACATAAATTCTGGGAGACAATTGTATTGTACTTTTTACTTATATTACAAGTTCATCTCTTTTACCTACCATTGCTGGAGCATCATCAGTAGTTATAACAGATACATTCACAATGAACAAAGAAAATCGCTTTAACATAATTTATAACTAAAGAAGCATTTCTTCAGTGATATATTCATGATCAATACCTCTAATAACAATTGCTAATTGAGCTGTATTAGAGCATCAGTACTTTCGCCAACTGCCAAAGCATGAAATTTAAAATTAGCAGCTCTACTCAACAAACTTTTTTCAATAGATTTTCCTATTTCATCAATTCGGTTTGTTAGACTGGTGAGACAAACTGATTTAAGAATAATCACTTTTTATCAAGGCAAATTATATCTGCTATGCTTTCCATAGATTTCTTAGATTGATATGCTCTCCATAGATTACTTAAAAAAGTCACCATCGGCATACGGTTTTTGAATTTTTTTTTTGTCATCAGGTTTTTGTAACAACCACATAACTAACTTTTGTGATAGAATCCGTTTGAGCTGTTATTTTTTCAAAAAATTTGCTGAGACAATAGACTTTTTCCAGTTTTGCTATTTTGTCTTCACCAAACATTCATTGACATGCGCTATATTTAGCAGCATGTTTTTGCATGTAATGCCTTTGCAAATTGTAGTCTTTGAAAAATGTATAAATTGTAAGTTGTAAAGTATAAATTCACTACAAATTAAGCAGATAATTGTAGTATTTCACTCGACAAAAAATAGTCATCTGTCTGCTTTTGGTTTAAAAATCTTCCTTCTAGAATTTTTCTTTTTAGGTTTGGTTTTCTTTTGAGATACTGTGGAGGTCATGCTGGAGTTTTTAAAATATATATTGAAAATAAGAAAGCAAGGTTTAATTTATCTATATATATATATATAAAAGGATGAGTGTATGCATGTATATATTCTATACAAATCTACATTGTTTGATCAATCCACACGAAATTTGGTACACTTATACATTAGAACACTGTAGTAAAAATAGGCAATTACTTTCTTGTCTTCCGACCAATCGGTAGCACTTACGACCATGAAAATTAGCACACAGGTAGTCCTTAAAAGTGCCCCTTGAAGCCCGAATTTTGTAAAAACCTAAAGTTTGTTTTCCTGCAATAAATAGATATGGCAAAGGAAACATTTCTACTGGAAACTAAAAAGTGATACAGTGGTTTTTATTTTGGACGTGCGCTTTTTTCTATATAAGCATAACTTTGTCACAAGGAACGACATGCAAGTAATAATTAAATAATTAAAATATTTAATTTTTCTAACTTACATTTTGCAATGGAACCCGAAAAGCCCAAACAAAAAACTCTTTGATCATAAAAAGCGTAATTTTGCTATTTGAGATCTGGCAAACCAGAATTAATGTTTCATTTTATAAATTTGATTTAGAATCCAGTGTTTTTGTATTTGAGTCAACACAGGGAAATGTTGCTGTCATATTTGAGCATTACTAAATTTTATAAATCATTATGGTCTTTATCAATATTTTTCTAACGTCTTTTTTTCAAATTGCTCTATTTCAGCTAAGGAAGTCAAAACTCTACACTTTGCACATCTTTCGTTTTTCAGAATTCTGGATTTCTTCATTGGAATTCGTTTTTCTAAGTCTTTTGCATATTGCAATACATTATTCTGGTATTAAATGCATATATTTGCATTTGAAGTAACTTTTAGAAGCTATGAAAAAGTTAAACAAAGTTAAAAAGTATTTTCCATGCAACTTAAATTATTGCATTTTTCTATGTAACAAAAGTGATTGTTCTAATTCACTTTTCAATTAACATTTAACCATTTCATTTTTTTCAACATTAACCAACCGAGCAATGCCGGGTTATTCAGCTTGTAATAAAAATAAAAATAATTACATGCCTTCAAAATAACCAAAAACCTATATAGTTTGCAAAGATAGGTATGAAGAAATAATACCAATAATCACTGTGTTTTTACTCATCAAATCACCACATAGAGACATCTATTGGTATGGTAAAAGTAGGAAGCAAGAGCACTAGCACATTTATTATGTCGAGAAGTAACAACTCGCATGGGTGGCAATTTTGAATTAATACAAGTGATTGAGAATGATTTTATGAATATCTCACTGCTAAAGAATATGTTAATTGCAAAAATTCATAAAATGATAGCTTGTTAAAATTGTATTTGTAGTATTATTAATGGTATTTTTAGTCGGAATCTCATAAAGTTAGTAAGTTTATGATTGTTTGTTGGGCTGCATATGCAACCCATGGGCTGTTGGTTGGACAAGCCTGGTTTAAACTCTTCAGAATATAATAACCCTTGAAAATAATGTAGGTTGGTATCCATAATAAAATTTAAAGTGGTTAAATAACAATTATATTATTGTCATGTACTATTAATATGAAGAGGTAAAACAGATTTTCAAGTGAGAAATAGCTCTTTTTTAAGCATATATAAACTTTAATGCCTTTTTATTCTAACTGAAATTCAACTTTTCAATGTACCTATGAAAAAAGTAAATATTGTGATGTCTTTCTGCTTTCTTTCCAGTATTAAAAACAAAAGTTTTTTTTTTTTAATTTAACTCGGGGGAAATTTAAACGAATATAAAAATTATCACAAGCAAAGCATATTAAAAAAGTTAACACTTCAAAGTAACTCTCCGACAAATCAATAAAAATTTTGGAAAGCTTTCTAAAGAAATATAAAAAGCATTCACCTCACACAGAATGTTTCTCATAAAATATTGAACAATGTTATTTCAAATTAAACGAATACTTACCATCCAAGCTGTGACAAAGTCTCCAATCCAAGTTCCACAAGCTGCTGCCTTCATGAAACTAGCATTGGTAATACCCATATGAGAATTTATATGAAATAAATCATATTGATAATAACCAAATTCCAGAAACCAATTATAAATTTTTGAAAACATAAAAATGAACATAAGTGAAGTAAGAAACATAATCATCCAGGTGCCTTGCTCATCACGAAACATTTTCAGTCGAAATATTCTACCTAGGAAAGATTATCATTTGTTCATTACCACAGAAAATTATATCAAGTGGAAAAAATACAAGATTCAATAATTTTAAACGTCTTTCTGAGATAGTACAAGATTTTCACGAGTTATTGGTGCAAAAATATAACCCTATTCCTTTACAATTATCGGTGTTCATAACCTATACTTTTTTGAGAATTATAGGTAACTAGTATATGCTTTAACAGCTTTTCAGCTTCTTTCAGTAATTTATTAGTAGTCTCCTTATTCTTTCCACTTCACAATTGTCCGATGAAAGCATATTTACATATTCACTAAAATTTCTACACCCATTATTATACCATTTAAAAATAATTTAATGTCATAATAACTTAGCAATTCCAATAAAACACCAAATGGTCTAGAATCAGACTCTAGGGTTCAAATCAAACATTTCCCAGAAAACTAATGGTAAGATTTGCTTAGTAACAAAAAATGACCAATCACCTAGGATGAAAATCTACTCCAAGATGAGGGAATATAGACTGCATTATATTTAATACGTTAACAAACAATACTGATTTTCTAGAGCATTTTCACTCCCTTAATCATAAACATTTGAACTTCTCTGACACTAGGAGACTAAATAAATTCAAGATATCAAGGGTTTCAGGGAAAATATTTCCAGGTAATTATAGAAAATACTTTGATTAAATGCTAAACAAGGTAATTAACATGTAATACATAATAACGTTTTTCAAGATCCTAAGTAATACACGACAGATTTGAGATATCAAGGGTTGATTGTGATTTATTTTCTATCGAACCTAATCCTGCAAATGTTTGACAACTGACTTCCTTAGGAAATTAAATTACTGTTCATAATTGTTATTAAGTTTGTTTAAAAATTAGAAGTAGTAATCTTGCTTTAAAACAATTCCAATACATTCATTAGTTCCTCAGAAAACTGAGAAGGGTTTTATACACTCATCTTTCTCTCATTTTTATTTAAGCTTTGTTTTCAGACCAAGCATGTAAAAACATTTGAAGCATGATATTAACATCTTTTATTTAAAACAGCATTTTCGTTTAATCATAAAAAACTAGTTAAAAAAAAATAAAACAGAAATCTTAAATACTAAGTATTGCAGAGAAACAGCAAAAAAATTGTAAGTTCAGTTTATAATTAAAATTTTTAAATAAAATAGGCACATTCTTTGCAATTTGTTAATATAATATGAATCGCACAATAACTACAAAATTTATTTGTAAGAAAAGTTCTATTAAAAAATATACTATGTCTTAAATAAATATGTAAAATATATCTGAATAAAAATGTAATAAATTCTTCCAACTGTTGGTATTAAATATAAAAATCTTCAATCAAATACAAAAAGCATCAATGTCAAAACTTACTGAGTAAAACATGGTGAATCAAGTATTTCCCAAAAAAGCATCCACTAACAATCGCTATGAGCCACAGAATCACTTTCAAAAGACACCACGTCCATTGAGGAGGATATTTGGTAGCCACAAATGAAAAAACATGCCCAACAAATGGAATTTCACTCTCTGTATGGCTGTGAGAAACAGGATCCTCAGCAAAAACCAGAAAATTGCAAAAAATCACAAAATAGGAAACAAAGAGACGGGAGTATGGATGCTGAAAATAATATCTGAAAAGAAAGTGAATATTTATATGGTTTGAGTTTAATATTATTATATTATTTAAGTTTTTAATTCAGTAAAAGAAATAGTTAATATCCTAATTAATGGTGTGGCCTAGCTGTGATTTTAATTTTTGTCAACAATGTCAAATCATAACAGTTAGCACTGCTGAAAGGCATTAACTTGACAAACTGGTGACCACACCAAATACTAAGATTTAAGCAATATTAAATAAAATTTTATATTAAAAACAAGTTATAAATTAACATTGTGAAGTTCGGATATTCCTTTCCGCATGATTAATACCATGATTCCTTGGAGCAGGCTAGCAGTGAGTGGCACCTGTCCTTCCGGTGTGAAAAATTGCACTAAAGACTCAAGCCATCAGCGATAGTTCAGAGTTGAACTTGTCGTTGAGCATGCAACATCATGTGTTTTGCTTCTTGTGTGTTGTACTGTATCATTCTTCGTGTGTGATTATCTGATGTTTAAAAAATATGCCCTGTAAGTTAACGAAACATATTAAATCCACTCAACATTTGATCAATGTCCTGTGAGTGATGTCCGATCCCAATGTAACTGGACAGAAATTGCTTTGCAAAAAGCAAACGAAGAACATGAAGGTTGTGAGGATGATTATTTAGGCATGAAAAAAATTAAAAGTGGTCGTCATCACTTTTACTTGAATCGAACCATGCCCCAGCATGCAGCTCTCATGTTATCCCTCAGTTACCGAAACGGTTTAAAGGAATACATGGACTTTAGACACAAGAATAGTGCCCCCTTGAATGAGAGCCTGGTGCAGCATAAAAGTGGGGATGGATGGTATACCACCTACGAGAATATTGATTCCCTGCGCAGTCATGTAATCCCCCTTCAACGCGACAAGCAGTTGGATTTGGAGAATGGGGTTCAATCCGATGCGTGGTGCAGCAGTATTCCATTCCGTGAATATATTTATTTGAATGAATGGATCGTGCCTATTGTATTATCACCCACCGAGTCTGTATGGGATTTGACTATGCACGACTGGATGCACCGGCAATTAACTTTGGGCAATGCACTGATGAACCTGGTGCTTCGAGAGCCCTTTCGATTCGGTAAAAAACAACAGGAGATTTTGACGGCCGTTGATCGTGTTCGAACCCAAAAAGATGCCGTGATTACAGAAAAAGATGCCATAATTAAAGAAAAAGATGCCATAATTAATCAACTCATGATGGCACTGTGGTGCAATTTCCTTGACCAACAAAAACCTATGTGTGATGTCACCTACCTAGGAATGAAATAGATTTGCAAAATGGCTTGACATATAAATCGCGCCCGAGTCATTGTCATGCATAATTTGGTGATCAAAACTACCCCTTGCAAAAGGAAGTTTTTACTTTCATAATATTGAAAACATCAACATAAGTTTATAAATGTGTTTCTAAATTTTATGTAAGCATCCATGTATATGGTATTATAAATTTCAACCCAAAATTAAATACATAACAAAATAACAATAAAAAACAGCTACAAAAATACATAACATATGGGCAAAAAATCTCTCACCTGAAATCTTTTTCAATATACTGTGTGACTTGATGTTCAGAATCGCCAATAGAATTTCGTGAATAATAATCAGGTTCAGAATGTCCACAATCTTTCTCTAGTTTAGATTTTTCAGGGGGCAAAGGACTAACTACAAGCCTAGGTTCATGCCTAAATTTAGGAGTATATAAATGATGATTAGGAGGGAGGCGGGGAGATGTGTAATGCCTGTTCCAACTATCTGCTATTTGCTCATTTTTAGAACTAATAAAAGCCTGACAATAACGTTCTTCAAGTACAGAAGCACAAGATCGCTCAGACTGTTGATGAGGTGACTGAGAATGATAAATGGAAGTTTGGTGATGCAGTATAGGGGCAGGTGCTTCAGTAAGACTTGTTGATAAAGAACTTTTGGCACTATCATCAATATATTTAATGTCTTCTAAATGACCTTCCATCGATGGCTCTGATGAACAGTTCTGGGCTTCATCACATGCATCATTAGATTTTGCTGCTTGTAACGCTTTTTTATCATCTGTATCATGTTTGCCTTTACCACCGATATCCGTTTTAAGACGGCATTTCCTTGACACTTTATGGCTTGACCAGGGTCTAGAGAACTCGGTTTGAGCTCCAAACTTAGTACTTGAACCCTCATATTCTTTTTCTTTTCTTAAACAGCGTTCTTCAATGCTCTGAATTACTTTTGCGGTGGTTTCTTCCCAAGCATTTTTGTCAACATTTAACAACGAATCTGCTGAGTTGTCCTCTCCATCCATTGAATACAAGACACATGTTACCTGAAATTCTTGTTAGATGTCAGAAGGATAAGATAAGCAATGACTCTATTCTGCTTAGAAAGCAAAATCTTTTCAAAGGCTGATTCCTTCCTCCATATGGATGAAGTATGGCAAAAGGGCAGTTGCCAGTCATATCTTCTTTTTATTACCTGGAAGGTGAAAATAATTCTTGAATACATTAAAACATATAAAAACATTCTAACACAATGTATATCAAGGTACACAAGGACATCTGCAGAATACCTGAAAATCACATTCCTCATGAACCTTACTAAAAACAAGAGTTTGAGGTGGAAAATTATTGGCATGGGATGAGATTCATTAAGGACTTAATTATCCCAAGAGACAAAAAAAAATTGTTTTTTACTTGCATGTTGTACATATAGTGTAACATCATATGATGAAACATGTAATCACTATATAGATGAAATAATGTATAGGTATAATGCACTCTTAACATCAACATACTTTTTTCAAAGTATTTTACTGCTTCTGGCAATTCTTTATGCAAAAAGATAACCTTTTCAAGTGTGATAAATTGAAAAGAAAAATGTGTTATCAGTGTTTAATCAAAGATATGTATACCATTCTGGCATTCGAAACTTTGAAAAAATAAATGATCACTCGTATTATGGGTTTCTCAGAAATAGGAGAAATGAATCTCAACTAGTTTCTCATGCTTTTCGTGATATATTAATTACTTTCTATAGAAAGCTCTTGAAAGTTTCATACAAAATTATCCGGCAAGTCACATCTGTACTATGATCATCGCAATGGCCAGTGCATGCCTCCTTGTAAACTGATAACATCTGGGCATGCAAAAGATAATATATCATCCTTTATCATTGGTAAAATGACTTAAAATGTACCACAAAACAATCTGACTTGAGGGGCATGAAGGGTTTTCACGTTGATAACCAAAGGAGCTTCCTTTGGTTATTGTCAGAACACTGCTCACTCATGGAGGTTCTAGTACTTTTATTTCTTGTAACCTCTGGGTTTTTTAAACATTTTGATTGTTAGCCTTATTTTTTATTTCCTGCTATCAGTCTAGTTAACTTTAGTGTT
Organism: Metellina segmentata; assembly: GCA_947359465.1. Taxonomy (NCBI): domain Eukaryota; kingdom Metazoa; phylum Arthropoda; class Arachnida; order Araneae; family Tetragnathidae; genus Metellina; species Metellina segmentata. Next base: position 67,437,505 of record OX375879.1, on the reverse strand, counting down.
ACATAAAATTATCAGAGAATTAAATAAAACCAATCTGCTTTCTGTACTAAATATTGTGCAGCAGTTAGGCGATATCCCGGTTCTTTGCATTTAGTGGCAGAATTATACTGTTTTTATAACATAGTCGTTTTTTTAATTTGGACTCAGTTTTTAGTGACTAATGGTCTACTCATATTTGAAATTCAATAACATTAAAAACAAAATCCTTAAAAATTTTACTTTACAAATTGCTGATTTTGCATTGCTTGATTTTTACCCAATTTACACAAGAGTGTCTGTTGCAGAATGAGAAAGTTAAAAAATTTTAAGTTTATTGAGCATCAAAATTGCTGCATTTATATTATTTCAATGTAAAAGAATCGTTCACTTTTAATGACCTTAACGTTATGGCAGAAGGTGAATATGTTTTTTTATCAGCCAGAAATAATTCTAACTGTTCCAATAGTTTATTTTTATGTTTGGATTGTACCTAAACCTTCAATATTTTAGATAGAACGGTAATCTCCAAATAATTTTCATTTTAAAGATAATTTTTCAATTGCCTTTAAAATCATACGTAAAAATTACCAATGAATGTGCCAATATTCAAGAAGAAATTTTTTTTGGGTGACCTAAATTCTTTATTGTAAAAGAAGTGATTTTCTAAAATCCAAAAGAAATTTGAGTGCTATATGAATACTAAAATTAAATTTAAATGTTATATTGGTGAGCATATGGTACTCACTTGATAAAGAAATTTACATAGTCATTTTATATCTTCTCATATCTATGACTGAATTCTAAAACTGATTTTAAAATGAATTAGAGCCTTTATAACATCTATTAGAATAACAACCAATTACATTTCCTGCAGGTACAATTTTCAATAGATTTCATAACAAGGAATGACAGAAGTTCAATTCAGTTTTAAAAATTGGGCCTGTTGTGAATACCACAGGTCAACAAACATTTATTTCATAATTCAACTTCATTTATTTCAATTTTAACAAACTCATAAAATTATAACTTTTAGTCATGTGCAAGGAAATAGTACTCTAAAGAGAATAAAACATCAATGCACTCCTTACGTGCTTGTTTACATATTAATTATTTAAAAAGAAAATATCTATTTAGATTTGTTTTGTTATGTAAACACTCTATACATAATTACTTTTTATCTAAAATATGACTATTATGAATGATAATTAAGAAGATAAACAATTATACAAAATCAGACTGACAATTTTAGAAATTAACTACCAAAATTTTGTATTTAACCTTAAATATGACATGTATGCATTTTGTTCAGATTTTCAGAAATAAATTGTAATGCAGACCCTAATGCAGATCCTCTTATAAAACCTCAAGTGGGGTTGAAAAGAGCACAGATAGTTGAAAAATACCAAACCTGGGAGGTCATTCAAAAATATTGCAATCACCCACCAAATTTTCATTGAGCAGCATTGAAAATACTCTATGAGAGCAAAGCATGCTTGGTCAGTTGTAAGTCATTCACAAATCTCTCCTTTGAGTTTTGAAGGGGGAAGGAAGTCAGGAGAAATCTGTCATTCTAAGATGTGGGTAAGGATATTTAACTGCCATAATCTAAATGTTAATATCTTCTACTGTGAAACTTTTTACTCTTACCCACCATCAAAATCCCATTTCTATAGCTTATCCGTCATCATTGTACTTTAATTGTGCTGAGAATCAGCAATGAGATGAGCAATTGTATGATTCTCTAAATGATAAATTTGATGAAAAATTTAAATGACTTGAAACAAAACAGATCATTGTAACATAAAGATGCTTAAACTTTTTACAAAAAATGGTACAATTTATAACAAAGAAGATTAAATAAAATACATATAAACATAGAATGAATAATTTAGCATTAATTTGAAAGAATACTAAATAATTAGGTGATGTGTAAATAACAAAGGTCACTAAGCTACACACATATTTTTAAAATTAGACTCTAAGGCTTCACTACGTATAATAAGGAGGCAAATACAAATAAATATACCAAAAGTCTTGGAAATTGTTGAAAATATTACTTCTATCCAAAAGATTAAATTATTTTTAATTCAGATATAAAAGATCATAATCAGATCAGAATTATGAAGAAAACCACAGAAGAGAACCACAGTACAAACACAGTGCATTTTGATCTGTCAAGGTAAACCATGATATAAAGAGAGGAGAGACAGGATACTTTGAATATACAATTCTAAATTTTGAGCAATTTTATTAAAATGCCTACAGAAGACAAATTAAGAATCATTCTTTCAAAAAAAATTGTATTGCATTTAAATGAATTTTCAAAACGCATTGCTACTGTTTGTTTGTTAAACACCAATAAATTAAATCCCAATAAAATATTTGTCCCTATTCAAAATTTATTTTTAGAAGAGACGAATACCTTCACATTGGAATAATTCTAAGTTTAATTTAAAATGTGGACTTTTCGAGTTTGTACTATTCTTTTAAGGGTGCGACACCTTTTTGAAATAAAGCATGCCAACGAAAGTGACAATAAAGAACATCCACAAGTATTTTGTTTATCCGATAATGTAAAGCAAATAAAAAATTATTTACCAAACTGATACATACCCCAATAATACGATTAAAAAAAACTTTCAAGATATGTGACACTATTCTGATTGTCGTTTTCTCTAGACATAAGATCATATTTTTAACTTCTCAATAGAAAATGTGGAGAAATCTGATTTTCAGAATTGTACCTATTAATTCAGTAAACTGCTCATGTGCTTCAAATTACGTCCAAAAATAACTTAATAGAAAAAGTAGATATTAATAAAAATAAGATAGGTATACCGGCATAAGGAGAAAACTATTGTTTCATTAAGGGGATAGACATGAGACTTGAATGGAAAATAGATGAGCCCTCTATATGATTCCATTCTTTTTGAGATTTATTTCTTCTTTCAAAACAGTAAACAAAAGTTATTTTTCATTATATAGGTCAAAACCTATATTTTATTCTTCGCATTCCAATAATTTTCGCATTCTTTACTTTCACTTTCATAATAAACGTCACGTTGCCAGATTTCTAAAAATACAAATTAATTCTATTTATTGCAAGTGAATTTTATGGCTCCACTGAAAGCTTCCAAACAAAAATTATTGGGTAGGATTTAAATTAACGTCCTATTGAAGAAACGCAACGAAAAACTATTCGATGCATTGATCATAAACTAGTGCATAGATCATTGCACAGTTAGCTATGGCACACTTTTTATGTCTTCATGATCGCAGAGAAGTAATATACAGAGGGTTCACTGCCATATGAAGCAATCGACTTATAAATAACATGGGAAATCGCTTAGACGCTGGCGTCCCCAGCGGGGGAGCCGGACCCTACTATAACGTCGGATCTAGACCTTGTTTGTGTTAACGTTGATCTAGACCTTGTACCATAACAACCAAACTAGGTTTCCACAACAGCTCTCTCAGGCTATTTTATTTTTTCGAAATCCAATTTGCATTTTTGATTAAAAGCTAAATATTTTTAAAATAATTTTTAGCATAAATGCTTCAAAATAGCACAATTTTAATGTATTAAGAACTTTTTAAAAAAACCTTTATTTATGAAATCTTACCAATGTATGAACTTTTTTCTTTCATTTTTGATTATTCTTTAAAAGGAATGCTTCTTTAAAAATAAATTCCAAAACATATTTGATTTGAAAAATTGTTGATCTCTGTTGATAGTCTGAAATATTATTTGATCGATTTCGAAGTACATTGCAAAATTTTTTTATTAACGTAATTAGGTACGTTATTCATTTTTGAACAAATTATACAGTTTGAAAAAGGAATAGAAAAGAAGTACTGTTTTTGTAGAAGTCTCGTCGAAGCTCATTTGGTAGTAAGTCAATCACACACACGATCAAGTGATAGTGGACTGTATGAATTTTATTGTTGTTGAATCATGAATTCATTTACTATTACACAATTCTTCCCTGTGAAGAATATAACACAGAAGGGTATTGAACCCCAAGGCAAAATGTCTCACGCTGCTGTCTCCCCACACACTCAGAATACGAATACAAAAGTAAGAAGTTGGCGCCTAAAAAGCTAAGATATTACCTGACCTTATTCTGAATGTAAAAAAAAGAACATAGTTCATCTACTGTTTTTTTGCTAATACATATTTCTGTGTGATCCATCTAGAACAATTTTAGCATAGAAAACGAACAATAAAATACACAACAGGATATAAAGGAATGAAATACTTTGGTAAAATAAGTAACTTAACAAGAATCTTCATTTGCCTTCCAAAGAGTAAAATTAATTGTTTAGCATTCATAAACAAGCTAACTCAACGTAATTCACCATTTAGTGTAGCAAATGAATGAATAATATTACTCATTTTATTCATTATTGGAACTAAATCACACAATTTTTCACCATTTAGTGTAGCAAATAAACAATAAAATACACAACAGGATACGAAAATTTTTGTATCTCGAAAATCTTTACAGGGAAAGTGTTAGTTTCAAGATATGTTGATTTAAATCAAGTTATTTTTGTATAAAAAATATCATTATTAAAATCAAACTTTTAAATTTAATTTTCTTTTCTATATTAAGTTCACAGTGAGTATCACACAAAAGCATTCCAATTTTGCAAAAATATCTTTATAAATGTTGACATAAAACCGGTTATAATTCAGAAAAAGGTAAATTTTAATTACACAAAAACAGAATGTATATTTTAAAAAATCAACAAATACGCAAAATGCATAGTGAATAGAGCACAATTGTACATAATTCTGAATAACACATGTTTCTTAAATTTAGGAACGATTGATTTTTATTTAAAAAAAAATGCACAAACTAACACTGAAAGATTTTTAAAAATTAGTTATCTTGGGCGAATAGTCTTAAAATTAAATAGAACGATTTCATTTCTTCTTCCTTCAATTGGGTTTTAAAATAAGTGTTATTAATTTTACTTGATTGTAAAACGATTTTAAAAATGGCACAGAATTCACATAAGTAGTTTCCAAGTTTTGATATTTTATGAAAAACAAAAGCAATTCACCTTTCAACGGTTTTTACAGGCGGTAAACTTGAATAACGGCTTTTCTATTGATGATGGTATCTATACATATATATAGTTCTCTTACGTGGCACGCAAAAAAGACGTTATTTGTTTTGGCAACACTGTACAATTGTTTGTTTACCACACATTGAATCAATTGAATTTATAGCGTTATCGGATGAAATTTTATTGAAAAAAAAAAGGAATTTAGTTAGGCTTTTGCAGTTATTTTTTAATAGAAATCAAAGAAAGCGGATGATCTTTTCAGGGCCATTTAAAAAACGGTCCTTTTTAGGGCCAACAATTATAGTTCAACAAGACGCTTGCACTACAACTTTCGGCAACAAACGCAATGAAAAAGTGTCGGTCGTTCGAGTGCTGGGGAAATGTACACGCAAACAACATGCTGGGTTTTCAATTTCCAAAGCAACGCTCACATTTCGAGTCAAAATTTACTCAAAGTTTTCGTTTGAATTCTGATTTCAGAGGTACTGCATATATTTTCTGTAAAACAGCAAATTTAGATTTGAAAAACATTTTTTTTTGGAATATCATATTATGTAAACAATTCCTTCTGCTAGGACACGTGTCTTCGTTGATGCGAGCGAAGCGAGCTTAGGTTCGCGCAGCGAACCAATGAGGACTGCAAAGCAATCCTCCGGGGGTTGGCGAGCGTCAGCGAGCAGGGGATAGGCCCCTAGTAGTATTTTAATTAACATCGCACTCACTCTGCGCATTGGAGCAACACAACTAGATATATGTGACGGTTGGGGATCAACCTTTTCTGTTGATGTATAGTACATTTTTTAAATAATTATTAAAATCATGCAAGGAATGTTCAGCTGTATGACGCTTCAAGAAGTCTGCCGATTAGAAAATAAAAAATGGCTTCCGCTCTGGCTCTGATTGAAACATTTCAAACTCCGCCCACAATTAGGGACTGGCTTCCCCACTGGAGCGCTATACGTCATGGCTTCAGTGAACCCTCTGTATACTACTTCTCTGTGTTCATGATCATAAGACCAAAAACAGTAGCCACGTGACCTTAAACTCATCTCTCCAACGCGCATACAATTTGATACAATTCGCGCATTCCATCCTCCAAAGCAAATGCAATGAAATTGACAGTAACGTGGTTCTGTAACGAGCTTAGAATCACTACAAAAATTAGCTTACGATTGAGTAGTATATATATCAGGCTAAGCTAACCCAAACCTACTATGATACCTACTTTTTGGTAGTCAAAGTTGTACTTCTCAACAGCGATGCTCAGTCAACTTATATTACACGTTAATGGCATTTATTAACTATCCGAGTTCTCTCCATCTGACCTTGGTTCAAAATTATGTATACTCTGTTTCACCTTAACTTGTCAGCATTGGGAAAGGCAGAAATGATGTTCATCCGCATGAAAAATAGTTCCAACTTGATTTGGAATTTAAAATAAAGAAAATGCATATAAACGTGTAAAAATTGTCCTACAATGAAGGAGTGATTTTTGAAGCTTTATAATCTGTTACTTATTTGTAAAAAGCATTTATTTTTTTGACCGAAGCGAATGAATATATCCGAAACGGAATTCTAGTTCGGTTGAAACCGGTTTCCAAGGTAACATTTCTGGCGAGCTAAATACGCTTTCCCGCCAAGTCTGCGCCATTTCGCTCTGCGTCTTTGCTAGCGTGTGTATTTACGTTCACATATCTCTCTTGTGCTATTTTATTGGAGTGTGTTTGATACTCTGAACATGGCTGAAAAAGGTACGTCACCAACCAAGCTGTATGCGCCATCAAAGCAAGGAAAATCAATTGGCAGTGGAGCTCGGAGGAACATATTGAATTTTTATTCTCGACTTCGAGAAGAAAACCCTAGTGACTCCATTAACCAAATCGTCGAAAAGGTGTCCCAACTAACTGGTGTTTCCAAAAGAACTGTTATTCCTTTTAAAAAAGAAAAGAAGACGTCAAGTCCTTTGAGTACTCCAGGAAAAAAACGACCTTCTGTCGTTGGAAAAAGAACAAGAATGATGAAATATGACAACTTTACTTTATCGTGCATCCGACGAAAAATTCGTGATTTTTTCCTTCGAAATGCAATTCCTACATTGGACAAAGTTCTAAATGAAATTAACAACGATAAGAATATTTTTTCGACAAACATTAGCCGAAGTACACTGTACAGGATACTGAAAGATTTGGTTGTTATATTTTATATATATTGATGATGTATAAATGCATGTGATGAATAAGTATAACGTAAATATAGTTTTCTCATTGCAACTAATATTCATGAAAGAGATTGGTTTCTTCTGCACACTTTCTTGTAAACTATTTTAAAGGATTCATAAAATTAATAATTTACTACTAATCAACCCGACACCGTTCCGCAGTTTCAGAATTTGTTTAACATATAAGGTTTATTTTTTCAACTCTTAATTTTTAAAATGGTCTCATTTTTTTTATTATTATATGTATATTCACAAAATTTGTATTTTTTAAAATTATGTTTATTTATTATGAATGTATTTGTATCTTTTAAAACCTACAAAGGATTTATATCCTCTAGGTTATATGTATTTTTATTTGTTATTTATTTTCTTTAATGTCAGAATAAATGTGATTTGATTTAGTTTGGAGACTATATTTTGCTGTTCATTAAAACGCATATTTTAGCAGACAACGCACTATCCCTTACCTTGTCCAACCAAAGGTAAGAAGAAAGGATTAATTTCCTTTACTAAAATTAATAAAATCGAAAAAAGAAGTATTAATCAAGGTGTTATAGCTTTCAGGTAAGTAAATTTTAAAAATGAATTTTATGGTTCAACACATCTTTAATAGACTTTTTTTTAAATAACATTTATTGCTAATAATTATTTAAATATATAATTTTTTAAATAATTAAAAATAATACTCAATTAGAAAAATCTAAATGGATTTATATTAACATAGAGTAGCTTTTTGTTTTTTAACGACTGTAATGCAAGAGCTATTAAAATAAAAAATCTGTGAAACGCATAAAATTTCCACGTGCATTTTATCTCTCCTTGCCAAAAAGGGCGAATTTCCTCGCTTATAGTTGACTTCTTCCGACAGTGTAACCCTAGTTTCTACGACAACGGCTGCGATGCGGTCAACGTAGCCTTTACTCTACTGCCAAGTTAGGGTGAAACAGACTATAGTGCTGCCCTCTGAACTTTTCCTTCCACATTAATCACAGACCGTTACGAATACTCCGTGTGTTGCTCCAGTACGACAGTAATTTCTTTCTACCTGACAACAATCCAAGTTGATTTTCTCTATAGAAAGTAAAGAAAAAATTTTGTGTGCTTAACCTGACGGACATGTTTGCAAAGATTTTCAGAGTAAACAAACGAGACTGAAATAGTAGATAGTTGAATTAACGTCACAGCAACAAAACGGGCTATTAGTGAGAATCCGGAATCGATTCCGAAGGGAAAAGGCCGAGGACAGCACGTCATAACCCCAACAATCTGAGGATATTTGAGGTCGCAACAGATTTAACATATCCTAACCCAGTAAGAGATAAGCGTCTCAACGGCGGGGAAGGGAGTAATACGGAATCAATTAAGAGGAAAAGAGGCGACTTTTCTTTAACCAGTTCTGCTCATTCACTGCTCTTAAATATCTCTGTACTCAAATTGCACCAGCTCTCTTCCTACTTCTAGACGATGTGGCGTCAGATATTTTCGCAATTGACCGAAATTTGATGACAAGTCCTCTTTGGTTAGTACTTCGCAGGCATACACATATAAATAAAATTCAAACGACTCTTCAAATAGCATTTTGATAGGTGGGTTTTCGTTTTTTTTTTTTAATTTTTTTTTTTAGTTTTGACAGGAAGAAAACAAAATATCAAATAATTTGGAGTCTTCGAATCTTTAATCGATTTTTTTTATGGCGCTAGGGTTAAGTCTGGCCAAGCTGCACCAAACTATCACTAGTAAAGAAAATCAGAATCCATCAGTCAATTTGAAAACATTCTTGCTAATCTAAGCGTTTAAATTTTCTCTGGGCCCCGAGTCACAGATAATGTCCCAAATATGTAGTCTTAAGTACGGTTTCCCAAACAGATGTGTGGTGCCTAGATTAGATTAAGTAGATAATTAACACCACACTGGAGCAACACAACGGACTTTTGGTAATTAACGACGGTCCGGGATCAATCCCTTACGGGAAAGATCCGAGGACAACACTTCTAATTTTGAACCACGGTCAGATGACGAAGCAACACCTGAGCCGACACCCCACTCTCCAAACTACCACACCAATCCAATGGGAGGACTTTGGGCCACGACAGATTTAAGGTGCACCAGCCGCCTCTGCACCATACGCTTACAAACATCCATGCCCGGATCCAGATTCGAACCAGGAACCTTCCGATCTAGAGGCTAACACCGTAACATTATACAACGGACTTTTGGCGACAGTCCTGAATCAATCCCAGGGGAAAGATCCAAGGTCAGAGCCTCGTAATTTTGACCACGGTCAGATTGCGATTACAATCCCTGAACTGGCAACCTATTCTCCAAACTTCCACACCACGCCAACGTGGGGACATTTGAGTTCACGACAGATTTCACATGCATCTGCCACAGTGTACATGCGTTGCCTACGTAATAACGTGTATTACGTAGGTAACGGTACATGAGGTATTTGGCTGAACCGAGTTTCGAAGTTGAAACCCTCCGGTTGGTCTTCTAAGTGGGCTACCACGGCACCAGCAAAACAATTCGTAATTAAAATGTAACTCGTTTTTTGGTTTTATCGTCATTTTTTACGTTAATACAATCAGTGACGGCCCTAGAACATAATCTAAAAGGTGCGAGATCGCCTAGTAGCACCCTCAAACCGTAAATTCCAGAGCACCTTTTATGCAGTCAGTTTACCAATCAAAGTGACATATAGGCTACATTTTATTTATTAGTAGGAATTATAAGTGTTTTAATTAAAAGAATAACCTTTATACTATAAGAAGATTTGTACTAAACTCAGGGCTCCTAACAGGTTTCAAGGTCCAAAAAGGTGACAAAAGTGACTAAATGAACCAAAAAAGTGACTAATCGAGCAAAAAAAAAATTAACAAATAACAATAATGGTAAATACACTCATTGCCATAAAAATTTGCTCACCAAGAAACAATTGTGGTATCGTAACGAAACTTGGCATGAAGATACATGTCAGCCAGATATGCAAATGATTAGAAAAGCAGCGTGATTGCGCATTGCGTAATGCCATTAGAGGGCGTTGAACTTCGTTCTCCTTGGAGTATAAAACAGGTAAGCAGAGCTTGTTTGAGTGTACTTAATCTTTTGCAAAGGAAACGCTGAAGTAGACATGCCGTTACGCCGCCATCGAAGACAATATGAACAGCTGTCAGAGTTCGAGAGGGAAAGAATCATCGGGATGATGGAAGCTGGGTGGTCAGCTCGGCGAGTAGCTCGTCAAGTAGGCCGTTCTGATTTTACTGTGAGGAGGTGTTGGAACCAATGGACAGAAGAGACGTCATTTACACGGCGACCAGGCTCAGGACGCCCTCGACAGACCGGTCGTCGAGAAGACCGTCACATCATACGAAACGCACGCATAGAACCAACTGCTTCATTGGCCGTTATCCAGACACAGGCAGCACCTTCACTACGAGCCCTTGTGTCTTCCCGAACAATCGCAAGGCGCCTGGCTGTAGGACATCTGGTATCGCGGCGCCCATTACTTGTGCCCCCGTTTGGAGTGGTGTCACGCACGACGGGATTGGACTGCAACGGAATGGAACCAGGTCGTCTTCAGCGACGAATCTAGATTTAATTTGAGCAGTGATGACAATCGTGTTCGTGTGTGGAGGCCCCGTGGTGAACGCCTCAATCATGCCTTCGCTTTACAGCGACACACTGCTCTCACAGCTGGTGTGATGGTATAGGGTGCCATTGTTTACGATACACGGTCACCCCTAATATTGATCCATGGCACAATGACAGTCCAGCGGTACATCCATGGCATCCTTCAGCCACATGTGATGCCACTCATGGCAGGGCTCCCAGAAGCCATTTTTCAACAAGACAATGCTCGGCCACACACAGCAAGGATGTCACAAGACTGCCTCCGCCACATTACCACCCTTCCCTGGTCTGCTCGATACCCAGATTTGTCACCAATCGAGCATATCTGTGGTCATTAGGGACGACAAGTTGGACCCCCTATGAGTTTGGTCGAACTAGAGGCGCGCTTACAGCAACTGTGGAACGAGATGTCTTAGGACATCATAAGGAACTTGTATGCATCAATGACCGCTTGTATCGCATCGTGCATTCGCGCTAGAGGGGGTCCAACAGAGTACTAAAACTTTTGTTCGTTTGTACCTTTTTCTGAAATAAATTATCATTTTTCTTTGATTTTCTAATCAATTACTTATATCAAAGTAGTACTTACATGTGTAAAATTTCGTTTCATTTTGACGACTTTTTCTTAATGCGCAATTTTTTATGGCAATGAGTGTAGTTTATCTTCTAAGTAAATGAACAATTTTTTTTGCAGCCTGGTCTTTATATCATGTTTGGCTTTTTTATTGGAACGTAGTCAAGGAAATACTTTCACACTGTTCAAGCAACCTTTCAACAGCTGATTTTAGGCTTAGCCACCTCCTAGAACAATGCTTGATGAAATGGTGAGTGGGAAGTTTCAAGTCTTCTTGAATTTGTTTGCATGTTGACCAACGCTTAGGCCACTGATTAAAAAATCTGTGAATAGTAAAAACTAGTTCATACACATCTTCCCGAAAATCTTTTAGACGTTTAAGAAACATATTATGTATCGTGTGAATATTACATGTCCCAATGTTAGTTAGTTCTATTTTTCGGGTTGAAAGTAATGAGTCATTGATCTTTTTAAAAACTGACTTTCACTAAAAAATCTTAAGAATTTGTAATAATCAACTTGGATGATAACAGAGAATGATTATCAATACGTTCGCAACGCTCCTTCAATATTTAACCCTCTGGATACGGAAACGGGCGAACATTTTGCATTCTCTAGTTACGGAGGCAGTCGGAATCTTTTAGATCTCAAACAACTGAAGAAACGGCTGAAGTCCATTAAGATTTCCATGCCCTCATTTCTGTGCCACAAAGAGAGCAGCGCGTGAATAGGCTTCGTTTCGTAGACGGGAATGTCTGGGTTCTCGATGGGGAGCTTCGAGCGCTTAGAATGTGTGAGAGGTCGGTAATCTATCGCCTTAAAAACTTTACCGAAGACACCTTTGAGTGTAAATTACCATACATGTTGCATACTCAAAACCCCATCCGCCAAACCACCTGCACAGTGGCGACACTTGTAGCGACGCCAGCGTCACAGATTATATCACGGAGCGCAGGTGCGGAGGGAAGGGCAGAGTAGTGAAGAGCGAAGTCGCCAACAGCGAAGCTCTCATCGATGTTTCCGTTTTAATGTGTCTTTTAGTTGGGCTTAAGAGCCTAAAGTTGTATGCTAAACCTGAGAATATATAGTTATTGTTAGAACCTGACTTGTTCTTGTCTTCATACATCAACACCCTAGACAACCCGAACCAGAACATGGGGGCTCAACCGGTTCTGAACTTTGAGAAACGAAATGAACAGCTCTTGGACTAACAACAACGAAACGAAATTCTACAGCCAAACGGAAGCAAGAGGCCAATTTCCCCGCCTCAACGAACGAATCCAGTGCAACTGTGAAGCAACTAAAAGCGCAGGCCAATTCCCACGCCTCAACTAACGTGTCCAGTGCAGCTCACCGACGTGCAAAACGGAAGCAATACGCCAAACTCCCCGCCTCAACGAAAGTGTCCAGTGCAGCTCACCGACGTACAAAACGGAAGCAATACGCCAAACTCCCCGCCTCAACGAAAGTGTCCAGTGCATCTCACCGACGTGCAAAACGGAAGCAATACGCCAAACTCCCCGCCTCAACGAAAGTGACCAGTGCAACGGTCAAATCGACGACGGTGCCAAAACAGAAGCCAAACAAGAATCTAAGGTAGGACCAAACCTTTATTTTAAGCATGTATAAAAATACGAAGAAAGAAGACCTCATAAATGTTGTTCAAGAAATTGATGAAATTGTACCGGAAGGTGCCACTATAATCAAACTAAAAGAAATTATTGAGAAAAATGATACGTTCAAACAAGACCCATAATTTATAAAAGATTTAATGAGTGCAATTGTCGAAGAAAGGAAGGCTAAAGAAGTCGAAAACACCGAGAAACTTAAATTAGCACAAATTGAACGAGAACTCGAATTAGCTACTATAAGAAATAATGCAGGAGCAAACCAATCTTCTATCGGAAACAATACTAGAATGAACGACACATCACCGCCGAACATAGAAAGTTATATAAAAAGTGTTAAAACGCTAAATATGCCAGTCCCAACTAAGGCAGAAAATTACAATCTATTTTTCCATTCGCTCGAACGTGCCTTTGAAACAAAAATCGTGCCACGAGAATATAGATCCGAAATATTAATTAACATTCTTCAAGAAAAAGCTGCCAATATCCTCCTATACGTTCCAGAAAATGAACTGTAAAACTACGAACAGGTCAAAGCTACCGTTTTAAAAGAATTCCAACCAACGCCACAAGAATGTCTCGCTAATTTCCGTATATGTCAAAGATTTCCTAATGAAACACATACTCAATTTGCAGCAAGATTAACTAGAGCATTCGAATATTACTGCACACTTCGAGATGTCAATGACTTTAAATCTGTATGTGAACTAATGGTTTCGGACAAACTTTATAGTACTTTAGAAAGGGATACACAATAACATATTTCAATTCGCTCTGGCGAAAATTGGTTTAGACCACCACAACTCGCAAAAGAATGTGACATCTACTTCGCTTCAAAGCGCAAATCACTCGGTGACACACACACACGCCAACCGACTTTCGAAAACCATTATAGACAAACATCACACGAACAGTTTCGAAGACAAAACAACCCTACGCGAGGATTTTACTACCGAAACTCACCTAGACCAGTTAATCCGAGATTTAATCACAACAACCCAGTAAATGAAATCGGAAGCCACAAACCACAGAAACGAAAGGAATGCGTCAATACATTACAGTACGAAAACATTTTGGTTAACGGAGAAAAATTTAATACCCTCATCGATAATGGAACCGTAATATGCTGTATTAAAGAATCACACCTCTCCCCAGAAACGAAATACGAAAGTTCCATTACGTTACGAGGAGCGTTCGGTAATTATCGAGACGCAAAAATAACAAATCTTTCTTTAGCATTACCCAACAACCCTACAAACACTATAACAATTCCCGTAGCGGTTTGCAAAAATTTATGTGAGGACTTCATTATTCCCCCGAACATATTCGACAATCTAAAAAAAAGAACCCCACCGAATCCACAAAAGCACATCTGACAACGATTCTATAAAAAAGCAAAACGAGAAATCGCAGCAGAAAGAACAACAAAACAGTAGACTAAACACACCCCTCGACGCCTGTGATGATTTGTTCTTATTCAACATCGAACTAGATGCGTCTTTACAGGAAGTCGATACTTTGCATATCCGCGATTTAAATTTAAGGAATGAGCTCCAAAGTTTGATAAATTCATATACACCGAATAAATCCAAACAAACCAATTTGGAAATGAAAATAATTCTTTCTGATGATATTCCTACTGCGCAGCGACCACGCCGGTTAGCGGAAATTGAAAAGCAGGAAGTTAACAGACAAATATCGAAATGGTTACACGATGGAATAATTACAGAGAGCAATTCAGATTATTCATCGCCAATAGTGTTAGTTAAAAAAAGCGGATAATTCAACGAGAATTTGTGTTGATTATCGTAAGATTAACACTAAAACCATAAAAGAAAGATTTCCACTACCCCTTATAGAGGACATTTTTGACAAATTACAAGGAGCCTTAGTATATAGTAATTTAGATCTTAAGAATGGATATTTCCACATTCCAATCAGCCCCGAAAGTTCTAAATATACCAGTTTTGTAACGCATAACGGTCAATATGAGTTTAAAAGAGTTCCGTTTGGATTATGTAATTCTCCATCTGTATTTCAAAAGTTTATTAAGTCTATTTTTAAGGAACTTCTAGCTGATGGAACAGTAATTATTTACATGGATGATATCATCATTCCTTCCAAAAACGAAATTGAAGGGGTTACAAAACTTAAAAAAGTTTTCAAAGTCGCTTCGGACTACGGACTTGAATTTAATTTTAAAAAATGCAATTTCCTGCAACGGAAAATAACTTTCCTAGGACACATACTAGAAAAAGGTACAATACGTCCCTCTGAAGCCAAAACAAAAGCGGTACTGAATTTTCCTGATCCCAAAACAATTAAACATGTTCAATCCTTTTTAGGGCTAAGTTCATATTTTCGAAAATTCATCAAAGATTTTGCAATAATAGCCAGATCTCTTAGTGACCTTTTACGGGACAAAGTGCCATTTCACTTTGATCACGAGCAGAAACAACGGGCTTTCCTTGCTTTGAAGCAAGCCCTGTCATCAGAGCCCATACTTAAACTTTACGAACAAGGAGCACCATTACAACTGCATTGCGATGCAAGCTCGAAAGGCTTTGGGGCTATACTTTTACAAATGGATTCAGATAAAAATTTTCATCCAATACACTATATGAGTCGTAAAACTTCCCCTCAAGAGGAAAAAAATTCAAGTTACGAATTAGAAATGTTAGCGATAGTCGAAGCCCTTAAAAAGTTCCGACATTATTTAGTAGGAACAAAATTTCAAATTTTTACTGATTGTCAGGCGTTTCAAAAAACAATGTCTAAAAAGGATATCCCACCGAAAATAGCGAGATGGGTCCTTTTCTTAGCAGATTTTGACTACGAAATACTCCATAGGCCAGCTAAACAAATGCGTCACGTCGATGCCCTAAGTCGTTACCCAGTTTTGGTAATACAGCACGATGAGCTCACACAAAAAATCAAAGATGCACAAAAAAAAGACGAGTTTACACAAAGTATCAAACAACTGCTTAAACAGTCTTCAACTTCAGAGTACACATTAAAACATGACGTGCTGTATAAAATGGTCAATGACCAAGAATTTTTAGTAGTTCCACAAGACATGCAGAAACACATTGTTCAGCTTGAACACTCGAAAGGCCATTTTGGTATAAACAAAACTGAAAATTTGGTGAAACAACAGTTCTTTTTTCCCAACAAAAGGTAAGTGGTTGAGACTGTCATTTCCAATTGTGTGCAATGCATACTATCATCTAAAAAATCAGGCAAACAAGAAGGGTTACTACATCCTATCCCAAAGGGAGATGTACCACTTGACACTTATCACATTGATTTTCTAGGACCACTGCCATCAACACATAAAAACTACAAATACATATTCACTGTCGTTGATGCCTTTACCAAATTTCTTTGGATATATCCGGTAAAATCAACTTCATCACATGACGCGTTAGAAAAATTAAGACAACAGCAAGACACATTTGGGAACCCATCGAGAATTATTTCTGATAAAGGTTCAGCTTTTACATCAGCAGATTTTCAAAAATATTGCCAAGAAGAAAATATCACACACATTCCAATAACAACAGGTGTATGTAGAGGTAATGGACAGGTGGAAAAGCTTCATGCGACAATAATCTCAGTTTTAACGAAACTTTCAATTGAAGACTCCACCAAATGGTTCAAGCACACATCCGCAGTGCAACGAGTCATCAACAGTACGATATCAACATCAACCAAATACACCCCATTTGAACTTTTGACGAGAATTAAAATGAAAAACAAGGATGACGTTAAGGAGGCACTTCAAGATGAATACATACAGATATCGCTACAAAATGTCCAACAACTACGTGAGGAAGCTAAGGCTAATATTTTGAAAGTGAAGCAACAAAGTAAACAACAATACGACAAGCGACGAAAACCAGCACAAACATATGGTGTAGGCGACAAAGTTGCTATCAAGCGAACCCAATTTGGAATCGGACTAAAGCTTCGACCACGGTTCTTCGGACCATACCAAGTGGTGAAAGTTAGATCTAATGACAGGTATGATGTGGAAAAAGTGGGAATCCATGAAGGTCCACGTGTTACTTCAACCAGTGCAGATTTTATGAAACCTTGGGAGAAGACTTAGTTTTTTTTCCCCCCTCTTTCTCTCATTTCATGTGAAGATTTCCTGAATGTACAATTTCAGAAAGCGTTTTGTGTCTGCAAGATAGATTTTGTAAATATTTGTTTTCCCTTTTCCTGTCTTTTTCTTTTGATTATTTTTCAGATCCTCAATTCACAGCAAAGGTCGGCGGACCGACCAGTCAGGATGGACGAGTGTTGCATACTCAAAACCACATCCGCCAAACCACCTGCACAGTGGCGACACTTGTAGCGACGCCAGCGCCACAGAGTATATCACGGAGCGCAGGTGCGGAGGGAAGGTCAGAGTAGTGAAAAGCGAAGTCGCCAACAGCGAAGCTCTCATCGATGTTTCCGTTTTAATGTGTCTTTTAGTTGGGCTTAAGAGTCTAAAGTTGTATGCTAAACCTGAGAATATATAGTTATTGTTAGAACCTGACTTGTTCTTGTCTTCATACATCAACACTCTAGACAACCCGAACCAGAACATACATATTGAAGATTCCACCGTCCTTTCAGAGTTTACCCTGACGTATCTATACCTTCTACACATAATCAGACCTACAATAGAAACTCCAACATGTGATGACAAAGGAACTAAACGCATTACTTCTCCTCCTGGGTAAACATTGAGTTAATATCAGCTTGATCCATCCGGTCTCTTGACCTTTTCATTCTCGTCGTATTCCAAAATCCGAAAATAAAATGGGTCTGTTGAGACCGCTCTCAGATCTGTGTATGGAGAATGTTATCCCCCCTTTTAAGTGACCACTGGCATCGATCACCATTTACGAGCTGTCAGCGTCTGACCTCCTAGAGGATTCCTCCTTTTGTTCGACACTGTCGACCGGTGATATCTATCTTGCACCAAATGATACGCAGCACAATACTATGAAAGGAAAACGTTAGTCGTAAATGCCACTCAAGTTAGGTAATTAGGTAAGAGGGGTCGGACATGCAGATGGCCCTTACACTTCGCCGCTTCATTTTACTGATAGCCTTTTCCCGTGGGAAAATTTCCAGAACTTGCTGCTAATACACCGCGGGCAACGTAAAGTATCCTTTTACAGTTGAAACGTTACATTTTTTAATCTATTCTTGCGGTGGAACGTAGCGCGCATTTCGAAATTAAATTCGTGTAAACCCTGTTTTTTTTTTTTTTTTTTTTTTTTTTAAAGAAAATGGATTTTTTAAATTTTGCACAAAATTTTTTTTTTCTCTAAATAGAATTTAAGAACTTAATACCCCTGAAAAGGTGACAAAATGTCTAAAAGGTGACGTGTTAGAAGCCCTGTTAAGATGCATATCTCAATTAAATAAAAAAAATCAACATAATATATAGGCACTAGGGTGTCCCTTATATGGGCGAATTTTTTTTTTTTTTGCAGTTATCAAAACGCATATCTTTTAATTATTTTTAATATACTAAGCCTTACTTAAATATGTAATTTCAACTTCCTACGTTAATGTTAACCCGTGCCGACAGGGCCCCAAAGTTTATGGAAACAGACGTTTTTTGAACAGATCTTAATACGTAGCTAGGTCATCGCAGCTATGCATATCATAAATAAATATTTATTAAAAGACAAATTTAAGTAATGCCTTTAACTATTAAAAAATAAAGTTACACTTAATTATTCAGGATACTTTTATTTTAAGGTCTCTTTCTTACAGTCTGGATACATCTTAATATGTTCTTGCACACAGCGTAATAATAACTGTTTCGGTTCTTCTTCTGCGGTAATTAAACCATGGAAGACTTTGCATTAGCTTAACAGCTCTTTCAGCTGTGTCATTTACTGCTTTTAAGCTAAAATTTTTATTTTTAGCTTCCACAAAGGCTGCATTTTCTTCCCCCAGAGATACGTTTTCTTGGAGGAAGCTGCTGTCAACTTTTAATCGCGAAAACAAATTTTTGCTCTTGATGGATACGAAATCACTCAATGATTTCTATAAAACAATAAGAAAAATTAGTATCACAAGAAAATTAACAGAATTTAAAATAACAGATCAATTAAAACTTTCATCGTATAAAGGTACAGACATCTCTTCCTTTGATTGAACATATATCTTCCTACAATCATATTAACTTTCTCTTAGTAAGTTCGCTAAAATATTCGCCTTAGTTTGTTTATAAACAACAGCATCAAAGAGTGGTAATACGGCTATTTCCTCTGATAAATACCACTGGTGTTAAATGAACTTGCTCAGGGCCCCTTTGGAAATCAATTTGTCAACTGTTTCATACTCTTTTAACGTCTTTAAGAAACGCAAATCTTGATTCGCCGCCTTCACTGCCAAACTGCATCCAAGCCAGTGCATAACATAAATTGCCACAATGAATAAACTAACATCTTGTTACGCTCGTTTGTCCTCAACGCTCATTTTGAACTGAGAATGCAGCAATAGGGTGGTCACAAGAAATCAATTTTCGAATTTCTTCAGTGGCACCCCCCTAAAAGTTGTCAATAGGCTAGAAAATATGATTGTCAAAGTTTCAGCTCAATCTGATAATATTAACCCGTGCCTCATTGAGGTTAAAGTTAAGAAAAACAGCGATTTTTAGCAAAAAATCGTAGTTTTTACACTTTAAAATCGAAACTATTCGTCCTAGAAACCTGATTCTTGTCTCATTTCATAGGATATTTTATTGACTTGAAGTTTGATCGGATCCACATTTTTGCTAAAACTGATAGAATGGTATTTAGCATTTTTCAGGTAAGGTCGTAGCGGATATCCTCAAAAGTGAATTTTCATGCAAAAGCCTAAAAACATTATACTATTCAATTACATCTGCTTTCCAGACTTTGCTTTTTGTATTTTTCATTTTGTATATTAAAAAGGCTTTAGTTTAGAGGTATTTTCAAAAGTAAATTCAACAACATTCAAATTTAAAATGAAGGAATTAGGTGTAAAGAAAAGAAACAGAGGATTAAAAATGACAACAAATAGGGTTCAAATGTATTTTATTACTCATATTATTGAATTATACATCATTACATTATTATTATTTAAATATATAAAAATTAAATGGTAATTACAAATTAAGGTGGTAATGTCTTAGATATTGTAGTTTTTGAAGAGCCCGGAAAAATTTGCCGATATTCAGATACAACGTGTAAAAAAAACTGCCGTTGTTATACGTCTTTCGTCAAAGAGGAATTGAAGTCTTTAAAATTAATTTTACTCCTCTCTCTGCAGTGTCAGTAACAACCCTTAAACTGTTCACTATTATGTTGATTTTCACACCATACATCGGGATCAGTATTTAGAAAATCTGTATCGATTTGAAATCTCTTAAAAAAATTTATAGTTCGAGGAGAAACAAAATAATTAACTTCTTTGTCCAATATATTGTAGATATTGTAGCTTTTGAAGAGTCTTGAAAAATGTGCCTACATTCAGATACAACTTGTAAAAGTTCTTCAGATACAACTTGTGAGTGGCATTTAGCATTTTTCAGGTCACGTTGTAGTGGATATCTTCAAAATTGTATTAAAAAACTATTAGAGAAAAACCTTCTGTATTTAGAATGTCGCCACCATATTTTAGAAATTGTCTTAAAAGCAGTTTTTAATTACAAAATGGGCACATCCACTGGTCCTCAGCCAGATATTTTTCGAAAATTCCAGATTTGGTGGTCTAAGCTAGACAAGAAGACATATAAAACAGGTGCAGAAGATGAAAATATTAGAAATAAAATAAGTAATCCAGACCAAATTCCAAGTTTTCTTTTTGGAACAATTAAAAAACCGATAGCCCAGGGATGATTGTAAAGAATTCATCCAACTTTGCTTAATTCATCTTCTTCCTCAAAAAGACATTACTTTTAGAGTACCTGGTACTATTCATCACGTCAGATGGACGGCAAAGGCCATTTATTCTTTCAAAATCTATCTTTTCAATGGATCAATTTTCGTTAACTGATTTAAAAAGAATAGGTATTGAAGATATTTGTTTATTTATAGACAATATTTCTGTAAAAGATATTTGTTCAATGCCCACAAACCCACAACCTAGACCTACAATTATTAAAATCTTTAGTTCAATACAGGAAAATTGATAGAGGTTGCAGACAAGGCACTGTCTAAAATAGTAAACCATCTGTGGTACCTCAACTCGAAGCAAGTTGCCTTTTTTGTTCGATGATACTTTGGGAAAAAATGTCAAAACAAGCATGGTTGTAAAATTAAGGTCCGAAGTAGAAAATGATGAAGATGATTGTGATGATAGGGATGTAAAATCAAAACTCAATCTCCAACAAGTTGTTCATTTATTGGACAGAGAAGTTGATTATTGAGTTTCTCCTCGAACTCTAATTTTTTTTAAGAGATTTGAAATCGATACAGATTTTTTAAATACTGATCCCGATGTATGGTGTGAAAATCAACATTATTTAATAGCTAAAAAAATAGTGAACAGTTTAAGGGTTGTTAATGACACTGCAGAGAGAAGAGTAAAATTAATTAAAGACTTCAATTCCTCTTTGACGAAAGACGAAGAACAACGGCAGTTTCTTCTATATGTTATATCTGAATTTCGGCAAATTTTTCCGGACTCTTCAAAAACTACAATATCTAAGACATTACCACTTTAATTTGTAATTACCATTTAATTTTTATATATTTAAATAATAATAATGTAATGATGTATAATTTAATAATATGAGTAATAAAATACATTTGAACCCTATTTGTTGTCATTTTTATTCCTCTGTTTCTCTTCTTTACACGACCTAATTCCTTCATTTTAAATTTGAATGTTGTTGAATTTACTTTTGAAAATACCTCTAAACTAAAGCCTTTTTAATATACAAAAAGCAAAATCTGGAAAGCAGATGCAATTGAATAGTATAATGTTTTTAGGCCTTTGAATGAAAATTCCCTTTTGAGGATATCCGCTACGACCTTACCTGAAAAATGCTAAATACCATTCTATCAGTTTTAGAAAAAATGTGGATCCAATCGAACTTTAAGTCAATAAAATATCCTATGAAATGAGACAAGAAACAGGTTTCTAGGACTAATGGTTTCGATTTTAAGGAGTAAAAATTACGATTTTTTGCTAAAAATCGCTGTTTTTCTCAATTTTAACCTCAATGAGGCACGGGTTAATATTATCAGGTTGAGCTGAAACTTTGCCAATCACATTTTCTAGCCTATTGGCAACTTTTAGGAGGGTGTCGTTTAAGATTGGGAGAAAAAAAAAATTTCCCCATATACCTTGTGACCACCCTACTGCAGCAAACATATTTTTAAAGAGAAAATAGCTTTTGCCATCCATCGTTCTGGATGCATTGCGCCAGGAGGTCTGATTTTATTTTTTCTCTCGTTATCTCCTCTCTCAAGAAAATAACAGATAGTTCAATCAGTTCCTGATAATCGTCACGTATAATGGATTTTTGCAGTTCATGGTTAAAAAACGTCACCAATCCGTTAATGGTCGCGTCAAAAAGATGCTGTTTGGCAAATTCTGTGATGTTTCGATAGCATTAGGATTAATGTTTTTCCAGTTGTCTCTGAACTTTTTGATCAGTGGAATATCGGGACTGCTTGCGATTTGATAGACCTTTGTTTCAAATACACTTTTCAGAACCAGTTCATAAACATGATGACGGCAAGCAAAGAGTAACAATACTCTTTCTAGATCATGTTCTAAAAGCTCACAAACTCCATTCAAGCGGTCTGTATTATATGCTGTCGTATCACAATACATTATTTGTACTTTATCATTGAGGTTCCATTCTTTAAGTGCGTTTGAAACTGCTTTAGCTTTATCTTTGCTGGAAGATCTGTCCACTTTTGATACTGCAAGAAGTTGATCCTTCTCTCTAAATGAAATAAGAATCAACAGGCGTTCTTCTTTGGAACTTCTCACATCCAGGACTGGTAACAATTTTCAATCGTAATGAACGGTAACTACTTCGGGCACGTTATTCTGAAAATCGGATTTTATGGATTCCGCTCTAACCTTTCTCAATGACTCATCTCACCAACCAAGAAAATGCTTTTTTTTATTGCTTCTCGGTTCCATTGACATCTTTGAAATATAAAACAATGCGCGTTATTACCCAACAAGCCGAGAGTTAAGCCCAGTTTTTCAAGTGTCAGGTAGAAGCGTCGCGCGAAGAGATTCAAGTCCAACGTCTCGAATTCCTCTACCGGTATAGTGGTAAGGTGTTAGCTTCTAGATCGGAAGGTTCCTGGTTCGAATCCGGGTATGCATGTTTGTAAGCGTATGGTGTACAGGCGGCTGGTGCACCTTAAATCTGTCGTGGGCGAAAGTCCTCACGTTGGGTTGGTATGAAAGTTTGTAGAGTGGGGTGCCAGCTCAGATGTTGTTACGTCATCTGTTGCTACGTCGTTCAAAATTACGAGGTGTTGTCCTCGGATCTTTGCCTTAAGGGATTGATCTCGGACCGTCGTCAAAAGCCCTTTGTATTGCTCTAATACGACGTTAATTACAAATTATCAATTACCGCTCCAACAGGAATTTACAACCTATAGCAACGCTGCGTGTTTATGTTTTCCAAAGAAGCGCATCAACTCTAACAATCCGTCTCGTGATCGGTTATTTGAACTAAATTCTGGTGGCAGTACGTGGCGTAAGACGCATTTGACTGCTTTGGAACCATTCTGCTAGGAAAACCCGCCTTTAATGACACAGCAAGCACGGCGCACGCGCGGCACCTGGAACGCAACTTGTACGAACATGTTTCCATACAAGTCGGCACGGGTTACAGTGCTCCAAATAAGGTAAAAATTTATTTCCGAGTGTTTTAGGGTCAAATGAACAAAACTAGAGCCTATGCGTTAGAAAATAAAAACTTTGAAAAATAAGGGACACCCTAATGGGTACCTTTCTCGATTTAGCACTGATAATTTGTATATTAGGTCGGAATAATTGTACATTATCGTTTGGAATTATTTTTAATTGCAAGATCCGAAAGCTTTTCCCGACACTTAGTCCAACGTAAATTATTAGATGTTATTCAACCATCAACTAAAACTTTAACGAGTTTAGTTGTACTCTCTCTCTCTCTTATGTATAAAATGATTTTCAGATTTCACTTATGTTAACAAATACAAATATTGACGACCAGCTACAGGCTCAAGCCCAACAAGGCTGGTCCTTTGTTTATGAATTCCCCAATTTCCACTGATTATCCAATTGTATCTTAAATTCGTACACTCCCTTTGAATTAACTATATTTTCTGGCAACGCGTTCCATTTGTCTATTACCCTATTAAAGTAGTAGTTTTTCCTTAAATCCCGATTAAAAAGTGCCTTATTCAATCTATACACTTGGCCCCTTGTTCTGTTATCCCTATTGAAATTTAGGCCCTCTGTGTCCCCTTGTTTTACCAACTTGAATTCGTGCGAATCCTGTTCTTACCCCCTATCTTACGCTTTTTCCCTGCGAGAAATATAATTGAACATGAGACATCTGGTGTTAAAAACTAAAATAAATATCCTATTCAATCCAAGTAGTTTAATAATGTTTACTATTGATGTCCAGTAAAAATTACACCAACTGAATGTACAAACAGCTATAGTTTTCTCCGTGCAGTATTTGATTTCGGCCCATCTCCAAAGTAAGGTAGCGCCTCACACCGCTGCTGAATAGAATTCAGTACCCGATAATCAAATGGAATACTTCTAACACAGCTTTAAGCAACAGGAAGTTGCCCTTTAAAAGATTATAAACATTTAAAGCACAAGTATTACCACTTGAAAAGGAAAATGAGTTTATTTGTAAAAAAATACCGTTAATTATTATATAATCTATACACTAACCACTGCGTGGCAACGCCGTGATGTAAGATATTAATCTGGTGTAAAATTTTTCGCAGATTTCAAAACCGCTGAAGATATATTCAATTTAAAAATTATTTATTTAAAGAAAATCATATTTTTAAGTAACAATCTAAAGTGAAATTTTCCGCAGATTTCAAATCCGTCGAAATTTCCAATCTATCTTTAGCGATTCTAATTTTACGAAAAAAAAAACTTAACAATCCCAGTCAATATGTTTTTTATTTCTTGCTCTCATTCGCGGAAACGTAATGTTTCTTTTTTTTTTTCAACGCAAAGGGCAAAGATGCAATCTGTTTTTTTTTTTTTTTTTTTTTTTTTGGAAAGAGAAAGTTAACGTGCCGTTACAATATCTTGTAAAAATATAAAAGAAGGTCACGTGGGTAAAAAAAGTTTAATGGGTTTCTTCTTTCAAACGAAAGAAACGCGTTTGAAGAACCAGGTAGAGAATAAAACTATTCAATTCATTTAAAAATATTCTAGATTAAATTTTAAAATTCGCCGCGACCCAAAAATTGGAAAAAATTTGGACTACCTGTGTGCCAAATTTCATAGCTGGAAGTGCCATTGATCGTCAGGATTTTGAGACCGCGAAACAAACAAGCAGACAAACAAACACTTCCTTTTATAATATTAGAGAAGCACGTTTAAAACATGAAAAATGTGAGTAAAAAAAATCATTTCGATTTTTAGCACATTAGATTTATGGTGGGATGCTTGTTTCTGAGATGTTTTCAAAATCGTAATAGATGACTTAAATGAGATCACTTTTCGATTTATAGAGAGCGTGGCACTCTATCTGAATCTCCATCGTTCACAATGAAATAAGACACCACATTTGAAATCTTGCTTTCCACTGTAAAATTCGGTTTTATAATAAAGTTAAAAGTATTGCAAATTCTTTGAACGAGTAGGGGAGACAACACCAGAGAGAAGGCTAAACAAAACCTTAATCAGTGATATTAAATTTTTTTTTACTTAAAACTAAAACCATGTCATTGCCTAACTACAGTGTCACTTTATTAAATTTCATAATTATTATGCTAGTCTTCTCACAATTGGTGGAACGTCGGGGCTTTGGTTCAGTCGAGAACACAGAGCGGGTCGGAACAGTTTGAGAGCAGGTGGAAACGGGTGATTAAATCAAGAAGAATGAAACAGAGCGAATCAAGATCTGTAGGATGAACAGCTGCATTTTGGACTTAGCCTAATGTAACAAATGGCGACTGGTACAAGTTGTACCAAAGAAAAATTCTAGAAAAGAGAAACTATATTTCAAAATTCCTATTTTAACCCGTAATATTAAAATCAAAGTCGAAAAAAAAATCTAATGTTTCTTTTTACAAATAAAGAGAATATGCTATTTTTTTAAGTGGAAAAAGCTTTTCCCGTTCTTTTTGAATAGATAAGCGCATGTTGTTCTTTTCCTCCATCCCTACAGAGGAATAATATTCAGTATTATTATGATTGGTAGTATACAACTCAGATTATTTTACCAATATTGCTGAAAACCAATTTTTTCTCAAAACGTTATACGTTGAAACACATTTTTTTTTCAAAATGTTATACAGCAAACTCGATAAAATCTCGAATAGAACATAGGCGTTTTAATACAAAAAATAAAAACAATTATTGAATTTTTTGTTAATAAGTTCATAAAAATTGTTAAATTTCTTTTTGTGTGTTGATTTGTGACCTTTTAAGCCACTTTGCGGATTATCAGCGTAATTTATTATTCGGATTATTATTATATAAATTATTATGTGGATTATTCGCGTATCCGCATTTGCCATGCCACTCGATTCCGCTCATAATCGACAGTTCGACTGTATTTAAAGAACTTAAATTATAATCTCTCTTAACTTATTTTCCTTTCTCTTTCTTTCCAAAATATCACTACTTTTATAAATGTTTGACATTAATTCCATTCATGATTCGTAGAATTCCGATTCATAAAAATAAATCGAGCATACAAAACCTTTAAAATAAGATGGCAATTCCTTCACATCGAAAAGAGGGTAATACATAAATAAAGTTATTTTAGAATAAGATAGTTACATTAAAATAAGACGTGCAATCACACACACAATTTTTTAATTTAAATTACAAAACGATTGAAATTAGTGAAACTTGCATTTTTCTAGTTTTAAATTAGTATGTATATTGAAAGCTGTACACAATAGTCAAGAAACAACATCTATCATATTAAATAGGTGAATAAACAATATCTATCTTTCTACAATATGTAGTTTCTATTTAGATATCGAATTGACAAAAAAAGTGCCACAAAGAATAGATTTAAAACTGTATGCAAGTTGAAGTAAAGCGCAAATTTTAAATAAAACTTTGCTGTTCTTGGAATAATATCAACTATAAAATATTCTAACCAGGAGTTTTGAAAAGTTGAGTTTATTTGAAGTGGTAGAAAATTTGAAGTTGTTTACTAAGACTGAATTTGCTCAAATAGACTTCTGTAAATCATGTCATGATCACCTATAGTTTCATCTTACACTATAATGTGCAATATATGTGAAACGAACTAAATGGATGGATAAAGCAAGCATACATATTTTGTCCAAATTAAATTCTACAAGCTATAAAAATGTCAAAATGTAGTACGTTTAATTTTTAACAAGACCCTTCTTACACTCCTTGAAGCTTGAGTACATGTGCTGACAGTTAAACATAGGGATGAGAAAGAAAAGCTAAAAATAATTAACATTCCCAGACAACCATTGAATAAATAAAAAGAAACCTGAACAAAAATCATTGTAACTTTTTCTAAAACAGTATATTTCATAATCAATACCTTTTTATATTTCTTCCATAATCACACATCTGTAGAAAACAAATATTCCACTTCAGTTGTGTACTGAAAAGTTCATTGAAAATAGATGGAAAGATCTATGAAAGGATCAGGATATAATACTTAATAAACTTTTATTTAAAAAACAAATAAAACAATATTAAGAATTTTCAATCACTTTTTCAGCAACACGAAGTTTGGCAGATCTACTTCTTGGATTTGATTCCACTTCTTCCAATGTGGGTGTAATAACATGCTTAGATAATGGCTTCCATTTTTTCCTCAAAAGGGATTCCATTTCATTTGGTGTGTGACACAACAAAGCATTTTTAAATTTTTGTCTCATGGTATTACTGACAGGTTCATCCATATCTGTTCCAAGAATTTGTCGCTTTACAATTCGATCTTCCAAAGAATGAAATGTTAAGACAGCAATTTTTCCACCAGGTTTCAAATAAGTATGGGCCATTTTCATACCATAGTTTAATTCATTTAATTCATCATTGACAAATATTCTTAATGCCTGAAAAACTTTAGTAGCAACATGAGATCTTCTTTGCAGTTTGTCAAATCTGTGTACACTATATATAGAAAAAAAAATACACCACATTACTAACTGATAACATATACAGTGATATAAGTCATTAAGTTTATGTTCATAGGGTATTTGTTAACAAAATGTTCTAATTTCATTACAAAACTTCATTCAACACATTTCTGTACATGATCTAAACATTTTTTTACAACTCACATTTTCCTTAAGTATGAAAATTAATAAAATTCTTAACTTGTATTCTTGAAAAGTACAACTTCTAAATTACTAATGATTATTATCAGTAAGTAATCACACCAAAAACAATAAAAAGCACAATTGCACACTGCTGAAATGCTTCAGTTGACACTAGCTACAAGTGACATTTGAATTTGAAGGTATTGTTTTAATGATACCTGCGACTAGCAGTTGTAGCGGCCGTTTGATATATTGTGCAAACTGCAAACCAGTGGTGTCATCCAATTTCCGAAACAAGGAGTTTCCAGTAAAGAAAATCAATCTTTACTGAAGTTACAAAAGCATATTTTCAATTATGCAGCTAATACTATACTATGCAATATACTTATATATGTCACTAGCCACTACGTGGCCAGTAGGGCATTGCCGTGACAATTCCAAAAAGGTCGAAAACGTTGATTCAAGGGAGAAAAAAAAACTAATAAATCTCCCTATATTAAAAACGAATTTTTGTAGTCTATTGGATAACAGGCATAACGGAGTTGCACGTGGTGTTGATTTGCTTCGCAAAACAAATGGGAATTCGTAAGCTATTGGATAACAGCCATCACAGCGTTGCCAAATGTGACCAAATTCGAATTGCAAAGAGATCCAATCGACGTGACGTTTTCACAATCTTTTGCGAAAATATAAATATTTAATAGAAAAATTATTTATTAAAAGAAAATTAATTGTTTTTGGTACCTATCATGTGAAAATTTGCAACAGATTTCAAATCAGTTGAAATTTTTAATCCATCTTTAACGATCCCGATTTTACAAAAAAGAACTAAACAATGCCAGTCAAAATGTTTTTTTTTTTTGCTTTCCTTCGCTGAAATTGTATAAGCGCAGGAAATGTAATCTGTTGATTTTTGGAACACAAAGGTTGACGTGACATAACAATCTCTTGCGAAAATATGAAAGTCTATTGGATAACAGCCATCACGGAATACCATTTGATTTGTGAAGTAAGAATCGAGCTAAACAACTCAATCCTGCGGCGGTGGTAACTTTTTTAAATATAGATAGATATATTGAAAGATTACCGACAATCACAAAATAGTATCAAAAGTGCAGTTCTCAAGAATTTATGAATTAGATGGTACAGCCGTCAAAATAAAAACCGACTCACCCGATCACAATTGCACAATTTACATCGCAAAGCAAAACGGAAGGTGGCAATCAATAGGGATGAATGTTTTCTACAAATATCAAAATTTGTCTAAGGGGCCGTCTTCTTATTAAATTGGATAATGCCGATAATTTCAATACGAACCCCCATCTTTTATCACAAATTTGGATTCTACATACAATTTCAGGAGGAAATAAAAAAAAGTTCATCGATTTTATTGAATTTCTCACCGATTTGTAAGTGTTTAAAAATTAGATCTCCTAATGTTAAATTGGTGTTTCACGTTTTTTGTTATACTTGCTACAAACACTAATTTTTCTTGGAAATTGTTTTTTCATCCTTTGCTACCCAAAAACCCAAACTATAAACATTTTAATTATCAACCTAAATTTACTATTTTTTATCAACAATGAAATTAATATTTATAAAAATTATGAATAGAAACATTGGCAAATTTTGACACCATGTGATTCAACTGTTACTGAAACATCGGAATTCAAATTTCAGCTCATTACATGCATAGTTAGTAGCGCAGAGACTGTTTGCAAAATTCGATGATTATTATCGTTATTGGGGATTGTTCACAAAGTGAAAACAGATCCTGGAATACAATCAGAATGGATTCTGACTTTGTCACCATATTAATGGTCTCCATACCAAGGCGCCTGCAAAAGGTCATTGAGTGCTACGGCCACTACACGTCTTTATTAATAATGTGATTGAACTCCGAACATTTATATGCTCCCTCAATGGTTTCTATGGATTTTCTCGGTCAATTTTACATCGTCTTACATTATTTTTTCATCAAATCCACCTGAAATTTTGTGAAGAATCCAAATCTATGATAAGAATTGGGGGGGGGGTTATGTGATGTAAATTGTGCAATTGCGATTGGGTGAGTTGTTTTTTCTTTTGACCGCTGTACATTATTACCAATAGCAAAGAAAAATGATAGATTATATAAAGTAACAAGTTATGTATCAAATAGTAAAATACTTGCAAATGTGACTAAAAATACATTCACATTAAAAGAAAAACTGCCTCGTATACTTGGACATGTAAATTTTAAATATATATAACTAGGCTGATGCAACAGGTGCACCCGCACAGGGCCCACTTGGAAGGGGGCGCAAAAGAGAGAGAACCCAAAGATAAAAGTTAAAATAACGGAAATATAGATGAATAACTTGACCACCCAAAGAATTATTTAAAATACAAATTTACAGTGTTCTTGACACATTATTGTCTCAAACAATGAAAACTGTCTGTGATGATTCTGTGATGTAAATTGTGCAATTGCGATTGGGTGAGTTGTTTTTTCTTTTGACCGCTGTACATTATTACCAATAGCAAAGAAAAATGATAGATTATATAAAGTAACAAGTTATGTATCAAATAGTAAAATACTTGCAAATGTGACTAAAAATACATTCACATTAAAAGAAAAACTGCCTCGTATACTTGGACATGTAAATTTTAAATATATATAACTAGGCTGATGCAACAGGTGCACCCGCACAGGGCCCACTTGGAAGGGGGCGCAAAAGAGAGAGAACCCAAAGATAAAAGTTAAAATAACGGAAATATAGATGAATAACTTGACCACCCAAAGAATTATTTAAAATACAAATTTACAGTGTTCTTGACACATTATTGTCTCAAACAATGAAAACTGTCTGTGATGATTCTGTCTTTGTTTATGGCTTCTCCTTACAATACATAAGTGTTGCCGATTTTAAATATATTGCCTGCAGATCTCGCTATTAAATAAAGCAAAGATTTAAAAAGTAGGAATTCACATGTGAAAATGAAAATTTGAAGTTAGAAGTAACGACTCTTATACAAAATACAGAAAGTGCATCTCTGCTTAATATTTGACATTCTATTCATGATTTTGGTTTAACTGAGTCGTAACCAAATATTAATAACGCTCTTCAAATATTTCTAACTCTTCCTGTTTCTATTGTTTCGTGTGAGAGAAGTTTTAGCAAGTTGAAGTCAATAAAAAATTATTTATTATCAACTATCAAACAAGAACAATTTTCCAATCGTTCTATTATTTCAGTAGAATACAATATTGTTACAAACATTAATTATGATAATGTAATTAATGAATTTGCTGAAATAATACCTAATTAAAATTAAGGGGCATAAATGCAAATTCCTGCACAAGGCTAGTTACTGCACTGTACATATATATGTGCACACACACACAGATATATGTATAATACATTGCAGATACATGGAAATGAAAATCTGGGATGTACAAATAAAAGCTGAATCCAATAAGGGCCAATTAAAAAAAAGACGAAACTTACCCTCCCATTATACTCTGAATGAGCTCAGCCAATTCATGTGTTGTGTTTATAGTTTTTAACATATATTTTGCATCAAAAAGAGCTTGTGCAATTTTTTTAGAATGCTTTTCTTCACCATAAACTTTGAATATTTGTGCCAAACTGTGAACATCCAAACTGTTTAAAACATCAGCTGCTGTTGGTTGCTTTATGTACCTAAAAGAAAAATATTTTTAACAAAAGTCTACATACTCTCAGAAAAAACCCACTCACTATACGTAAGAAATCTCCTTGAGCGAAAAGGCAATTTATTTTAATAATAGAAACTTAAGCCAAACAAGAAATTTTAAAACTAAAGTGAGTTTTAACAATTATAACCCTAATAAAACAACAAACTTTTTTAAATACTATTTTATTTCATTGTATAACAAGCAGAGTGTATAATTCTGATATGAATAAGAAATTAAAAACTCTAGATAGTAATTTAAAATCAGCATTTGGAAAGCTATTAATTGATAACTCAGAACTTAAATGACTGTATTATCTTTCTAATTATGTTTGATATCAATCTAACTTAGAACTGCATTTTTGTTAATTTTTTAAATAGAACATTAGTAGAAGGAAAAAATAGTTATTTTTCTGTGCAGTAGAAAATAAGCAAAGTATTTTCAATTATTAATATTTAATCATGTGGAGGTAATTTCTAAAAAGGTAATTGAATATTTACCATTGTTTTACAAAATAAAACTATTTTTCACATTATCATATAACATAAATCAGAGCATTGTGCTGCTTTTTTTTATGTCTGGATTTGATACTATATTTATTACTCTGTGCCAGACCAAATTATTTGTGATTTTGTCCACATAGCAATTTTTATTAGAATTAAAATACCACAAGTATACTTGTGGTGGCCTACCTGTAACCAGGGTGTCAAGATTTAAATCACTTGATTTAAAACAACGATTAAAATCATGATTTTAATCAAATGATTTTTTAAAAAAAATCATTGATTTACATCACAACCAATCTTACATTTTTATAATTAATTAAATACACCATAGGAAAACCATAGAACTCGTCAAATGCTTTAAACTTTCTGCACACATGGTGATTTCAGCACAAATGGCTACACCCAATACTGATCAGCTTTTGAGAAAATGTTTGGCACTAGACACTTGCAAATCTGAGGTGTCTATGGACTAAGAAAGCTGTTGAGTGTTAAGTCAGGGATTCTGCCAAACAGTACAGTAAAAAATAAGTTGACATCTATTTGAAAGTTTTGACAATATTCATGCATAATTTTATATGTTATGAACAATAAAGCATTCATTCTTTGAAGTATGGGAAAATACTGTACAGTTATACTCAAAAAAGTCTTTAGCTATTTATATTATGCATGACCAGTAGGCCTACTTCTAAATGTCAAGGCAGCCTAAAAAAACCCCACTAGTAGGCCTAAACTAATGTTACCCCTTTAATTGACTACGTCAAATGGCTTAGCTATAGTGATTTTTCAACTACTTTCTTTTTTAAATTGAGACATAAATACAAAACAACACAATTAGTGATTAATAATTTATTAAATAAGAAATACAACTGATCCTTCTATTTGAAAAGATGAAAGTTTAAACACTAAGAACATCTTTCATTTGGAAAAATGCGACCTGAAACAGTCACCTGTCACTTTAAGAGTAGTGTTCTAATCAGACTATAATTTAGGTTTGTCACTTACACTTACTGATAAATTTGTTAATATGATGTAATTTACTCAAGAAAAACTATGTAGGATGTCAACTTGTGTTTTAAAGTTAAAATAAATGTTTTAACTTTTGATTTTATTTTAAAAATTCATTTTTTAAATGTATTACCATGTAACAAACTAGGATTTTTAGTAAAATAAATATTGATTTACCAAGTCACCAATTCTGATTGTTTACTTATAATCAATATTGGTTTACATGTCATGTCAAAAACTCAATTTTTTATTTAACAAATTTTTATATAACTATTATAAAAACAGTGTATAGGACCTACAGAAATTTCAATAAAAAAAATTTGATTTCAATAAAAAAAATCAGATTAAATTTTTTTTTAAATTAGATTACTTGACTTTAAAAAAATCCTTATTTTTTTATACCCTGCCTGTAAATATCCAGTGTTCAGTGAAGGTCTTAAAGGGTACATTAACAAAAGTAGTTACTTTACATGCTATGATAAGTTAAAACCTCTCACATGAATTATTCTTGAGAAGATTCTAGTATTAATTGGGGTTATAATCAGAATCCAGGTTTGTTAGCAGGTCATTTTTTGTATACACTTCATAGACATTGCTTTAACAGATAGAAATTCTATTTGCAATTTAGATATTCTAGACAAGTAGTTTTTTAGGTCATGAATTCAATTTTTTGGTGCTTTTGTTTTGTAGGTAAAATTTGGGGACTGTATAGGGTATTTTCGAGTTTATAGCATATTTTAGTTTTGTCCTGTGTTTTAATCAGAGTTAGGTTGAAAAATTCAGAATCCACAATATTTTTTATCTTAGGTTTGGTTTACACTACAAAAAATTACAAATAACTCATCAATCAGCTCCTAAGCTAAAAAGGTGACAAAAGTGACTAATTGAACCAAAAAAGATGCTAAATATATTCAAGTATAAAGATAGAAAAGAAAAAGTTCCTCCACAGCCACCCCAATCTTTTCCTGTTCTTTCTTTGGAAGGATATTTTATTTTCTTCTTTTGAAAAGTACATCACTTTAAAATATTAAAAAAACAAAAAAACAACGTAATTATGATTTTGTAATTTGTTTATTTTTGACACAGCTTAAAGAATTTCTTCCTTTTCATTGAAAGATTATGTCTCATTTTTGTTGTAAAAGTCTGAAATTAATTTTGTTTTTTTCTTCTCAATTGAAGAATGTGCATTTTTTAAAGTCTGTCTTTGCTGACCAGCATCATATGAGACTTTTACCACTCCTTCAATCATTGCCTGAGCAAGTGCTGCTTCCTTAAAATCTTTATTTTTTATCATCTTCTTGAGCCTGTCATTGGCTTCCTTTAATAATTTTGAAGCACTGTCCAATGCCTCATTCTCTTCCTTATGTATAATTTTAAGTTTTCGTTCTTCTTCTATCATCTCGAATAAGTTCCTCTTTGTAGATCCTACCCAAAATTGTTCTTGGCAACAATTCAAGTTGAGAATGAAGGTTATGTATTAGAGGTTCCTTTTTCTGAAGAAATTTGGTCACATGATTAAATATACTTGCACTGGATACGACAAATATCACCTCAGTCTTCATGGTTTCCCTTCTAAGTAAATGAACAATTTTTTTGTAGCCTGGTCTTTGTATCATGTTTGGGTTTTTTATTGGAACATAGTCAAGGAAATACTTTCACACTGCAATCCACTGTTCAAGCAACCTTTCAGCAGCTGGCTTTAGGCTCATCCACCTGCTTGAACAATGCTTGATGAAATCGTGAGTGGGAAGTTTCAAGTCTTCTTGAATTTGTTTGTATGTTGGCTAACACTTAGGCCACTGATTAAAAAACCTGTGAATAGTAAAAACTAGTTCAGACACATCTTCCCCTAACGCTTTTAGACCTTTAAGAAAAGCATTATGTATTGTGCGTTTATTACATGTCCCAATGTTAATTAGTTCTTTTTATTTCAGGTAGAAAGTTATGAGGCATTAATCTTTTTAAAAACTGACTTTCACTAAAAAAACCTCAAGAATTTGTAATAATCAACTTCGATGATAACAGATAATGATTTTTAATATGTTCGCAATGCTCCTTCAATATTTAACCCTCTGAATACAGAGACGGACACAAATTTTGCATTTTCTGGTTACAGAGGGGTTTGGAATCTTTCAGATCTTAAAACTCCTGAAGAAATGGCTGAAGTCCATTAAGATTTCCACAAAGAGAGCAACAGTTGAATAGCCTCCATTCTGTAGACAGGAATGTCGGGGTTCTCGATGGGGAGCTTCAAGCGCATAGAATGTGTGAGAGGCTGATGATCTATCCTCTTTAAAACTTTGCAGAAGACACCTTCGAGTGTAAATTATCATACATATTGAAGATTCCACCGTCCTTTCAGAGTTTACCCCGACGTATCTATACCTACTAGACATAATCATCTATATAATCATCAGTGATATCTATCTTGCACCAAATGATATGCCATACAATACTATGAAAGGAAAACGTTAGTTGTAAATGCCACTCAAGTTAAGTAATTAGGTAAGAGGGGTCGGACATGCAGATGGCCCTGCTTCCCTTAAACTTTGCAGCTTTGTTTTACTGCTAGCCTTTTCCCTGTGGGAAAATTTCCAGAACTTGCTGCTAATACACTGTGGGTAACATTGAAGTATCCTTTTACAACTGAAATGGTACGTTTTTGAATCCACTCTTACGGTGGAACGTAGCGCGCATTTCGAAATTGAATTCGTGCAAACCCTGTTCTTCTTAAAGAAAATGAAATTTGTTAATTGGGCACCAAAAATGTTTCTTCTTCAAATAGAATTTAAGAACTTAAAACCCCTGAAAAGTTGACAAAAAATAAAAAAGTGATGTGTTAGGAGCCCTGGCATTCACATAGATGGGTGAATAATCACAACCTGAGAGAGAGAGGGATAACGTGAAAAGAAAACAACAAAGAACATTTTCCTTTTAGGTCTTCAAGGTGTTAATCGAAATTTGAACATTGACAAAAACAATCTATTAAAATGAAAATAATCTATCTAATAAAACAAAAGAATATATATAAGGTAGCATTTAATAAATTGTGATACGCAGGCTGGTATCTATTACAAGATTAAAATTACTTAACAAGATTAAGATTAAATCACCTTGCATAACATTTTCCAGTACAATCCAGATTGATTGCAGTGGTATAACATCATATTTATCACATGAAGAATTTACTTGTTTGAATGATCAATTCGGGTCTGTGAGTAGATTGAACTCTTGTAACTTTGTTGTCAAGAGTATACAAAGCTTGTATGAGAAACATAGATTTTTAATGGCTTCATAAGAATGCCTAGGAAAATTTTAATGCTTATACTAGTATGTATATGTGCAAAAACAAGTTTTACTTACAGATCATTTGTGTGAAAAAGGTTGCTAAACAAAGAAATAAAAGTTTTGGTCATTTTTAATATTGTTTAGATCAGGCCTCGAAATAGATTTTTTAATACAGGTGCACAAGGTGCACCTAAGTTTTTAAATTAGGTGCACAGTTATGTACAGTGGGAAAAAATTAGGTGCACAGTTATATTTTCATGTGCACAGTGCACACGGGTATTTCAAGCCCTGGTTTAGATCATTATTTAAGCTAACAAAATCTGGACATTGGCTATAATAAATCACTCACAATGTTATATCGAGACATTTCAATACACAAGACATCCCATGTAAATAAATTGCGATACATTTGATGCAATGCTAGCAACTAAAAATTTGTTTTGGTTATTACACATTTTGAATCATAATTACCTATTACCATCCATTCTCATATCCAAGGGACCATTTTTACTGATGGAAAAGCCTCTTTCGGCAGTATCCATCTGCATAGAAGAACAACCAGCATCAATCAAGATTCCATCAACACTATTATGTTTTACTCCAATATTCGTAAGAAGTCTGTCCATTTCACTAAATTTTCCAAGTAGAGGAGTGACTGCATTGCTACAATTTACAAAAAGTATTAGAAACAAATATTTGCACAATATGAAAATTAAGACATATTGGTATGAAGTAATAAACATGTTACATGTAGGGGAATCTTGTCTTGGAATTTGGAGAAATGAAGCATGATTATAAGGCGGATCCATTAAGGCTTTGGGTTTTACCCAAATATATTTTCCACAAACTCAATTCTATGTCACTTACATTACATTTTGATACATGAGTCTAGTACAATCGAATAACTATACAGTTTTATTAAATAGACGATAAATTAATTTTAAAAGCTGAATTAAAAGATTTCTAAAGCTAAAATAGATATTTAATATTTAATTTGCGATTTATTAAAAGCAACATCATGTTGAGATTTGTACTCTAAAATTATAAAATCATCTACTTCAAATCTAATATAGCAACTTATATGTTATTCGAAAGAAAAATATAGAAAAAAAAATCTGTTCTAGTTTAGAGCGTTAAAACATTATTCTTTGCTTTTATGAACAGCAAGGCTGAATCTCATAGTTGTTAGAACAAGATAAGGCAGTGCCAACCTACAGTTAGTAGAAGTTTGGCAAATACAGGGTTCCCACTCTTCAAGCATAAGAAAAATGAGATTTAACTATTTTTCATATTTGAAGGCTATATTTTATATAGATTGGTACAAATTAACACATAAGAACACAGGCAGAGAAACTTTAACAAGTGTTAGACTTTTAAAAACATGTATTTTCTGCAAACCAAAAATGCTGTGCCCTTGACTTTTAATGACACTTGACCTTGGACAAATATTATTGATCTTTATTTTTTAATACAGATGAAATAAAATTATGCAGTGTTCTTGTAAAACTTAAAACACTTCAATGACTTTCATATATATTAAGATTTTGAAAGGTCCTTAAAAGCTTAAATGAAAAACCAGGCTTTGTTAAGATATTGTAAGGGCTATGGAAACCTTGAAACATCTCTTCATTTAAACAACAGTTTCACTAGTATATTTACCTTTTCACTATTGATAAAACATCTGCTTTTGACACTGCACAGATCTAAAACATAGCAATTCTTTAGAGAATAAATAAACGGGATTGAAAGAGAATGACAGTTTTCTAGTCATTTATAATCCACTATAAAACATAGAATTTAAAAATTTATTTAAAATTCAGACTGTTGCTTTACCTATATTCATTAACCAATTCTGCAGCTTTTTCATATGCAATGGGATCTCTATCCAAGCAATATAGTTTAATGGATGCAGCGTTTAATAGATAACGACTATGCCCACCAGCTCCAAAAGTCATATCAATAAACACCTGAAATATATTTAATTGTAAAAGAGCTACATTACTTTTTATTCAAAGTTTATAAACTACATCTATAGGCTTATATTTGTATTTATATTGTTGGTTGAACAAATGCACTAAATTATCATGAGCATTGCATTTAGCATTCTAAAATCTTTCAAGCATGATTCCTATACTGGTAAATATAGCCAGTGATGTAGTCATAAACGCTCTGACCTGGGGTGGGGTGAGGGACAGAATGGAGCAGTATTTTACAATTGTTTCTTATTTATTTCTTGTAAAAAAATAAGCAGAGCTAGAATGGTATTCCAGCTCCACTAAATACCCCTGAGTACAGCACAATTATATTTAGATGGTAATGGTAATTTTAGTTAACGTCGTACTAGAGCAACAAAACGGGCTATTGACGACGGTCCAGGATCAGTCCCTCAATTATATTTAGATAAACAAAGAGAAACAAAATACTATTTTATAAATTTCACTAAATATGATAGTTAGTAAAAGATGTAATTGTTAAAAAGATTGAGTTTATAAATCAAATGTATGATATTAAGATTTAGACAAAAATTTCAATATTATGAAATATAAGAAGAAAAAAGATTGACTCAAATTTTAAAAGAGGCTGCAACAGTTCAAAACATTTATTGCATTTTAAGAATCATGTACAGGAATATGTATCAGAATATAATAGCTACAATATTCGAATTCAAACAGCTGTAATTTGACAGTGGCAAATCAAAGTTTGCATAGTGTAAAGTTGTTTTCTAGACAAAACGCATTAAGTTTCTTAAGTTTTATTCTCATTCATTAAAAGTAAACTGAAAAATAAATCTTAAAAGTTTATGTTGCGTTATTAGATATAGTATGGAGTTGAGAATTAATGTTCGTTCTTAGAGCTTTTACTAACTTTTTGTAAAGTACACCATGCAAAAAAAAAACACCAAAACAACATTTGATTTGAATCTTTGACATGTTTAAAAAGCAATTAATACAATATTATGTGCTTTGAAGAATGCTTGAAATAAGGACTAGTAGCAAATGAGATGAAGACACAACTAACTTGATTGTTTTCTGGACGCAATGCATCTAAAATTTCAGTAGGCATCACTGGCGTATGTCCGATGTTTTCATCATACTGTACGGTTTCAATTTTTCTACTATTAGCAGCAGAACACAACAGTCTCAAAGTCCTATACTTTATTAATGTTCGATAAAGAGTCAGATAACGAGGTGTATACATCATTTTGATCCTTGTTGTAGACAAATGATTCCACAACTTTGTGGTTTGTGGACTGATAGAAGAATGTTGTTTTCTTAGGATTTTTTCGTAAAGTGAAAACTTACTCCGTACTGATTGTTTACAAAACAAACCGATATTTTGAAGAGTTGAGGTGTATTAAAACTGCTTTGATCAAATACATTGTATGTGGTATAACTTCCTTTAATCATAGTTTGTCAAAAATCTTAAAACAGCTTTTGAAAGGACTTAAAAACAATTTTTTATACGTAAATTGGCGTTGGGTTGGCGTGGAAGTTTGGAGAGTGGGGTGCCAGCTCAGGTGTTGCTTCGTCATCTGACCGTGGTTCAAAATTACGAGGTGTTGTCCTCGGATCTTTCCCTTAAGGGACTGATCCCGGACCGTCGTCAATAGCCCGTTGTGTTGCTCTAGTACGACGTTAACTAAAAATTACCATTACCATTATACGTAAATTGGTAATTTTTAAAAACGTCACATTATAGGAAAACAACGGGCTTTTGACGACGGTCAGGGATCAATCCCTTAAGGGAAAGATCGAGGACAAGACCACGTAATTTTGCACCACGATCAGATAACGAGGCAACACCTGAACTGACACCTCACTCTCCAAACTTCCACACCAACCCAACGTTAATATTTTCGGCCACGACAGATTTAAGGAGCACCAGCCGCCTCTACACTATACCGCTTACAAACATTCTTGCACTGACCCGGATTCAAACCAAGAATCTTGCGATCTAGAGGCTAACACCTTAACCACCTGACCAGTTGGTTGGCCTTTTTTTTGGTATTCACTTATTCAGTCAAGAGAAACTTTTAATGGAAAAACGAACCACCATTAGATGAAAATTTTACTTCCGTATTTGAATTAACGTTATACTGGAGCAATACAAAGAGCTATTGACGACGATCTGGCATCAATCCCAAAGGCATGGATCCGAGGACAACACCACGTAATATTGAACCACCGTCAAATGACGAGGTCCAATCTGAGTTGGCGCCGCATTCTCCAAACTTCCACAACATGCCAACGTGAGGACATTTTAGGACACGAATGCTTTAAAGTGCACCATCCAACAGTGTACTGCGATGGTCCTTGGTTGGACCAAGTTTCGTACTCGCAACCTTCCTGTTGCTGATTCGTTACCCTTCCAATCGGGCTGCTACCACGGCTCTGGTGGATACCTTAAAATATAAATGAGGTTGACCTAAAAAATGTAGCCATATGACTAACTTCTTAATGGTATGGTTTCAACAAGATGGTGCCACGGCTCATACGGCAGAAAATTTCAAGACAGTTCTGCGCCACTTATTTCTAGGGCGCATAATTTCTCGACATTTTCTGGCCTCATCCCT
Organism: Metellina segmentata; assembly: GCA_947359465.1. Lineage (NCBI taxonomy): Eukaryota > Metazoa > Arthropoda > Arachnida > Araneae > Tetragnathidae > Metellina > Metellina segmentata. The sequence goes on along the minus strand of OX375879.1, from coordinate 67,395,873 downwards.
GTTCCGGGAGTGTGTTGGTGTTAGTTAGTTAGCCTCCCTATTCGCCGGTTTTTACCATCTGCGACTCTTTTTTGTGGGGTTACTTGAAGTCAAAAGTGTACCTAAACAGGCCCAAACAACTGATGACCTGTAGATTGCCATTGCCCAGGAAATCACCAACATTGTTGGAAAGAGGAAAATGAGAAAAATGTTGGAAAGAGCGACACGTAACTTCAGGGAAAGACTTGAAGAGTGCATGGAGAGGGACGGACAGATTTTGAGGAATGTAATTTTTAAGACATCTTAAATGTATGTACAAATATCCAAATGGCACAGATAGACAGAGTTTAATAAATTCGTTGTGATATACACAACCACTGTTATTTCCATTTTAAACCGTACGACTCCTTTACCTCACCTTGGATGGATGGCCAAATGGAAAATATTTCTAAAACCTTCTCGTATAATATATGAGATTACTTAATGGTAAAATGTGAAAGTCTAAAACTCAAATTTTATCGATGGGGAATGAAATATTCTGCTAAGACTCATGTAAGCGATTTCCAACTTGTTTCAAGTAGGGGGACATTTTAGAACTGAGCAGGGCCCTGGTTTTGCTAACCTGAAACTGTATAAAAATGTGAAAACAATAAGCTAAAAATTTAATTGATATACTTTTGACGCTCAAAATAGTTTCTTTTTAAGTTGCCCGAATATAAAATGTGTTTGTATATGTCTTCAGTATCTTTATACATACACAAATCGTATAAAACGATGACCAAATATGTCCATCTTCCCATGTAATTCTTACCTAAAGTGTTTTACGGTGCAATACTTCTGCAATTAGTTTGGAAAACCCTGTTTTATCAAGTTTTAACATTATTAATCGTTTAGATCAGATTAGCAAATAGCGATGCAAAAAACCCGGGAATTTTGGAAGAGGGGAATAAACACGGGAATTTTGGGGAATAAACACGGAACTTTGGGGAACATTGGGAATAAACAAACCAACCATTTTTTCACATTGTGTGGCTTCTTTTGGTTTGATGCTAAGTAAAACTATAAAGAGAAAACCCTATATATATATAAAACTACAACCTGGAAAATTGTTTCAATAAAATTAAAATTTTCTTTTTTGAGGGAAAATATTGGTTTATTTTTATTGTATAAACAACATCAGCATTTATATCCAAATCCAGATGAATGTTGATATGATGGTTTTGTTCCGAGACCTAGTAGCAAAAATAAGATGAATGTTTGCATCAAAAACAATACTTTTGTAAACATTTCATAGTATCTTTATATAAAGCAGTTACAATTTACTCTCTACTTTACTGATGATTCAATTTGGCACCGGCACTTGTAAGCCTTTTATGAGGGATTAATAGCTGAAAAAAACAACGCAATATCAAGAGGATCTACTTGTAGATTCTGATAGTCCTGGATCCATATACATAGTTTCAACGTCCGTTATCACCTCTTGGGATCCCACAATAACTGAAGGTTCATTGGCATCTGCCAAAGAATATATAGAAAAAGACATTATTTGAGGTTTTTTAACGCATTTTTCTAAATGCTTTGCCATATCTTAGTAGCATTTGGTACCAGATACTTCTTGTGGCAAAACCTGCATTTAGCAGTCTTTTTATTGCCATGTCCAAACTCTGATGTATAGGTAGGAAATAAATCACTAACTTACTGAACTAACTTACTGAACTAATTATAATAACTACTAGTACTACTAGTAGTAAGTTTTAAACGAATTGATGATGATAAGACTTACTAGTTTCCACACCAACAAACACCAGTTTGCTTTATACGTTGTACTTTTCTATTTATCAAAAATTAAGTAGTCTCTATCTCTAATGTCGTTGAGCAAATGATATATAAATTGTACCTAACCTTGTCTCATACTAACATAAAAATCTAATTTGTGCAGGTTTTGGTCAACATAACAAACAAGGGAACTCTTAATTCTTCTTAATTGCTAAAATCAAAGTTATAAAGTAATGAAAATCCCTTTTGAGTTTGAAAGAACGATCCAAGGAAACAAATCGTATTAAATGTATCATCCCCCAACCTACTTCTCAATGAACTACAAATATAACTAGCGGCCGAGAAGGCTCTCTCAGTTTCGACACTAGTTGGCTTAAGTTGGTTAGTACCTTTGAGACCTTGCGTTGCTCGCGAAAACATACTTTTTTCGATTCATCATAAATAATTGAGTTTTGTATATTGTAGTATAAAATTGATACAGTTTAAAGATAATTGTATGGCTTTTAAAAAACAGCAGTCATATTTGTAATTAAAAATATGTTTTTATATAAAACCTAGTAAAAATTATACACAACTTCTTCGTTTTGAAATTTACCCACTTAACTTTCCCACAAGATAACTTTTGAAAGATGCACTGTAAAACCCGATTGTTTGCACCAAATTGAAGCAAATGAATGTCTTAATTCTGTGAACTAAGGAATTTGTGATATTTGAAGTACAAATATTTATAAAAATTAATAGTATTAAAATAAGTCAACTTTGAAATTTTTTTAGGTATGTATGGATCTATAAATAAAAAACTATAGCTCTCATACACAAATCCATAGTTCAGAGAACTAAGATCTTCTTTTAGAATAACCATACAAAATTTCTTAACGCTACATTTATTAGTTTTTTTTTTAAACATGAGGGAAAGTTAAGTGGGTAAATTTCAAAACGAAGAAATTATGTATAAGTTTTGCTAGGTTTTATATAAATTTTTTTTTTAATTACAAATATGACTGCTGTTTTTTAAAAGCCATACAATTATCTTTAAACTGTATCAATTTTATACTACAATATAAAAAACTCAATTATTTATGATGAATCGAAAAAAGTATGTTTTTGCGAGCAACGCAAGGTCTAAAAGGTACTAACTCCCCTTAACCGTCATTAAGTAGTCGTACATAAAAGACAAATATTTTCCTTTGGCTCCATTTCATATAAATGAAGTCCTTTCTTTCTTCAGAATTTTCTCACAATCTGTATCTTTTCTAAAGTTTGTCTTTTTGCAATAGTCTTCATTTTCTTGTAGAATTTGCTTTTCTAATTCCTCTTCATTAAAAAAATATTATTAATAACTTAATTTATTATTTTTGCTAGAATTCTCCAAACTGATGACTTAAAGATATAAAATTGGTTTATTCACAATCGATTGCTTTATAAACGATTTTGCGATTTTAAAGTTGGGTCTGAATAATCGATTATTTAAATAAAAAATTCGGTTTTATCGGATCCGGTAGGTAGCCAAATGATGCCGGATCCGGCGGATTACATTCGCCTCCAAACCCTTACAAAATGTAAATAGAACGAAAAATTATTTCAATTTTATTAATATTGCAGAGAATATCTTTAAATATAATATATAATATATAAATATAATATAATATATGAACTCCCAGAAAAGAATTCTCCCTTCCCCTTTGCTTGAGTTAAATATATTTTTCTGAAACAAACACAATCTAGATATTTAGTGAAATCGATCAATTTCAAACATCAACTACTTAAAGGTCATCCATTAGACTACGCTGAGTCACGAAAAGATCGAGGACTGTTTCCATATGGTGTTTAGGGTTGTCAACCGTCACGGATTGTCCCGGAATTGAAGTGAAATCCCGGTTGAACTGTTTTGGAATTTCAGAGAAAGCTATCTACCAATATCACCTACACTCCAAAATAATTATTTCCTTTTGCCCATGACTTCGTATTCATCAAACGTCCGTTCCCTTACTATCCCAAGCAAATACTATATATCGTCACTCTAAATGCAAAATATTGTATGTTAAAAATTCTATTTTTTCTTTTATTATTGCTATATGCTTATTGCTATATGTGGCATTTTGTGATTTCCATCTAGTGGCAAAATCTCTTATGTCATCAGCTGATCCAATAAACTAATAACAGAACCCGAAGTTATAATAGAATCAAATCATAACGAAAAAATTCGTTTTTTTTTTTTTTTTTTTTTTTGTTGCACTCCTGAAAAATGCAGCTTTTAGACATACGACCTTATGCACTTTGAGTGACAGTAACAATGTTTCAGTTTTGGGCAATATGTCCCGGAATTGTCTCAGAGAAAATTGGCAACCCTAATGAAGTTAGAAAAATTTCCACTTTTTCTTTATTGACAAGGTCAGATTTCTGATGAATAGAGAGGAATGCGGGAAATACTGAAACAGCTTTACGACGTTTGATAGAAATAGAGCTTTTAAGCATAGGATATTTTTTTTAACATTTTCATTTACAAGAAGTACACATGCAGTAGCCGAATATTTCTGCTTAAAAAAGGTATCAAAATTGTTTTCAAGAGAAAGATGGGGGGAGGGGTTGCATTTATAAACATTTATTTCAAAATCTGCAAAAAGGAAAAGCGCCAGTTCTCAACCTTGAAACGAAAATGTAAGCAGGAAATTAGCCCGGTATATAAAAAGACACGTTTGCAGCACTCCAGGTGGTTTTCAAAGAGTAGAAGAATTCAAGGCTCTACCATTGTTGGCCACTACATTGTGTACCTTTTCATCCACATAAATCTATACAACAAAACTAGTGGGAAATGGAAAACAAAACATCTTATTCGTCGTTGAAATGGAGTGCAGTGTCCAATTGTTAAACTTGTAGAGCTTTTATAAATTTTAGTGTTTGGATTTGGTTCAGAGGCAAAATAGGACTTGGAAATAATCTTTGTTTATTTTCAAACAATTGTATAGTAGGAAAACCGTTAACTTTTGAATGAGGCCCGGTGCACACATCCGGTTTTTGAACGTGCGGCGCCGCTGCCGCAACGCAAGTGCGGTCTGAGATACATTAGATCCAATGAGTAGTGCACACAAGCCTACGGCGCCGCTGCGGCTACGCACGGCCAACTTGCGTGCAATTTGTACCGCAGTTCCCCACGGCGCCGCAGCTCGCTGCAGACGCGTCTCCGTTCTGAAGTTCCTTGTTTTCATAAATAAATGGAATATAAATAATAATTAACAAATGGTTGTATCCAGTAACGTCTATTTTGTGTTTCACAATATAATTTTTTTACATCAAGTAAGCACGTTTAACAAACATCAATAAACACGTTTTCTTCCATAGAATTTTATCGCCAATGGCGCGAAATGAGTACTTGCGTCATTTCACGGTTATGTCTGCATAGTTGGAATTCGGTACCGCACGGTGAAAAATCGGATGTGTGCACCGGACCTTAATGTTTCTTTTTAAAACGATTTAAGGCCCGGTGCACTGCGGTACCCAAGCCCAACTATGCACACATAACCGTGAAATGACGCACGAACTCATTTCGCGCCATTTGCGATAAATATTCTATCGAAGAAAACGTGTTTCGTTCGCTTACTTGGTGAAAACAAGTATATTTTGTAACAAAATAGACGTTACAGGATACAACCATTTATTAATAATGATTAGTTTATGAAAACAAGGTACTTCAGAACGGAGACTCAACTGCGGTACAAATTGCACTCAAGTTGGACGTGCGTCGCCCCAGCGGCGCTGGAGGCATGTGTGCACTGCTCCATTGGATCTAATGTAACTCAGACCTCTGTTGCGTTGCGGCACTAAGGCAGCGGCGCCGCACGTTGTAAAACCGGATGTGTGCACTGGACCTAACCATGAAATGATGCAAGTACTCATTTCGCGCCATTGGCGAAAAATATTCTATCGAAGAAAACGTGTTTCTTTCACTTACTTGGTGTAAAAAAAGAATATTATGAAACAAAATAGACGTTACTAGATACAACCATTTATTAATTACTACTTATATTCCATTTATTTATGAAAACAAGATACTTCAGAACGGAGACGCGTGCGAGGCGAGTTGCCGCGCCGTGGGGAACTGCGGTACAAATTGGACGTAAGTTACGCACGGCGCCGGAGGCATGTGTGCATTACTCCATTGGATCTAATATATTTCAGACCGCACTTGCGTTGCGGCAGCGGCGTCGCACGTTGAAAAACCGGATGTGTGCACCGGGCCTAAAACATCGATCCACTTTCGATTTGAAAACATCTTTTAGCAGTCTCTGTTACGATTTAAGCATATTCCGTTGCACTGCAAGATGCATTTGTGAATATTGTGTGTTGTAATTATTCACACTTTAAAAACTTTTTGTTACAGATTTCAGAAAAAGACGATTGAACTCATTAAAGCACATCTCATTTTAATGTTGCAATTTAAATGATTTAGTTTTATATGAAAGCTGTATTTAACAAACAAGTAACATTCCATTCTGAACAAGTACGTGGATTCAGAAATTGTATCTGGACTTAGAAAAAAATGCTAAGTAATGATTCGATTTGGAAGCTAATGTAAGTTAAAGTAAAGCAAAGTTTCAATGATATTTTGTCAATCTTTGAAGTATACATAAAAAAATATTCAAACTAGGACTTGAAAAATGAAAAAAAAAAAAAAAAAATGTTTGTCATAGCGACAGAACCTCAAGTACACTACGTCAAGGACAGAGCGTACTTTACGAGCTGACTCTATTTTTAAGCGCCTTATATTACCTGTTTCAATTTGTTGTAAACAGTGATTGAAAAAAAACACTGTCAAATAGATATATCACTTTTAGAAAAATAGCAATCGGTTACCTTTAGCTTTACCTTTTCTGAGAGCATCGAATTTTAAAACAAGCTCTTTGTTATTTCCATGGAAGTAGGAAAGATAATATTGCATCGTTCCTACTTCCATGGTTATTTCCCGTGAAATTAAAAAATTAAATGTAGTTTAAAAGAAGGCATTTCCTTAAAAAAATTACAACACATTAATCAAATGTACTGTAGTGCCCCCCCCCCCCCCCCCCCGAACCATCTTCTTTATCTTGAGCAGTATTCAAACTTGAGCAAATTCAAAGGTATCATTCAATCAAAAGGAAATAACGTCCTTTACAAATTCAAATCCAAAAAAATTGCATAAAAGGACGTCTTTATATAAAATTTTGCACAAACCATAGAATTTCTAACGAAAACATCATGTTTGGTGCCATAAACAGATTCTGCATCCTTAAATTAGTCTAATCATAAAATTTCATAACTTTACTACCTTTATGTATCAAATATTTAATCCTAAATTTGGTGTCAATTTCAGATCTAGATCGGAAGGTTCCAGGTTCGAATCCGGGTCAGTGCACGTTTGTAAGCGTATGGTGTAGAGGTGGCTGGTGCACCTTAAATCTGTCGTGGACGAAAGTCCTCACGTTGAGTTGGTGCGGAAGTTTGGAGAGTGTGGTGCCAGCTCAGATGTTGTCTCGTCATCTGACCGTGGTTCAAAATTACGTGGCAATACACTGAATGGCTTAGGCTGGGACGGTGGTAACTAGTTGAATATGTAGAACGAGATTAATCGTAGGCAAAGCTACCCGAATTACAAATTTGAACACTATTTCAAACGTATTTTGAAGCGATCTGAGAATTATTATATTTATTATGCAAGCGCAAACGATCCGAGAATTATCGGAAGTTTACGTCAGATTTTTAAACTTTTGGTTGTCTCTCCTAAAATTGCAATAATGAGGAAAATTTGATGTAGCTGAAAATCTAATAATCGGAATGAGCTGAAATTTTGCATGGTCATACCTAAATTCTTTTTGAATCGATTCCCATTAAAATATAATAAGGTTCCAATTCATAATTTTTTCAAACATTAATTTAATAATTATTATTCTAAGCGATAAACTTACACCCCGAATTCGCGTTATGGTGCCTGTTGGTTGAGCAGCGCTTTTTTAACTCGGCAATGACTTTCTTTAACTTAGAAGAAAAAATTAAAACGTTTCTATGTTTTATTATTTGCTTTGTAGCTATCTTCAGTACAACATTCAACAAATTAAATTATAATTTAGATTCGTTTTTGTTTGAAAAGTGTTCTACAAAAATAATATATATTTAGCTTTTTAAGTAATTTTTTGTTTCAAAGGTTACTTTTAGTCCTGGGATTGAGAAGGTATGACGAGGATTTTAACAATTTTTAGATACTAAAATTCCTGATTCTAGCTACTATCCAATGCTAGAATGGGTTGTTAAAGTGCTATTATTATTTTCTAAATTTCCTTTAACGATATCAATGTAAAATACCTTTTAAATTATTTCAAAAAGATTGAATAGAGAAGGGTTTTAAAGTTTTAAAGTATGAAGGTGGAATATTTAAGTACCATCTAGTGTAATGACCAAACATGGCTACCGACGTAAATTATATTTTGATTGATGAAAGCTAGAGTGTGGCGTAACCAGTCGATTATCATCAATTGTGATGTCATGTTTGATGGATAACCTCCAGCTGTCCCGTTTTTCATATACGCATCTCCATCAACATGTGCAATATATCTAACATTGTACTCGATTACAAAATATGCGACATCAAATGCGTGATATATTCTTTTTTGTAGGTAGAAGTTCCAAGATAACTTCAAAGCGTTTTAGAAAATGTTAAGTTTCATACTAGGTAAACTATCATTTATAACTGCTGAGAACAGGGTGGGAAATATTCGAATTATTATTTTCTCACGGCTATTTCAATTACCCCAAACTAGAACAAAAGGTTGTCTGAAAATCTTTTGTTTCGTGTATGAGCTAAATTGTGTATTGGTGACGTTCATTGGTTGTTTTGAACTTTCATTTTTACATCACCGCAAAAGTGATAATTAGTAGTATTTTTGCTAAGGTCCCGGGAAGAATTTTATAGGGTCGACTTCCGTTGCTTCCGCTGTTCTTCCTCTGTTTATGATGGAAATGTTTTTTGTATTTATTTTAATTTAGGAAGGTTTCATTGTTAAAATTTGATACACACGAGATGTTGGAGTTATTGAAAATTCTCACGAATTAAATCTATAATATTTTTAGTTTGTTTGTTTAATATTTTATGTAGCTCAAGATTTTATCGGATCAGTTTCATTTTGAACAATACACTATCGAAATGTTTTATAAAACTTTTACTGCTTTATAGATATGAAATTCGTAATCTAGTCCAAAGAAAATAATTTGTAAGCTTGTTATTCTTCAAGATTCTTATAGCTGAAAAAATGTGTAATCGTGTTTGAAATATTCTAAATCTTTCAAGCTCAATTCAGTTTTTAATCATAATGAAAAGCGGACATGCATGAAAGAACTGAAAAAAAAAATTGAAACTGAGGTTAAATAAATGTTGTTTTCTGAGCATTATGTTTTGAAAAATAGACGAAACATACGGAATTTAAATGATAGAACAATTAAAGAAATCGCATTAGAAAAAGTGAAAAAGAAAAGTGAAGCAAATAAATACGACCGTCATTTAATACTACACAACAATTTGTCATCTTTACAGGAGTAAAAGAAATGTTTTGAACAAATGTTCACTTCTCTTTCACCAGACTCTTATTTTCTGAAGCTCCTAACTGTTCACAAATGAATTTTTTGATAATTCTTTAAAATTTTATATTTTAAAGATTTGTTTCTTTACTGATATTACAGAGCGTGACATAATATTAAAACGTGACATGATATTAAACACCCATGATATTAAAACGTGACGATGCAGTGAAAAAATATAGGTGACTAAATATCATTAGAATGATTTAACTCAGGGCTCGAAATACCCGGGTGCACTGTGCACATGAAAATAAAATTGTGCACCTAATTTTTTCCCGCTAGGTGCACTCAGTGCACCTAACGTTAAAAAAAGGAGTGAAACGTGTATTATGTTATTTTGATGTTGGAACAAAATATTAGTATCGACCTCTCTCGCTCTAAAGGAACGTAATTAAAATTCTAAATACACACTATACAAAACAAAATCGCTGGGCCGTAACTGGTCTATACAGGAGGAAGGTTTATTTTGCCACTGCCACCAGAACTTTTCGATGATCGAAACATTTTCCAGATGGTGCTGTTGAAGCGACTGTTGCGACAGCCGTGCTCTGAAGGATTGAGAATTTAGATGTTTAAATATTTTTATTTACTATCTACCACTGACCTTTATAAGCATACCCAACTAATAAAGTAGTTTACATTACAATAATGCTCTTATATCACGTTTTTTTATAATGTGCACCTAAAATATAACCTGTGTACCTAATTTAAAAACTTAGATGCACAAAGTGCACCTGTATGAAAAAAATATATTTCCAGGCCTGATTTAACTTAAAAAATACTTTGGTATACTAGACAAAAAAACATTAAGTTAAGTATAATTTTTTTTACATTGCATATTATTTGCAATTTATTAGCGTTAAAGATTATTAGATGTTTAAGCATTTATTCCGTAGTGTGAAAATGAAAAAATATGTAAAAAACTATACATTCAACAGTATGGGTAATAGCCTACTCACTATACCTCGTCCCTAAACATTGTGAGTGGAATTGGAGAAACAAGCAATCTTCTTAAAAGCAACAAAAAGAGATTGACATTTTCATTTTCTTAAACATAGTAACAGCCTAGAAAAGATATTTCTCTTCGCGTATTTCAGTGTATTGATCTCTGTTCGTTGACATGGATATGAAGGGTGCCAGAACTCCCGCAGACTTCACTTTGGCGCCGCAACGACCAAGACAAGAAAAATATTTCGAGAGATATCTCAAAGAATATAAAGGGAGTCAGTTCAATCGATTCAATGTTGCAGTCTAGGGAGAATATAAAGAACAGCTTGTTTTTATCACCAGTTTTATGGAAATTAAAATGCTTTTATGGTGAATGCCATGACAACTAAATTGAAACGAAATGTAGTTAATTAAAATAGAAAAAGCTCTAGATACGTATTTTTAGATTCGTATCCATTATTAATGTCAATTATTTTTATTTTAGAACATGATGTTTAAACGATGAATCTCGAAGCCTAGTCTGATTAGTTAACATGTAAACCTTAATTAATTATTTTATTTAAAACAAAAAAACGTCAATAAGTATTCGAAAATTCTAGTTTTCAATTTTTACGAATGGCAAATCTATTCGAAATGCATTTAAGATCTTGATTATAAACATTAAACAATTTTTAAAGTAAATTGTTACAAAATCATAAACGAGTTGAGATCAAAGCATGATGTGAACGTATTGAAAAAGTTGTCCCAACTTTATGAACTATTTATTTTAAAGGGAATTTTAAAAATATGCTAAGGTTATCCACTTTTAAACTTTTCTATATTCAGTTTAATGTCTCGTTGGCTTACAAGTGAAGAATATATAAAAAAAAGCACCTATTTGATCTTTTAAGCATTTTTGTACTCAATTCCAAAGCAGTATATTTTTGAGCACTCATTGTTAAAAACCGACAAATAAGTGAAAAGCAGAGCCCCTTTACACCGAAATCTCACATCACGAGAAATCACAGTTTTCGCTAGAATTCAGGAACGAATGATTAATTTCCTGGAAAATCGATCTTGCAGTTTTCAGAAGCCATTTGAAAATTTAACCTTCATAATGATTCAGAGAACATAAATAACAGTTACATCAATCGGATTATTTTTTTACAGTAGTAATCATAAGCAGATAAAATATTATACCTAGTTTATTTTAATTCATGAACGACGAATAACAGAGGGATTTGTGCTAGTTAAGTGCCAGTTTCATTCGAATTTCGTGAGCTAATGTCATGTAAGAACTATTGAACTCATTTCCGAATGTTAACCTTTCGATTTGATTCAAAGAAACTCACGAATTCAAACATCTGTCGATGGAAATAAATGGCTAAAAGAAACTGCACGAGAATTGTTCCTTGTCATTTTTGATTCGAGTTCATGTTATGCTATCAAGATTGCGTGTCTAAAGGTAGACAATTCCAGTTTAGATTAAACATAACACGTAAAATTATTTCGAACTTTACTATCGAATGTTCTTTCATTTTCTCGTCATTTGACCATTGTTCAAAATTACGAGGCGATGTCAGTGGATCTTTCCCTTCGCGTCGAGGCCAATAGCCCGCTATGTTCCTCCAGTGCAACGTAATTCAACTATCTACATACCTTTCAATTTTCTTATTTCTTCTTAATTTTTTAGGCAAGGAAATAAAGATACTCCAGAAGTTGAAGGAATTGAAGGTTATTTTAAAAGACCATTGGGGGTGGGGGAAGAAAGATTCTTAAAACAAAAAGCAACTTGGTAAAAAGTGTTACTTTACATTCGGCAATTCTTCATTTCCTGTGTGTACACTGATTGAAAAGCTAATAAATATTTATGGCATCGGATCAATATTTATTTAAGTGAAAATCCTCCTCTATTACCTACAATACTTTCATTAAACTTTAAGGAAATATAAATATTGCGAAATAAATATCTGTAATCAACTCTTGGACAAGGCATTTTTATTATGGAACTTGGTGCATGATGCAAATTATTTTTCGTGCCCTTTATTTTTGGATCATTTTTCTGTGGTCAGATTAACGGATTAAAGTCGCTGGCGAAATTATTAGAGTAAAACATACATATTTGGTAATAATCGCATATTAATTTTTGTCAAACATGTTGACAGTTCAAGACCACAGATGTTTGATAATTTGTTGAGTTGCTTTTTGAGGCTATCAAAGCTTTTATTCGCTTTGGAATAATGTTTATGCTTACTCGTATTCTTTCTGAATACGTGGATTATGCTCCCAGACAGGAATAATAGTCACATCTCTATTAACTGGCTCCCACTCTTCATGAATCGAAATAATGTCTAAAAAATTTCCCAGTCAAAGCAACAGGTGACAGAGATCTCCATCTTGGAAATTAACGGATGTTTTTGTTTGAGAGAGCTATTCGTGTAGTTGATGTACAAGTATGTCTCTTAACACAGGCCTCGAAATAGATTTTTTAATACAGGTGCACCATGTGCACCTAAGTTTTTAAATTAGGTGCACAGATTGTAGTTTAGGTACACATTAAAAAACGTAATACAAGAGTATTATTGTAATGTAAAATACTTTATTAGTTGGGTATGTTTATATAGATTCGAAGTAAATAGTAAATAAAAATATTTAAAAATCGAAATTCTCCCTTCTCCGGCGTACGGCTGTCGCGACAGTCACTTCAACAGAACCATCTGGAAAATGTTTCGATCATCGGAAAGTTCTGGTGGCAGTGACACAAGTAAACCTTCTTCTTTTATAAACCCGTTACGGCCTAGCGATTTTGTTTTCGCATAGTGTGTAATTAGGAATTTTAATTACGTTTCTTTAGAGAGAGAGAGAGAGAGAGAGAGAGGTCGATACTAATATATATTTTGTTCAAATATCAAAATAACATAAAACACGTTCCCCCTTCCCTTTTTTATTAATTAGGTTCACTGCGTGCACCTAGTAGGAAAAAATTAGGTGCATAATTTTATTTTCATGTGCACAGTGCACCTGTGCACCCGGGTATTTCGAGCCCTGTCTAAACAACTCCTTGCATATATTGTAACGTAGAGGGCCGAGTGGTGTGTCAACAACACGACGACACAAGTCAAAATACAATTAAACAAGAAATTTATTTTCAAACACAGATATTTGCATAATTTATAGAATAATCAGGAACTTGTGTTTTGGTTGTCGGCGCTCAAAAAGGAAAATATGGACCTCATCAAAAATGGCAGTCGACCAAGCGCCAAAAAAATACACATCTGCTCAGTTCGAGTTCTGGAAAAATACTCATTTCTAGTCCTACATAACCCTGGGGGACAGTTGAATCTCAGGGGATTGTAACGCACCATCTGGACGGGAATTAGACTACCTCCATAGACATTTCCGGATTTACGACCGGCGGTCAGTAGTGCAAGTGGCATTATTTTTTACCGGGTACCTTCGTACAAATTAAGAATGGATCACACAAATTTCAAAAGTGCTCTCATCACATGACCAAACCTGAAGTAAAGCGAAGATAAAAACTTAATTTAAAGTATTTGTTAACTCATATCTAACATTTGTAAAAAGAAAATCCTAATGAATTTATTCGTTGAATTTTGGTCCAAATATCGGAATTTGTAATTTTCTGCCGATTTGAGATGTTTTTCTTTCATGCCAACAGTTTCCGAAAGTGGTCTGTGGGCATTGAAGTTAATTTATTAAAGTCTGCACCTTACAGTTTTTTCAGATAAAGAAATGTTATTTTCGAGCATGTATTAAATTTCTTGTGTTTGAAAATTGGTTTTCCCAACAAATCTTCAAACAAAGTTAAAATCGTGGAGTAAATATTGGCTTTCCACCACATCTTTTCGCCCTCGGATTCATCAATTCAGCCTTAAGTTTAATTTTTTACTTACCTCAAGAATAATTTAGAAAAAAGTCCAATTTCTCTCTCTCGGATAAATCTATGGATATGAATAATTTTCAACGCCAACTTTAGATTTACTTTTGTAATCTTTCGAGGCTCCCAATAACTTTGTTTTAATATTTTCGGTATAATAATATTGATATTATTTTACATAAAAACGATGGTTAATAAACAAGTATTGTGTAATTTTAGGTTTGATTTCACAAAAGAAATGTAAGCTAATTTTTTCAATGCATTGCAATCTTCGTAAAACGTTATCCGCTGTAGTTATTTTCAACTACGAATTTGAAACCCAATGCTGCTTAAGACGTTCGTGTAACGTAATTTTTATAAAATATTAACTAATTAAATAATTATTTTGAGTCAATCCTTGGAAGTCAATAATCTGTAGAAATCAAAGTGTTATTAATTTGACCCGGTGACTGAAAAAGTTTTGACAACCAAAAGTTTAAAAGTCAGATAAAAGCCTCTGATAATTCTCGGATTGTTTGCACTTGCATAGTAAATATAATAACGTACTTCTCAAATCGTTTGTACTTATATAATAAATATAATAATTCTAGGATTGCTGAAAAATACGTTTGAAATAGTGTTCAAATTTGACATTCGTGTGGCGATAACTGCAATTAATCTCGATCTACGAATAGTCTCTAAAATCTGAGATGATCCCTGAAATGGAAACTTGCTTTAACATTGAATATATCTCGGGATATATTGATAGTAAAGTCATGAAATTTTGTATTTAGACTGATTTAATTATGCAGAATATGATTATGGCATTAAAACACGGTGTTTATATTAGAAATTTATATTAGAACGTTATACCCTATTGAATGATATCTTTGAATTTGTTCTAGTATGTATAGTGCTCAAAATAAAGCAGGTGGTTAGGTTTTTCCCCCTGCAACTGTACATTAAGAGGACTGTCGAATAACAGTAAGCTGATTGAAAAGTATTTTCTGGTATATAACTTGATAATGTTTCTTAAGAACGTAGTCATAGATCACGTACTTTATGCTAATAAAGTAGTTCTGAGCAATAAAAACCGAGAGCAAACAAAAATTGATTTAAAAAATGTCCTTTAAAAAGGTACAAGTTTTAATTTCCACTTTTAGTCTGAATACATTTTCTTTTACAAAATTCTTGCTAAATTGGGTTATCTTTTTAACCCAATAGAATGGTATGGATAAATGTAATTCCAAATAAGCTTAATGGTACACTAAAAAGTGTTCGAAGGGAAGTAAATTTAAAAAATACTACTTTTAAATATTTCTTGAAGTTTGATAAAATTATCTCGTACGCAACCTGGTCGGTGTTATGGGGGGGGGGTGCTTCTTCTATTTATCTCCAATCAGGTAAGTAAATAGACCGAATTCTCGTAGCGGAGGAAGGCAAACAAAACTATTTCAGCGTCCACGTAATCAACCCGGAGGAACTTTCTTACGGAAATAAAAGGAAAAAACGAATTCTACTTTCGATTGACCCTAATGCAATCAAGTAGCATAAAACGGTCAATTGAAATACTTAAAAAAACTTACGAACTTTGCTTAAGCATAACAATAATGGCGAGAAGCAAATTAAGTTGCAGGAACCAATCTAATTTAATATTCCTGTCCTAGAGACTTTTGTGTAAATGTATTTCAAAAATGTTCTTTTTTGCTCCTACTAAACTTTTTAAGAGTAACTAGATTTTTTGGTATAGGGGAATTTGTTTTAATGTTTTATTTTCGTGCTTGGTCTCAGTAAGTTGATTTGGTAAACATAATGAAAAACATACATATTGGAGGCGACGAAATGAAATTTTTTTAATGTTCATACAATGCGAGTTCAGAAAAATAATTTATTCGTTTGAGCATTCAAAGAAAGCATACATGAGCTATGTTTAAGTAAACAAATTCCGTTTTTCACGTGTATACTTATTGAAAAGTAACCTTTCATTTCTTGCCCCTCTTGTAGTACAATTAACAACAGAGAGACCTAATTCTCTGAACAGTTTTAGAAAAATAATTCAAAACGATTGGGTAAAGATGTGACACGTTGTTTTCATCTTGCCAGTCGATGTAAAGGAGTGGCGATTATTTCTGTAGAGCAAACACAAATTCTAAAACATAACTAAACTTTAAAAAAAAAAAACCACCTGAAATTTTTTTTTGAAAAAGTCAAAATAGTATGAATATTAAAAAAAAAAGGATGAGATAGAACAAATGATGAAGTGCCAAATAATCAATCTATAAACAATATTATCTAGTATGTTGTATCTCTGTTTATAAATTTGAATCACATACGCTTGCCTTACTTTTACAGAATACAACTACATATAGCCGAATAAGTTTTAAAGATACTTTTATTCTTTGCATACACAAATACAATACTCGGTATTTGAACATAATTCTATCGGAACTCACAGGAGGAAATATCAAATATGATCCTTCGAAAATGAAGCCAAATGAATGCTGAGCGCGATAAGTGTTTGGAAACAATTTCTCTTAACATCTGTCAGAAGAGTTTAGTCTTGTCATAAGCTTTATGTCTTTTTCAATAAGAGTTAACTAATTTACCTTTCTTTTCACACTACACCTGACTCCTTTAAATGTAAGAAGTCGCATTTATTCATAAGAATATCTACAGTAATCATTCACCCACATCATACCACAACAAAGTCTTGTTTATTATGGTTTAAATCCGTTGAAGAAACTGTACTTTATATTTATTTGCATTCAGACAAATTATGCCTAGAAAAATGGGTTTAATAAGGATGATTTAAATAAACAAATGCCAGAAAGGTGCTGCGATTACAAGTACTGAAATATTTTTTTCCTTAGATCAAGACGTACTCTTTCATAGCATTGGTATGATGAGTACGAAATAACACAGGAATTGCTCATACGAGAGGAATGTTGCCTTTTGTCAGAGAACGTAGATGCAAAAAATAGAGCTAACGAAGCTGTTTATGGTAGAAAATATTTGAGTTTACGTCATTCTCTCCCGCTTTTCTCCGGTGGCGCGTTTCCCTATTCACCTTTTCAGATTTATGCTTTTCGGAGTGATTCAGAGCACTCCGGTTGCCAATTACTGGAGAGGATTGCGACGCAACGCTCAAGTGCAGTTGTGCAGCATTGGTGCAATTTTATCGCCACCTACTGATCTAGGTAACATTCACCAGAGGTGGCATGGACAGACTGGGATAAAACACGAGGCGAAAGATACTAGGACGACACTAATTTTGAAACATGGTCAAAAGACGAAGTCACATCTGTACTGGTACCCCATTCTCCAAATTTCCACTCCACGCCAACCTATAGACATTTGAGGTCAAAAGAGATTCAACGTGATCCCCGCCCTAGTACACGATTATTTGGTTGGATTCGACCCGCAGCTTTTCAAATCCGTTACTCCTTTCAACAGGTGCCGACAAACGGTCTGGTGGTTAAGGTGTTAGCATATAGATCGGAAGGTTCCTGGTTCGAATCCGGGTCAGTGCATAGATGTTTGTAAGCGTTTGATGTAGAGGCGGCTGGCGCACCTTAAACCTATCGTGGTCAAAAGTCCTAATGTTGGGTTGGTGTGGTAGTTTGGAGAGTGGGATGCCAGTTCAGAAGTTGCAACGTCATCTGACCATGGTTCAAAATTACGTGTTGTTGTCATCGGATCTTTCCCTCAGTGGATTGATCCCGTATCGTCGTCAATAGCTCGTTGTGTTGCTCTAGTGCGATGTTCATTAAAAATTATCAATAGAATTTCAATACTTCGTTAATAAACATATCAAAATATAAATACCTAATTGATATTTGTGTACTTGATTGATCAACATCAATTAGACTAGACGTCAGACGTTACAAAATGAAAATAAACTACATTTTAAGGTAGCCCTCAGATGTATCATGCGAGAATATTTCAACAATGGATGTAAAATTTTTACAAACTGTCTGTTTTGTTTGTTTACACTGAAAATTCCTCTCATAAACACGTAATCTGTAAAGATAGTTTAAAAAATTCTTATGTGAAAAATCTTTAGTTTTTCAAAAAAAATAATTGTCCCACTTATGTATAGCTAGTTTGCCCACTGATAAGATAACATACATAAGTTATAACAGCAATAGATAGATGTTCATTAACATCTTTAATTATTTGATCTTGTTAATGAACAATTTGTTTTTTAACATGTAATTTAATATGTAGCATCTTATGATTGTTATGTAAGTAGAAATGAAGGTTTTCCTTTAAAGCAAAATCACTTTAGATTCTTTTGTATTATATAAGATGCAATATTTCAGCTATGGGGCAATTTTGTTTCAATAACTTCCTTAACTAACCTAATTGATAAAACTTTATTTTTGTGTGTATGGATGTTTTCTATTAAATGTGATCAATTTCTTTCTCCTTGATTACCTAATTCACACTGCTCCGGAGAGATAATTCTACAGTACTGGAACCAGTGATCCGACTTATTTACATTCAAGGCCCCAGTTTGCATTTCCAGACATCCGGAAAAGTCCGAAGTTTACGTGTGTTTCCCGGATTCCTACGAGAATGAAATTGTCTGTATGTTTCAAAGAAATAATAAATTCAATTCAGAATGTTAAACTGCTCTCTCTTCTCTCTTCTTGAATCGCTACAAAAAATTGTGTTAGCCGTTAACGGCATTTAGACATTTCATTGAATTGTATATATCAAGTCAGATTTTTAGTATTTAAGAGATTTGCTTTATTTGTAGAATTGTTATAGCTTCTTTGCAACAATATGTATTTAACCGTTTTAATGTAAAAAGGTGTCTTTTATACCCCATCAGTTGAGCTTTGTTCTCTTCTGCAATTCCTCTGAAATGTCAAGAATTGTAATCGATATTGTCAGAAACTTCCATTTTTAGGTTTTTAAACTCTATCCTCAGCAAAACGGTTAGGTAACGCAAAATTTCCCATATGAAAGCATCAATTCCAAATACTGAATGTTCAACCTGCATACATGCATAAAATGTGCTATTTTGCTATGGAAGCACATCAGACTTAGAAAACAGACTTTATTATAGTATTTAAGACTCTCCCCATAAAGTACATTCGACCTTCCCCTAAGTTGGAGCCCTGATTGAACTTTACGAGTTACGGTAAAATTTTATAACTGTCACTGGGAAGAATTTCTTTCATATTTTCCGCAAAGAACATACATCAAACTCTCTTACCCCAGCTGTAAAAATTGAAGATTCCGCGGAAGAGGTGATAAAAAGCCAAGATATTTTTATATTGTGCGTCCTACAAGTCTCACAATAGCCTATGAATCACTGGCCCAGGAATATCCGATCCATTAGGTGTAAGTGTTCCGAAACATTCTGCTTCTCGTAAAAAAAGTATTACCAGCCCCCTTCAAATAAAGAACTGTCAACCCATTTCGGACGAAGCGTGACGTCATTTTTCCAACCCCCTTTTTTATCTACCGTTTGACGTTGTCCGCGTGTCTCTTTAAGCGAGGATGAGAATTCCTCTCGGCAGGATGAGGCAAGCACCCATCCCGCCCTCGCAAAGGGAACCTAGAGATCGATGGAGAGAGACAGGTTGCTACATTTGGCAGGAAAGCGTCGTTGAATCGGAAAAACACGTGCGATTCCGTTCGTATCCACGGTAAGGGTTTTTGACTAGTTCTCAGGGCTCCTCATTGGAAGGGGCTGCCTTTATTATGGTACCGAGGACTAGGTTTGGGGGGGGGGGGATAAACGTTCTTCTTTTGGTACTGTATAATGTGCAATCTGTTTCTACATTTAAAACATAACTCTTTCTGTATTCATAATAAAATTGTGCTATAATAGTCTGAAAAAAAAAACAATTTCTATTTTAAAATTTTCAAAAGTTTTTCAAAATTCTATTGCTTGACCTCTAACCTCTTCGGCTGTTGACCTTCAATACAAGGGACGAACTGTTAAATGTGAAGGAGCCAGGTTACTCCTGACAGGAACAATCACCGAACCGTGATCGAGCCCGGTCCTAGACCAGATCGAAACCACAGTACGAGTTTGGTGGAGAGTTCAATTTCTTGGAATGCACATTTCACAATTTTAAGTAAAGTGGAGCTCGTCATCCAACTGGTACTGCAGAATATGGGCCTAATTTACCACATTAAGCGTAAGAGATTGATTCTAAGATTTGATTCTATGCCCTGTTGCATACTGGAATGCATCGTTGTCAGATAGGATTTATAACTTTCTAATTTATGACCTTTATGATGTAATTATACAATAATAGAGTCCCCTAGATTTGGTGTCGGGATTATTTCTTTATCTCTTCCTATACGGCGCGTGTGATGTTTTATTTCGATCGAACACTGGCATCGGAGGTATCCATCGTTTTGTAGAACATAGTGTATATTGTTGCACAAACTCTGATAAACTTACAGGACCAGGTTTGAATACTTCTGGTATACTGTGTGTAGTTAATACTTCTTGGAGAGAAAGATATGATATTCCTACCTACTCACCCTAAAGTCCACCTAGAGACTCCTAGAAAGTCTTAACTAAGATACATAGGAAGTGTTATTAAGTTACACTAGTATTCATCCACACGGAAATGGTATTCCAGTCTTTTCCGACTCCTCCCCGGGAATATTAATGTTCTACAGTCTTGAAAAGTGAGAAGATTTTCTTGCTGTTTATGCATAAACCCAAACAATCTATTCAGCGAAATGATACCCATTCTTATTAAAAGGTCACTACACTATCATCGAGACATTCTACATTAGTGTATGGATCCTTATAACAGGTTTAATTTACGATTTCACTGCCTAATTTTACTTTGCAAAATGTTTATTAAAAGGTCACTACACTATCATCGAGACATTCTACATTAGTGTATGGATCCTTATAACAGGTTTAATTTACGATTTCACTGCCTAATTTTACTTTGCAAAATGTTTATTAAAAGGTCACTACACTATCATCGAGACATTCTACATTAGTGTATGGATCCTTATAACAGGTTTAATTTACGATTTCACTGCCTAATTTTACTTTGCAAAATGTTTATAGTTGTTTGGTTTTGAAATATTACTAAAAAATTCATGTTTGAGTTGGATGTTTCTGTAAATACATTCCTCCCAATGGTTTAGTATCTTAGGTATCTATACAGTTCGAGAAAAAAAAGGGAAATATACATTTTGTTATATGTTTGTGTTGTTAATATTTGCACTATCGGATGATTAACTCCAATCTGCATTCCTGATTTTGTTTACTTTTGATGCCTTTCGGCGAACTGAGTAGGATTATCACTGAAGTATGTTCATAGTACTGAGGATAGGAAGTGAATTTCTATTTATTCAATTTCAAGATTTTAGTGTTTCGGAGGCGAGAGAGATAATTGCAACGAGCACTAACATTTCAATGCTGAACATGAGAAAATAGAAAATTCATACATGTAACAGTGTGATAAGGTGGACAATCATCGAGGTAGAGCGATATTTTAGGCGAGTGAAAATTATTTTTATCCTTTATTTCATACTTTTCCCTATTCCAACGCAATGGCATTCAACAGGTGACTAAACATTAGGACTTCGAGGATATGATCCTTGAGTTAAAGAGATAATTTCTTCCTTTCATGAAATGGTCAGTAGTTCTGTGAAGAAGAGTTTCTAAACAGTTTTATTCAATCAGAAAAAGAAGCAACTTATGAATTATGGAAAGGACTACTTGAACAAAAACAAAATACAGCTAGTCAGAGTGAAAACCAGACATCGCAGTGAAATTGATTAAAGCAATTGTAAACTCAGAACAAGGTAATCCAAAAAGTATTAATTGAAGTTCATTTTCTGCACTATTTTTATGCTGTATTTCATAGTTCCTAAAAATTTACATCTATGAGAAATTAGATAAAAATATTTAACTAGGATGAGATGGGGCAGGGCATCCATTGTGAATATACATCAAAGAGAGTCTTTGTGATAGAAAATAGAGGGTTGTCACTTGCTGGAAAGGCTTGATGGATTTCTATAGATCAGTTTCACAGCAAGAGCGCATGGAATTTTGGAAGGAAAGCGCAGCCCAAAGAAGGGTATGAATGCAATATCCCCATAAATATTACTTACATTACAAACAAGAAAACAGTTCCCATGGAATACACGTGCCCCATTATTTGAAGCAAGTGCGACACCATAAAATAAAATTTTAGGGATTTCCTGCTTTGACTTTCGGAATAACCCAACTCAAATACTGGCCAGCAGCAATAAATATCTTGATGTGTGTCTCCAACAGCACAATAAGCATCAGGACTATTTACCTAAAAAAATGACAAAATATAATAAAAAATTCATAATAAATTAACGGAAACTGATGAAAAAGATATACTTACAGATTCTAAGAGGTATGAGTTTGGGTGAAATCGAGCCAAAACATCAGAAGCGTATATTACAACCACATATTGTCCACGTTGGGGTCCTGTAATCAGTAATGGCGGGAAGACTATCCGCTATGCATATAAACTACCTCTGACGTCACACTTTGCGTCATTTTCAGAACAAATTCAGGGCATTTTTGTACAAAATTTTGAAACAGGATAAAAATTTTTTTAGAACAATTAATCCAAGGTTACGAAGAGTAAAGCGAAATTTAAATTATTTAAGCTCTATGATTTTGAGGCAGCTGGTATAAATATTTTGAGAATATTGATAAACTATTTGGAATGTATTATTATATATTTTTTATACAACATTTATAAATATACGTATATTCATACATTTTTTTAAGGAATTGTACACTCCGGTTTCACACGTGTATGTGAACATACAAAAAATAGAAATGTACATATGGTTATCTTAGACTACATTTTAACAATAATGAAATTCTTTGCTCATATAAGTGCAAGTTTACTTCTGTGTG
The DNA here is from genome assembly GCA_947359465.1 of Metellina segmentata. NCBI lineage: Eukaryota > Metazoa > Arthropoda > Arachnida > Araneae > Tetragnathidae > Metellina > Metellina segmentata. The sequence continues at coordinate 67,372,813 of OX375879.1, read as the reverse complement.
TAAAATTTCATTTTCCAATATTGACGTTTTTGAGCGAAAAAGGTAATTGAATGTACGTCTCACTGGAGCAACACAACGGGCCATAAGCGACAGTCAGGAATGAATCTCGAAGAAGAAGATCCGAATGAGTAAAAAGGATAAAAAATTCAAGCAACTAATGTTCCAAGTTGGGATGTTGAACGAGTTGCATTCTCTTGCCATGATGAATAAACATCCCTGGCTTAACTCACTAAAAGAACTTAAGAAAATACGTGTTCGTTTAAAGGAAAAAACGTTAATGTATGAAATTACGAGAAAACGCTCATTTGTTTCAAAATCCATTATGCATCCTTTTCGATTTACCTTTCCCAGACTGTCTTTAACATTAAGTAAAATTTTCATTCTTTTCTTTTCATTAAAATTTCGTATTACGAACCGGTTTTACCACTACGATTACTGCAGCCGAAGATTCTAATTACTGTTATTACTGTAGTTCTACAGTTTGTATAAATTTCAGGGGCGTTTCTTTAACTCATTAGCGGCGTTCTTATGGTCTTCCCGGATCTTTTTCAAGACTCGAATTAGTGGGTTCACTGCGGAAACATGTATAAAGCATTTAACACACCATCTTTCATTCATGCTTCTTGAGACATTGTTTTTAACGGTCTGGTTTCGATTTAAAATAAAAGGTCATTTTCATAAATTGATAAAATTAAGAACTTTTATACTTCTGCAAGAAGTGGGAATATAGTGGAACTTTGTCTACCAACCAGTGCTTCATGGTGGAAATAGATAACACTTCTGTATATTCTACTGTATTGTAAGTTCGGTTCTACTGTTCTGTTTCAACGGTTGCACAAGGTTCACCACTATACTCTCCCTCCAGAATTTAACAGAGTCTGAATTCGATAGATAAATGACAGTAAGCCCTGCCTACTGTGTTTAGAAAACACAGGGCTTACTCTCTTTAGTAAACACAGGGCTTACTCTCTTAAGTAAACACAAGGCTTACTGTCTTGATATATGACAGTATATGACAGATAAATGACAGTAAGCCCTGCTTACTGTGTTTAGAAAACACAGGGCTTACTCTTTTTAGTAAACACAGGGCTTACTCTCTTAAGTAAACACAGGACTCACTCTCTTTAGCAAACGCAGTACTTACTCTCTTTAGTAAACACAAGGCTTACTGTCTTTAGTACAGGGCTTAGTGTCTTTAGGAAATAACGGGCTTACTACCTTTAGTATAAACACAGGGCTTACTATCTAAAGTAAATACAGGGGGTTACTGTCTTTAGTAAACACGTGGGTGGCATTTCCGGGATACTCAGGCGATCTTTTTTCTACTTTCATCTCACAACTCTATTCCCAAATTGCTCCTTTTTCCCTTTTCCGAAATTTTTTTACTTGACGATGTTTTGTATATGCCATAAAACGCCAAGCCAACCAACCAAGCCTCCATTAAGTGATATAATTCAATTTTTTTGAGAAATGCAATATGATCAATCGTATATTTCCACATGCGTGGTCATGCAATGGATGATTGTGACAGTGTATCGTCCTGTGTTGCTTTAAGTAGCCGAGTATGAGGGGTCCGTGTGAAGGGCAACTTAGAGTGAAGCCTTGATAGGAATAAAAGCTCTGCCGAAAATCACAGAGCTTCAGACAGTTGTTAATAGCCGGTTGTGTTTCTCCAGTGCGACGTTGATTAAATACCTACCTGCCTCAAACAGTTGTGGGAACTGTTTAACATCGCTTTGACAGTTCAAATGCTCACCATGGATCATCATCCGTTGAAGTGCGTATTGATTGTTTAGAACACTTTTTGGTACTTGTCAGAAGCCTCCTCCCGCCGTACCATATGGCTTGTTTTTTTGATAGAACACATGTTCATAATCATGTTCCTAGTCACCAATTTAGCAATTTGAGAGGTGAAAGACCGCAGATTTGTCTACCAAAAAATACTTCATAGTGAAGATTGGTTTTACACGTCTATTTATATATGACTATATTGCAAGTTAATTCTTGTAGTCGTGGTTAAATTAATCTCAGTATCATTATCCTTAATCATTCTCAGCAAAGGGGGACATCGTGTTTAGTTTCTTAATAAAACATTAACTTAACTCTACTGGAATAAAATAAAGGAAAACGTGAAATTCAACTTTGAAAAGGATCATCAGAACTATCGAACTTTCAAACTGTCAAGGAATTATTTTAAAATAAAATTTCAAAACGAGGGGATTTTCAGAATGGAATCATCTTTTGGAGAGTCATAGACTATTTCCAAAACAAAGGCGTTTAAACCAATCGGTATTTTTCTACTTCAAAACGAAACATTGGTATGTAAGCGAAACACTGCTAACTTATGTAAACGAAACCCTCGGAAATTTCCCAAACTAAAAAATAAAATCAAGTTATTTATTTTAACTATTACCTCTAAAAGGGAGAAATGAAAATTGAAATATTGACGATGGGACGTTGTTTTAAGAGGGCTAAGTAAGTACCTCAATATTTTTATGTTTTGGAGTGTTCTGACACCAAGATGACAGATAAATACTACATATACACTGATAATATCGGTGAGATCGGAAAGAACAAAATACGAGTTCCAAAAACGTAGCTGGTGTTCTACTATGGCCCAAATGACTTCATATATTTTATACCACTGCCATTGAAAAGTGGCTCAAATGATAACTCTCTTTCTCTCTTCAAACAATTAGCAATAAAAAAAAAAGAAACCTGCGAAACGATGCCGAGTGATAAACATTGGCGCCTTTCTCTTGGCGAGGAAAACTGCGTTCTAAATCCACCTTACAACCCTAGTTTTGCCGGTTATGTCTGCGACGCCATCGGTTGCTTCAAATTAGGGGTCAGCTCTTGAAACGTTGTGACGAACTTTTGAAAGCGAAAGCGCTACTTGGTGAAGGCGACTGTTCCAAGGCAGGTAAGTCCCTACCTTTTGTCCTTTCGACTTAACAATCGCAGTGTCATCCAGTTCAAGCGTTTCCCCCGACTTAATTCTCCCGTCAAAACTTTAAGTGTGACGTAGAACTTAACCGTCGTCATGACAACGGAGCACGAAAAGTCGTGCCGAGTAAACACTGCAGACGGCAAGAAAGTACTTGTATTTATTCAGGTTTTGGTTTCGGACAGGTTTTATTTATGGAAACTTATTTCCTGGGCTTTGTTTTGAAATTCGCCTGTTTGGCTTTGTTTCGTTTGTGAAAGAAGATTCGATCGGAACTGTTTTATAGAATGTGAAATACATCAGCTTTTTCACTTGCCTTCGTTGTCACGTGTGAAAATAAATTAAATGAGGACCGATAGCAGAATTGACATTCCAAGTTGTATGAATTGTGTTTTTACGATATTTTTGTGTTTATTATAGATAGATAGTTGTTTTTTTTCAGTTCTGAATTTAATATTTAAATGATGTCCTTTTCTTAAATGAGAAACCATTGCTTGTTTCGTTTTGCTTACTATAATTTCGCCTGTATAAAATTTCCGATTACTGCCGATTATATAATCAACATTTACATCTTCAGAGTCCTTGTATCTCTTAATTTCTTCCCCTTTCTCTTCTATTTGGCAACAAATACAATTCATCCGAAACAAATACAATTCATCCGAATAACTATAATCCGGACAGTTTGGTAGCCAGCTAATAATTTGATTTTAGTTTTTGTTTTTACTTTGTACCGTTCTATATCATTTTATTCCCCATATAAAACCCTGAAAAAGTGAATAATAATTTTAAAAAATGTGAGTTTTGAAGTGCAGTTGTTTATGTTTCTAAATACTGTATTTATGAAATTATATATTCTTAAACAGCAATGCAATTGCGTCCATCGGTACGTCTTATGTTCATTACATTCATCCCATTGTGAACGAATCATATCTCCAACAGCGCTGAAAATTTGTCACATGTCTTGTATGCCGTGTCCGGGGGTCAAAAATCCCTTGGCCCCAAATATAAATTGTTTTTTATTTTTATTTTTAACACCTAACCACTTCGACCTTCGACACTTCGAGGGACATTGTAGGAGGGAAATCGCTGTCTACTTGGTGCGTGGTAGTTTGAATTGGATGAAGACAGGACAGTTCAAGATGTGTTACCAAGAGTGTAACTGAAATCAGCTAGTTAGACCAGGGAAAAGACGCTCTTTTTCATTAGGCATGAACCACTTCCATTTTACTTAACAAAGAACCCCGAGGTTCCGAATCCGAAGTTTAAGTTAAGATGACCCTCTGACTTACTTAACCTCTACATACCCCCAAGTTGGAGTCACTGTTACTTATTATTTAAGTGATTGAATGTAAGTAACTCTTAACTATCGCAGCGGTATCCTGGTCGAGGTACCACAGATGGAAGAGTAACGGATCCGGAACCTTAAGGTTGCGAAATCAAAACTAGCTCCAGCCAAAGACTGTCGTGTAGACGGGAGCTTTTGTACACATTAAATCTGTCATGACTTCAAGTGCCCCTTCATGTTGGCGTAGTATGGATATTTAGAGAGGTGGGGTGCCATCTCAGTTGCTGTCCTCGTCATCTGAGCAGGGTTCAAAATTACAAGGCGTCGTTCTTCGATCTTTCCTTTCGGGATTGATCCCGGACCGTCACCAATAGCCCATTATGATGCTCCAGTGCGATGTTGATTATCTACCTATCTTCGCAGAAACATCCAAAACCACACTTATGCTTCTTTTATTTATGTTGACAGGTTTTGTGTGCTTGTCTCACTGATCGACACTTATCTTCAGGGTCTATTATCTATACTCTTCAAGTTTCGTAAACATTTCTCTGTAATTATTTGCTGTCTAATTAGCTCTCGCGTAAAAAATAACCGTAGAGCGAGAAATCAAATAAAACCTCACACACTTCAAGTGTGTCCTACTGATTATTCACCCATAGGAATGTGTGTAAAATCCTTAATCAATATCACAAAATGTTATCAGCATTGAATATCTGTTTGAGAAACTTATCTTTGAAAATTTTGTGCTGCTCTTTATACTTTTTCATTGCTTGGAACTGTCAAAGTAGAAACGATTTATCTTTGTTTTGAAAAGAATAGCGTATATGCATGATGTTGTAAAAGAATAGAAGAGCTGCGCCCAACACTTAGTGATAACCCAGAACTATGTGTTCCGTAATGATAAAAAAAAAACAATATTTAAGGTCAAAATAATTTTTAATTGCATGAATGAGTGCTTTATCTTTGATAGTTCAAAATAACATGAACTTTTGAAAATTTGATAAACCATTACAGTTTTGGTGGAAGGTAATTGAATTTACTGTGCATTGCAGCAAATAACGGGCTATTGGCGACAATCTAGAATCAAACCCAAATTTGTAATTTAGAAAATTTGAAAACTTAAAAACTGCTCCTCTGGAAAATTTTATGTGGTTGGACAAAATACCAGAAGGCCCTTCAATTGTTTGTGTCATTGATAGTTCCTAAACTTTGGTTTTAAAAGATGTTTTATGGGAGAGTATTACTCTGCTGAGTCACACAGACACATAAAAATTATGTAAAATATTACCCACAAATAAATAAAAATTATACAATTTGCATAAAATTAAGATCGCATTTAAACAAAATTCCAAGAATTAGCATTTTTTCCGAAAAATGAGTATTTTAAGGCATCTAGTTTATTTTTGTCAGATCAAATCATATTTTTGTGTATGAATTACGTGGATTTATAATATTTACTGTTAACACCAGAAGAAAAATTATACTTTTACATAATAATATAGTATTTACTACATGACCATCCATTTGCATCGTGGGCCCTGCACCATGGTAGTCTACTATATAAGAGACCTGTTTACTTTCAAGATTATTACAATTATATTACTGCGAATACAATGATACCTTTTCACTTGTCAATAAATCAGAACAAACCTCACGTAATATAAGCAGTTTCGTTATCTATTTTATTTGTTAATATTTTGAGATCTATTTGTTACAGCAGTTTTGTGAGTGACAGTCCCCGATTAAATTCGTGAACACCATTCGTGATAAACGTTTCATTACAATGACAGATTACCTTTTCATATGTTCGGATTACAGTTATTAAATTGATTCTTAGTACAGGAAAATCATTTTCTATATATTTTCAAAGCTTAGATTGCATCATTGTTTTTACCATCATCTGTCTTTTCCCGCTGTTATTGTTTAATAAACTAGGGGGCTCCGTCCCCTGCTCGCTTACGCTTGCCAATATTTCTCATGTAAGCCTTAGCTTCACCGTGTGAAACTAAAAATAAATTACTTACCTACCCATTTAAATAATTAGTTTTAGATGGTAGATAGGTAAGTAGTTATTTGACTTCTCACTAAAGCAACACAACGGGCTATTGCCGACGATCTAGGATCTATCCTTAAGGGAAAAATCGAATGTCAACCCCTCGTAATTTTGAACCCTGCACAGATGACGAGGACAATACCAGAGCTGCCAATCTACCTTCCCAAAATTCCACACCACGCCAACGTGAGGACATTTGAGGCTGCGACAGATTTAACGTTCACCAGGTCCCATGTATTTTACGGTCTTTGGGCTGGGCCCAGTTTCGAACTCACAACCCTCGGGTTACTATTACGTTGTTCTTCCAATTGGGCTTTTGCGGCCCACATTTAAATAAGAATTTTGCAAATAATTTTAAATTATTTCATTCTTATATTTATTTTAACTACTAGGGGGCTCCGCCCCCTGCTCGCTTACGCTCGCCAACCCCCGGGGATTGCTGCGCAATCCCATTTGGTTTGCTTCGCAAACCAACACTCCTGTCACAGAGTGAAACTATCTGAATAATTCGTATTATGCTGATTTCACTTTCCGGTTCATGACGTCACAGCGAGGGCTTCGCTGCGTCTCGCTTACGCTCGCCGACACCGGGGATTGCTACGCAATCCGTTTGGTTTGCTTACTCAAACCAATACTTCTTTCGCAAGTGATTTAACTTTTTTTTGCTTTAACACTTAATGCACCCTAAACTAATAGCCGTATCAGTAAAAAATCTTCTGCATCTTGTTCCCTGTACAACTTTAAGTAAACATTGTTAATATCCAAACTTTACTCTGTACTTTGTCGGTAAACTGTCTTGAGAACAGAGGGGAAAAAGCGAGCCTTTTTCCTCGCCAAATAAAAAGAAATCGTTTTTATGGCAATTGTTGCTACGATAAATTTGATATCTGGCAAACCCGATAGTCAAAAGTGTAACCCACTACTGCTTTCGGAAGCAGCTATGCGAACTGAAAAATACGAAATTTGTGTCACCAACTTTTGATTGCATCGAATTTATTTATGAACCAATTTTAAAAATAATTGTACCGTAAGAAAGAGTATATTCTGAGGTATACTGCAATATTTTTAAAATTAAAAACTAACAGTAATACTATACAGATATGACCATTTTAGTTTTGTATCGGAAGTTACGATCTGAAAGTTCCGAAAATTGTATGACCAACTTTTAATTGCATCGATTTTATTTATTAACCAATTTGAAAAATAACTGTACCATAAGAAAGAGTGTAATGTAATGTATTCAGTGATGTTTTCAAATTTAAAAAATAATGGCTTTTGCCGTAGACAAAACGGTTTTAACAATAAGTAGCGAAAATATCCAAAGATTCCGAATTTTGTATGACGAACTTTTGATCGCATCCAATTTAATTATTAACCGATTTCAAAAATAATAGTACGGTAAGAAAGAGTATATTCTGAGGTATACTGCTATATTTTAAAAATTAAAAACTAATAGTAATGAGATATAGATATGGCAGTTTAAAAAAAAAGTAACAAAAATGTCCCGATTTTTCCTGAATTTCAAAAAAATATTATCAAGAACCAAATTTAAATTTCCAAAAAAACTCGACGAGCTGCAAAAATTTACGTTGAGAGGTACTCTTAAAAAAAAACTCACGACTGAAGACTGAAATTTTGAATGTGTTTTGCTCACTCGCGGAAGAAATTTCACTTCTTCAACTTTAACACTTAATAAAACCTAAACTAATAGCCGCATCGGAAAAAAATCTTAATAATTATCCAGGGAATACGATGAAGAACAAAGCATGTTAATTTCATATTTTTCCGATCAGTACTTTCTCGGGAAACCGTCTAAGAATGGAGCTAAACAACAAAAATTTCAATTCTTCGGCGGCGGCGGTAACTTTTTTTTAATATAGAGAGATTTTCAAGCATTAATATTCCAACTGCGGTAAATACAATATTTTGCTAAACAGATATCAATCACCATATTATTTAATTGGTATTTTCTTGTTCAGCTTATTAAAGCACTACCTTGAAATAACTCGGAATAAAATATTGTGTCTGTTTTCAGCCAGTTCCAACGGTTTCTTCTGTTTTATATTTTAACAACTGATTTGGAGTAAACATCCTTCTTTATATTGATTTGAACAGCCTTTGTTGTTTAAAAAGCTGATTAAATAGAAACGTGTTAGGAAAACCATGGAGCGTTGAGTTAGTGATGTGTGACTACTACGGTGAAGAATGCTCTATTGATTTTAAGGTTTGCTGTATGGTATGTTTAATTTCAAGATGGAAGGGGGGGGGTATGTTTTTTAGATTGATTAAACTAAAGAAAATTGCTTTTATGAAGAAACAAATACTATTTTGAGATTGCTTTCGAAATTATTTCTTATATAGGACTTTAAGAATAACAGTTTCACTAAATTCTATTTGTTTACCTGTTTGTATTACATTTTCTCTCCGATTTAAAACTTAAGAAATCAAATAATTGGATTTCAAATTTGTACTGGCCCATGTATAAACAGGCGCTGGTTTTTTTAGTAGTGTCATTAGTGTACGTAGGAATTAGGAATCCACTTTAAGCCGTAGGTCCCAGAGTCCAATTAGCTCTTGGGTAGCAGATGTTCCCCAACAGAGAAAACACAAGCTAATCCAAAACTTAAAAACAAAGCTTTAACAACTAAAACATAACCGAAATGAATGGGTCTACTCATTTCTTTGTTATGTTTTTACTGTTGAGATTTCTCCTTTTCTAAAAGTATTGATTTTGACTTTTGAAACACTGATCGACTCCAGAAGGGAGTTGATACTAATTGGAAGTGGAATGTAGCAGATTTTCCTCCTGGTGGTTATCTCAACGAGGTATCTCGTCATTAGTAGGGCAACTTTTTTGATGCAGTAAAAATGGGAAAAGTTGCATTTATCATTCTCTAAAGTTGCATTTATTTTTGATACACTAAAATCTAAAATAAATTATTCGTAAAAAATGAAAAAATTAAAAATATATTGACAATTTTGTCGTGAACAACAGTATTATAATATATTCTTAAATACAGAACAACGTTGAATGGTCGATCCTTGGCCAGTAATTTCTTTAACATTGAAAAACTGCGCCAGCCGCAGTCATATAATGTACTGTATCGGAGAGCAGAAGCGCAAAATCCTTTCGCTCAACATTCAGAGATTTTAAAACGTCATCTACAAGGCGAACAACATATTGATGATCGACACTCACCTCGCAAACTCTGCAGTCGATTACGCAAGTTTCCTCTGCATTATCAAGAGTGCCACAACCAATGTGTTAAAAGTTACTTCTTGCCATTTATTTCACTTTCGTCTGTTAGGACGAACTCCTTCTTTTCATGAACTTCTTGTTTGATCTGCATTACTTCGGCGTTCGCAAGATCAGAAACACGCGATCGAAGGGTTGGTACAGAGGGCAGAAAAATGAATAGTAATTTCATATCAATTAATTTTAAGCTACATTTTAAAAAGTTGCAGGTGGTTGCATTTATGCAAAAGGTTGCATTTATGCAGAAAGTTGCATTTATGTTGCGGTTATAACTCACTTACAATACACCCCATGAAGGTGGACTTTTGGTTTTAGTACTTTACATGCAGCCTAGATCGTGTGAAAAAAAGTTGCCCTAGTCATTACTAAAATTGATCAGATCTTGATGAACGAGATATCCTCGGCTCAGAGCAGAAACTCGTTCACTGCCATTGTTCGGAAGTGTGGCTTTTGACATTTAATGCTTGTTTTCATGATGATGATAAATACATTGGCATGTTTTAACCGGTTTGAACCATAATATAACACTGTAAAATGCTTATAATTTTTGATATTTTAATATTTTTTTACCTAAATAATAATAGTCTTTAAATGGCTGTACTGTAAAATTGGGATTTTTGTCTGTTAATGAGGTTATGCTTACTATATCTTGTCATTAGAAGAAAACTGACCAGATCTTGGTAATTTTTAATTAACGTCGAGCAACACAACGGGCTATTGACGACAGTCCGGATCGATCTCCTAAGGGAAAGATCCGAGGATAATATCACATAATTTATAACCACGTTTAGATGACGACCCACTCACCAAGACGAGATCTTAATCTCATCTTCATCTCAATTCTTGATGCAGTGCCTTGATGACTAGATATCTCACCATTAACAATATTGATCGACCCGCGGTAGCTCAGTCAGTAGAGCGTCGGGCTCGCATCGGAATGGTTGTGGGTTCTGTCCTCAGCGGAGCCTGCGATTCTGATGGTAGCGAGATCGGCGCTTGAACCTGGCTAAAGACCGTCGTGTTCGCTAATGGTGGCTGGGGCACGTTAAATAGGTCGTGGTCACAAAGTCCCCCATATTCCCATACCAAATCAATACCTCTGGGGGTACCTGATCAGGGGGTTATCGGCCTCTGATTGGGATCTAAATTACGATATGTGTGAGTGAATGGATGTGTGAAAGGGACCTTCCTGTAAAACGGATGTTGTATGAAGAAGTCCAACCCTCCGGGGCAATGGCACCCCAAATAGGGCCATATATATGGCCCGCACGATAACAACAACAATATTGATCTTATTTTGATGGACGAGATGTGTTGTCGCAACACCTTGAGGGTTAAGATCAAGGGAACAAGAGATAATACATGTATGTTATTCATGGTTTTGTTCCACATATAATCTCATGACGTCTGACAGTCACACAAAGGGTCCCGTTATAAATGTAGTATGACAGATATTAATCGATATATAAGAGCACTCGCGGGCTTTTTTGAAATTAATCAAACCTGCCACTGGTACCTTCACGTTCATTTTGTTCTTATTCGTGGAGGAATCTTTTGAAAGCAAAGGTCGCTGCACCCGCACCGTAATGGCCTTTTAGGGGTGACTAACTTCAATTTGATAGAGAGGTTTGCGGAGTTAAGTGTGCAATCAAAAAGTCGTTTAAGCCAACTCGTTTCGTTACGGGCTTAATAGTGTTTATTTAAATCTGTGAAAATCACCGTTTCACATCTTGGGTTGGGGAGAGGTGCTCACTGAAGTCACCAAAAAAGCAGATTTGCAACTTTTTCTTGAACCGATTGGTTTTTTTTTTTAGTGTCAACTTCCTGTTTGAATACTAGAATCTATGGTTTATCAAATTGACTTAATGAACTTTTTATGGCGAAAAGTGTCCCGGGCAATATAGTAGGTTCAAATAAGTGGACTGAATGCTTAACAAACTCGCTATTTAAAAAATTCTATATACATTCACAGTTTTAGAGGCCGCCTTATTGATGTATTGGTCCTAGAATTTTTCAGCCACCTAGTAGATCACGGGTTCGAATCTCGGTTTGTAAGTGCGTGAATATTAAATTTTGTGATCCTTAGTGATTGTCATCGTTAGGAGTAGAGACCTATCACCCATTGTTCCTTCACAAGGAGCCGTCAATTCGTCCCTTGTAATGCCGAAGGCTGAGAGGTCAGTGGTCGGGCTAATACAAAATACACTACCCTACATTAAGGAACCGGACAGCAAATTTTGATGGTATAAGGGAAAGAATACATGCTTTAATAAGGGGATGGTCCCCCACGTGCTGCAATTACACTAGCAAACCTGGGCATACTTTCACCAAGGTTTTGATACACAGATATGGGTATTTGTATCCTTTCCTGCTGCAAGAATGTCAACAGCTCAGCTGTAGATTTCGGACGTGGTTGCTTGGTCCGTAAGCGTCGCTCTAACTCGTACTACAAATGTTTTAAGTCGGGACTATGAGCAGGCCAGGGAAGACGTTTTACATCCTATCGATACTACTGCTTGACAGAGGTTGCAACATGACCTGGAGCGTTGTCTTCCTAGAAGTAACTTCCGTCCGTTCCATAAAATTGCCAGAGCGTAGGAAGAACCTGGTTGTCCAAAATGTTCATGTAGGCGTCGGCGTTCAATTGACCAGGAACAACATGCAAAGGTCCCAGGCCATACCACGAAAAACACCCCCAAACAAGTAGTCGAGTGCCATTATATGGGAAAAAAAGTTATGCGTGCTACTTCCAACTTTTCCAACATACCAAAAGATCAAAAAATGTTATTTATAGGCTGATTATGGGATTTTTATGCAAGTAGCACATTTTTTTCTAGTAAGCCTGAGAAGTATTGAAAAATAATGTAATAAATAAAACACAAATACAAACTTAGATTTTGTTGTTAATAAAATTTTTTAAAGGTTCAGTGAGTTAGGTTCTGTATAAAATAAAAATTAATAACTTGAAATATTTAATTCTAAATAATTATTAATTTTTTAATAAATCTTCGCGTGCCACTGTTAAAACTCCACCGTGCCACACTGTGGCACGCGTGCCGCGGGTTGGCCATCCCTGCTCTAGAATGACGTTAATTAACTACCAACATAATGACGTTAATTCACTACCCTCAATTCAGCTAATGAACTCGTTCAAAACCTCGTGATCCAACTACTCTCTTACGTGTAGTTGGTTCACTTGTTCACGTTCTTAGACGGGTCAGATTAAACAAACAAATGCATAATTTTAATATAAAAAAAAAGTAATTTTCGGAGTTTTGGTAATTTTTAGTTTGGTGTGCCTCCTTACAGTCAGTTCGTCATCTAATCGTGGTTCAAAAATTACTTGGTGTTGTCTTCGATTATTTCAATTCGGGATTGATCCCGGACCGTCGTCAATATACCGTTGTGTTGCTCCAGTGCGACTCTAATTAAAATATACCTACCTAAAAATACCTTACAGTCAGTAAGATGTTTAAACATCGTGGCCCCGTTTCCATTTTTTATGCGATTGCATCTTGAAAAGTCCCCGACCCTCTAAAGCGAGCTCGGGATTCTGACAGGCGGAGTGTGCGTGAGTCTGTAGCAAATTGGGTGGATGCGGAAAGAGGTTGTCGGAAGCGGTTCACCTTTGTGGGGGAGGGTTGTTGTGATTCGATAAGCGAACTTGGGCACGCTTCGGTGAGGGACCTTTCTGATGGGAAAAGGGGGAATATATAATTTTTTTTTAAAATCTCCGTAGGGTGTTATATTGGAAGGAACGGAAATTGGAAGTGGTGAACTGGCTTTAGAATTGAAAGTAAATTCAATAAATAATTCTATTGAAAAGTCTACTACAATTCGACGTATCTGAAAGAGTCATTTTTCTAAATAGTTCCTCAGCTGCTATTAATTAACCTTTCATCGTATGTTTAATCCATCGTGAATGATTAAAAATCATGCCGTTGGTGTTTAAGTTATCAGAAGAAAGTGCAAGGAAAAGTGAACTTTATTATTTGATTACCGTTTTATTTGAACAAAAAATGTTTTTTTTTTTTTTTCAAGTAAAAAGTAATTTTTTATTTAAAAGTTTTCTGCTCGCATGATGAACAATTGATATATTTGAGGGTATTTGAAAAAAAAAATGTTTTTTGAAGAAAAAGTAATTTATTTTTTATTTTTAGCTGACTTTGAAACCCAGTCACTTGACTTTCTTTACACATGTAACTTTATTACGTAGAGCAACAATTGTTATCACAGCGAACTTGTGTTTGTATACTTTGACCTCTGCACTCATATGGAGACCATGAATCTTAGCCGGACTGATTCGTTCGTCTCCACCTAACTTTTGGTCCTGGAAAGGACTACTCTCTTGCTGATTGTTTAAGTTAAAGAGGTGAGGAAGATTCGCCCCCTCTATTTTGCATTCAAAACAAAGGTGAACTGTCATGCACTTACATGGAAATCAGTTATGTAAATTACTTCAAGCCGCGTCGGTCCATGTGTAATTAGTTGTATGTGTGTGTCTATTACTTTAAGTTTTCTGTCTTGTGTTTGTCGCAGATTGGCCAAAATATACCTTTGCGGCTATAAAACTCGAACCCAACCTATCACTCTGTCTAATTAGCGCTCCTGTAGCAAAAAATAGCCGTAGAAAGTCCAAAACTAACATTTTATTTAAATGATTATGGAAGCTATAAGAACAAATTAAGCAAGTCAACTTTATCAACTATGTATATAATGTTGTGTTAATCTGCTAGATCAAGATTATTAAATCTCTCTACCAATTGGGAATATAGTTTTCCAGAAAGCGACGTAAGATGGTAAGGAGGAAGTTAAATTTACGTCCCACTGGAGCAACATAACGAGCTATTGGAAACAGTTCGGGATCAATCCCGATGGGAAAGATCTGAGAGCTATACCTCGTAGTTTTGAAGGACGTTCAGATGACGGTCAACACACCCCACTTTCCAAACTTTCACCACCACGTCCGCCTGAGGACATTTGAGCTCACAATAGATTTAATGGGCACTATCACGCACGCACATTACGGCCTTTGATTATATCTAGTTTCGAACTCACAACCCTCCATTTGCTTATCTACGACTCTATCAAATGAGCTACAGATGTCCCATTAAAAAAAAATTACCAATACCGATTAACCATTCGTAAATCTTTTCTAATCTCGAAGTCAGAACACCAGAACTGGAGCTCTGAAAAAGTTTGAATTTTTAATATGTGTACATGTAAAATGCACACATGTAATACGTGTGTGCACACATATGTGAAAAGAAACACACTATACCAGGGGTTCCCAACCTTTTAGTAACTGTGTACCACTTGAAATTTTTAGAAGTTTTTGGCGTACCACCAGTCTTATATTTTTTTAGAAACAGATATCTAGTGTCAGAAAAGTGCCCAATGGCTTGTTTTATTGATAATTAAAATACTAAGAAAACTTCATATTTTATGATTAATGCACTTGTATTTCGTATTAATGATGTTTTAATAAAGGAAAAAATAAAACGATTATGGAAAATTACAGTTTTATTTTTTACTCACGGGTCTAAAAATAAATAATTTTAAATAATTAGTACAAACCAAGCAAACAAAGATTAACATAATCAAAAATAAATTTTTAGTGCGAAACTTATTTGTCTTTTATTAAAATATCAATATCAGGAGCAATGGATCTTAACTTCACTCTTAAGTCCTCTTCAACACGTACTCTGTTTCCATATTTATATATTTTTTTATATACAAAAATTCAGAAAAACCACTCTCACACACAAGTAACTAGTAACAAATGGCATAAGAAATAGCATAACGTGGTTGTACATACTAAAAAATCGAACACACTTCGTAGAACATTTGGGTCGCTCGTAACATCCGTGTGTACCACCTGAAACGTTGCCGCGTACCACTAGTGGTACGTGTATCACCGGTTGGGAATCACTGCACAATACAGTTTAATTAGCAGTTGTGTCGCAAAAATAACCACTTAGACGAAAAGTAACCTATTATATACAATTTCCATTCATGCCCTGACGACTTAATAAAAGATTTACCAAACTTGCTCTCGGAAGTAAGTGATTAGCTATTCATAAATTCTGTACAATCTCTTACTTCATCACCCAAGAACAGCAGCTTGAAAAAGGGCCACTTGTGTTTAATATGTGTTCTTGTAATTGTATTTATTTATCTAATAACGTGTGTATAGCCAACCAACCAACACAGTCTAGTCATCCCTCGTATAGCAAAAATTAACAGCAGTGACGAGAACTAACCAGTCATTTGAATGATTATAACTGGTTGAGTTGGGTTTCACGATGGATGGACTACATTTGATCAAGCTGTGCCAAACACAAATCAACGTCAAGTAATGGACATACACACAAAGGAAGATTTACTTTACAGAAGATAGCACACAGAATACATCATAGAAGAAATAGAACCTACATAGTCCATAATTAGTAGCTGTGGGAAAACCCATTGAGCCATCGTGGGTTTGGCCACTGCACCAGTAACATATGTGTTCCCTATTGGAAGATATGAACCTCCTCCCTATTGGAAGATATGAACCTGCTCCCTGTTTGAAGAGATGAACGGTATACGGTGGTACACCGTTCACCTCTTCAAATAGGGAGCCCTAAATGATTATGGAGGAAAAAATAAATGAAACAAGGCAACTTCATCAACTATGTATGTTCAATGTTAAATTTATGTACCAATAGGATATACAGTTTTCCAGTCACGCACACAACTTAAACGATTTACCCATACTGCTCTCGGAAATAAGTGACTATCCATTCATAAATTCTGTTTAATCTCTTACTTCAGCAGCCAAGAACTGCAGCTTGGAAAAGAGCCACATGTATTTCACTGGGTAAATTTTCGTTCAAGGTGAAGGTTCTGGAAAAAGGCTTGTCTGCGGGCCAAGCTTCCGTCTGTCAACACACGAAAGGGGGTGGGAAAGGCGATACCCCGGAAATTGCACCGCGGAGTGAAAATTGGTACGAGTATAGAATTTTGATCTGGGGGATGCAATGTGCATCTAACGCCCACTCCGAGTTCGACGTTGCCATTAGGGGGAGACTTTTCAATAGGGACGCGTTGATGGATTGGTAAATTCAATGATCTGACCCCAAAGGCCTTCCTATTTGAAGAGATGTATTTCCCTCCATGAACCTTTCTTTGCTTTTGCAGCTGCAGCTGATCGATGTTAAGAACTGTGGAAATTAATAAGAAATACTTTTATGCAGGGGTTCACAAACTCATTCAGAGGGGGCCCACATTGAGATGTTCAAAGAACAAAAATTACCAATCCCGATTAGCCATTCATAAATCTTTTCTAATCTTCATGTCAGCTCCCCAGAACTGGAGCTCTGAAAAAGTTTACATTTATAATATGTGTACATGTAAAATGCACACATGTAATACGTGTGTGTACACAAGTGTGCAACGAAACACACTATCCAGTTTAATTAGCTGTTGTGTAGCAAAAATAAATTGAAAGAGACATTAAGGTCAAATTGAAAGAGACATTATTTATTTATTTTTCTTTGACATTTATAGCTTATAAGTGCAAGCTGAGAGCATAGATTTGATTCCTGCAGTTTACCATGGGTGTATTTTTCCCTTATGTATCCGTAAAATTTTTCTTACGTGTATATATCCATTGCTTGACGTTGTCCTTTGTTCGGCGCAGCCTGGCCGAATATTCATCGACCTTCTAGTGAAATAGACTGAGCATGTGGCCGGAGTCAGTGTCGAAAAATCTCAGAAAGGAGTTACGTGGGGTTACGAGTCGAATTAAGCCGATTGAGTATCGAAGCGAAGACCAGTGTCTTTGATCACTCTGGATTATCACTTAAACCAATAAATAATATGTCTCACATTGTGATTAACGCTTTTTCTCACAGCCACTTGACAAATCTTCAAATCGAGCTACCGAAAGAAATAGAACGACATCGCCCGCACATTCTCTATTTCATTAGAAGGTCGATGCAAATATGCACCTTACGTTATAAACTTAACCAATCAATCATGGCAAATAAGTGACATTGCAAACAGGAACGGTCCTGAGGAATTAGCAGCCCACTTGCAAAAATCTAAACAATCCACTCACTTTTCCTGAAAAACATTTTAATTTTCAAAATATTGCCTTCAAAAAGTACTTCATGAAGATGAAAATATAAATTATGAATGAAAAGATGTGTGACTTAAATTAAGAATACATATGTGTAAATCTTGTAACAATATCGCGATAAGAATCCAAAAATGTAAACGAAAAATGGACAAGCATCGGAAATTTATTATTGGACAACTTTGTTTAATGTTCGAAGTTAAATCCCCTCATCCTGATTAGGTGCAAGTACACGCGTGGAAAACCATTCAGGCACGATCCTGATTTCATATCACTTTCATGTTGTAAAATGTGAGACGAAAACTTCTTTGTGTCACGTTCAAATTTATTTCAACCCAAAAATTCGTGCAAAATTTAATTCCAAAATTCTAACCTCCATTCCATTTTAAAGATGACATAATCATACATGGTAAAAACGGTCATGTTCCAAACAAAATGAAAGGAATGTATTGTTTTTTCAGAGTCATGTCAACAGAGATCAACGAACGACATTTAGTATTTTTATTATAAAAAACGCAGTTATTATTGTTTTTTAATATTAACATTCGGAATTTATTTGTTCCTTATTTTGTTAACACGATAATGCTATTCCATGTGGTAGTTTGGGAGCCCTTTCTTTGACTTAATATTGCATTGTTATTGTAAAATACTAGTATGATGTTACAATTGAAGTAAAATGCACACCAAGGGTATCCTAAACTTTGAACATTGACCACTTTGATTGGTGCTTTTGAAAATGAAGAGACGCAACTGTCAAATGGGTTAAGTGTTTTTAACACATGTCTTGAATGATTCACTTTATACTTCTAGTGTAGGGTGAAAATGGATGTTTTATGGATAGTTTAGTTTGTGTATCGTCTCTTCTCAGCAAATTGAGTTAATTCGAAAATATATTTTTAAAATTATCCAATTAAACCAAAAAAAAAAAAAAACGATCTTAAAAAGATAGACGTTTATAGAAAAGATATAACATCGTTTCAATACATTGATCAAACGAATTTATATTGTAAATATTTTAATTATTTAACATTCGTTCTGAAACTTTCAGTCTTCCCTGCATGACTAACCAGTTTTGACCTTCTTGGCTAAATTGTCTTTCCTGGTATTATTTCAACCAATCAATGTAGTTACAAAGTCATTTTTAATGTTGTGGAGTAAAAGCAATTATCTGCACACTACTTGGAAATCTCGTGACGCTCCGGATTAAATTTTTTGCCTTTTCCTTTTTAAGTCTTATTAAAACGTAAATAAAACGTTTGAACTTAATAGTTTTGCAATCAACTATAAAGTTAATGGTACAACTTAAAAATCCGGAATGCAGTCGAATGATGAGATACTTTTCTAAAGCTCGTTGGAATGTATCGAATTCGAGGACACCTTCCATTGTTCATTCAATACTATCTCTCCAAATAAAAAAAAATCGTATCCGGTCTGAGAATTCATGCTTTTATGTCTACACAGAGTAGGAAATGAATAAAATTAGTAGAAAATAGCATTATATTTCTTTTTCATGGCTAGACGGGAACTACTAGACGGTGTGATCAATATAAAACAGCTTTTCCCACTGTTGCTAACTGTTCAAAAGATCTTTATCTTTGTTCAGAACTAATGATCTGTTGTGAGAGAATCATTAAATAATCGAATTTTGTTTGATTCACTGAATTTCCTAGAACGGAGGATCGTAATCCATTGGTCACATGGACCTGCGAGTCTTTTATGCTCTCAGGTGACCAATTATATTGACCTTCGACTCCAATGTTAGATAATGCAGTTCTGAAAAATGTCCTCTTCCAACAGTCAACGAGACAGGCAAGCCTAGTTTCATTTTTATTCAGAACATTTATCTTATCTCTCTCAGAGCTTCGCATCCTTTAACTGGCTTCTTCTAATGAAATAAAAAAAATAATTTGGCCCATTTAAAGGAGAAAGTGCGTGCTATGAAATATATCGTGACTTGAAAGTTTTGCTGCTAAGGCACTTTTGTTTTGTTTGTAGATACTATTTATGTACCTTACTTTTATTTTACTAATCCCATCCTTCTTTAGAAAGCTATTTGTTAAATCCTAGCCTTTACAGCAAGAGTACTATTCCAAATATTTGTTATCTTTTTGTATTTAATGTAACACTTTTTTTATATTACTTTTGTATTGTTATAAATTGCCTTATTTGTATTTAATGACTGTTTGTACTCTCTTTACAATATTTTGAATATTACAAGTGTGAGTAATTAAACTACTCACAAATAATTTGCCGTCATAGTTTAGTAAATTTACCAAAAATAATTATTATCTCGGTTCCAGCACCTTTGTCGAACAGAATGACAGGCGTTTTAATTTGCATTTAATTTTAAATCGGAACACAGGAAATGTTCGATTTGTTACTTTTTGAAGATGAGGTAAGGAGATTTTCCAACCCAAAGGTATATAAAAAACAAACTTAATTAAACATTTGCAACATTGCAACAAATACTATTGATTTGAAGTGAAGGGATCGATACTGTGTCCAATTTTTAACACGTTTTTCTTGGAAAGGGGGGGGGGGTAGTAGCTGGCTCTTCATCAGTAGCTCTGGACCTGACAGATGTACGTTGAATTTTTTCCATGCTGCATACTGAAAAGAATAATTAAAAATGCACTATTTATAAGTTTGAATAGCACATCTTTTAGTTAGTTGTTTTTAGAATGTCCGAAAAATACGTATTTTTAAGTGGATAATTACAGCATGTGAAACAAGGAAATAAAACTTCGAGAACCAAACAGATGCACCGTTAAAGAAAGCTGGGCCGTATGATTGCAAGTTCAAAATATTTCATTCATCCTTTGTTTGGAATTCCACAGGGTTAACGAAATTTATTTTTATTACTTCTTTTGGAGGGTCTCACTTACCCATTCTTTTACTCAGATGTAATGGAAATTCAATTCCTAAGCACTTTCAGCGTTTTCCCCTCTCGAAGAGAGTTGGGCGCCTATCAAAGCATTCCTACAACTTTGGAAATGGAAGTTTCTTGTTCGCAAGATTGCTCTCAACCCGGAGTTCTTTTGTGACAGCCCAGAGGTGGAATCGAAGAAAAGAAATCAATATTTCATGTGGGACTTCGGCCAACACAAACAGGAGAGCGTAACTATAACCTACTGCAATCGGCGTGACGTCACTCCGCTGAAATGTGATGGTGTGAATCACTACAGGAGGTGGGAGGATGAGTGTGTGAATATTTAGGTGGAGATGGTCGGCATTTTTATGTATTTTGGCTCAATTCCCTGGAAATTTTATGTTTGCTGGAGTTTTTCTTTGTGTCGCAAGAGAGGATGAAGTGTCAGGTTTTTTGGTTGGTTGTGATATGCTGACACGTGCTTAAATTACAAAGTATATTTTATTTCGTGAAGAATTTTTGAAGTACAGGAATGAAGAATTTGACTTTCATGAAGGAAAAAAAAAAACCTGGTAACTTTACAATGAAAGAAGTGGTTTTCGAAAATTGTGAAAGTTACTTTCAGCATTAATCAACCAATTTCCATGCTAAGCAAAATTCAACGAAATAGTCTCAAAATATATAAAAATCTCGATCTAGCCTTCGATTTGTGGTTGTGGGGATTGTGAATGGGACAGAATTTTTGCTGCACTGATTCAAAAATTGACAGCAATTTCGCTGTAATGATTTAAAAATTGACTGCACTTTTTTTCATTGATGGTTATTTAAAAATTATGGTTCAGATTTCAGGACAATATTCGTGTCAATTACAACGAACAGACGAAATGATGCATCTTTACGGTTTTCCATGTAACGATTAGCTCTAATAGCGCTCAGAGAACTTGTTTTTTAATAAATAATTTTTTTAATTAATTTGTAATCATATTACGAAATTTGTCATCCTTTAAAATATTAAAAAGCATACAAATGTACGTGATACTTATAATTTGGTGTGCAAATTAAAGTATTGTTTATTGTTCAGTCTGTCAGACTGATTTTAATAGAAACATAGTTGGGTAAAATAGTTGAATTTATGTCGCATTGAAGCAATGTAACGGGCTATTTGGAGACGGTCTAGCAAAAGTTTCGAGGACAACATTCTGTTCTCTGGAACTACGATCAGATGACGCGGTCAGTACCTGAGCTGATACTCCACTCTCCATGATATTAATATAGAAACAAAATGTTTAACTGTATTTCTACACGGTACCTGATAGAAAAACTGCCAATGGACCCCAAACAGATGTAATGGTCATGTTCTTACAACCAAAACTTTTAAAATAGCGTGAATGTGATATAAGAAAAGTAGCTGAAAATATTAAAGCGCTATTTAATGGTGTTATAGTTCCATTTTAAGATATTGGGCTTATTACTTCAGTTTTGGATAGTGGGTTAGAGTCAAACAAAAAAGAAATTCATTCATTGAAATAATTAAAAAATAAATTCCTTGTTTGGCGTTGATTTTTTAACTGTATTTTTTTGTTCATGAAAATTTAAATGGGAAAGGTCGTTGACATCAATTGCACAGAATGTGGAGTTGCACCACGATTAAAATAAAGCTTTCAAATATATCAGGTATTGCATAAATTATAATAAAAGGCCACTACTCCTATTTTAACAAGCACTTGTTTTAAGTGGCCCTTCAAATCGGTTTACATGTCAGTCCCCAGATTAGATTGGATAGCAAATACAAAAGCTGCCAAATCGGCGATTTTTTTTAAAGCGAAAATAAAATGTTTTTAATAGTACAAAAATTACAGTTCTTATTGCAATGGGATCTAATAAAAGCAAGAAACTTAATACGATAAGTAGTATAACAGATGATCACGCTCTGGTGATCATATGGCATGCATTTGTAATCATACAGCCTGCAAAAGTGTAAGTCCACCACTAAACTGCTCAACGCTCAAGTCTGAAAACAATTCCCTTGATTGATTAACAGTCTGATTTTATGTGTAATGGGTCCTGAACACATAGGGGCGTTGGAGGTAACAGTGGGGAAAGAGATGCTACAATATTACCTCCTAAAATGATTTTGGCCCGGTTTGAAGAGTAACGAATTAGCAACAGCAGGTTTGCGAGTTCGAATCTAACAAATACCGTCGTGTACACAGGGAGCTGGTGCACGTTAAATCTGCCCTGACATCAAATGTCCTCACGTCGGCGTGGCGTGGAGTTTGGAGAGTGGGGTGCCAGCTCAGGTGTTGCCTCGTTATCTGACCGTGGTTCAAAATTACGCGGTGTTGTCCTCGGATCTTTCTCTTGGGGGGATTGATCCCGTACCGTCGTCAGTAGCCCGCAGTGTTGCTCCAGTACAATATAACCTGATGAGAAGTAAGTGTAATACAGTTTAGCCAAAATTACTAATTATTCTAGCCCCCTTGAAATATTTTATGGAACGTGTATCTCCGAATAACCGATCCCAATTAATCTGTTGACGACAAAAGTTACGAGTCAAACGTTTTTTTACAAGATTCTATATTTGGCAGCATTAACGAATGGATCTGGCTCTGAAAGATACAATAAAAGGAGGCGTGTCTTTGTTACGATCCATACGATAAGGACTAAGGGATCCCCGTTTCCATGACAAAGGGTTCGCGCTCTAATCTTGTATGATGGATGAGCTCTTGTTATTTTATTTGCCCTTATTAGTTTTACGAGAACCTTGAAGGACTTATTAGTCAGAGATGATGCTTTTGTGGAACGTTTTCTCCGGAGGGGCCCGCTGTTGTCTCGCCCAATTTTTCAATTACGGCTATTTATGATCTTATGTGAACGGAATGATTGAAAGTGTCCATCTTACTTCATACCGCCTAAATATTGACCTTTACTAATAGAAGCGTTCCTCATGCATCTTTCGGTTTTATATTATCATTTAGTCTAGATTAAAGCGCGTTACATAGTTTTTTGTGTGAAAGATTTCAATGACAAAATGAAGTTTCTCGGATGAAGGAAATTTTTTTTATATCAAGTCTTAATGAAATCTTAAAAGTTATTACAGTACAAAGTCCCAAAAATACGGACGTCCGAAATCCAGAATTGTCCAAAATCCGGATGTTATGCTAACCTGTGTTTTTTTCTCACTTTTTTTTCTATCTTTCCGACAATTTTCAAATAACAAGGAGTTAAACCTGGATCCAATTGACGAAACAACGCAGAATAACGGACATGTTCAGAGTAAATACCACACAGAAAAATTAGAAGATTTGCAAGCAAAATTTGTTGCATGGTTTAAAAAATTTGTTTTCCTTTTTCAAAAGTTAATTATATTTATATATCTGCTATTTTACAATTGAACCGCGAAATTCGCGGGGCTCAGGTTGGATTAAGTTTTTTTTGACAAATAATGCAAATAAACCGAAATCCGTAATGGCCGAGGTCCGGAGGATTCCGGAGATTTTGGACTTTGTACTGTAATTCATTATCTGTAGATTCCAAAATTTACTATGGAAAATTTTTAAGTGCTAGATATATTAAATTTACACTAGGGGGCCCGCCCCCTGCTCGCTAACGCTCGCCAACCCCCGGAGGATTGCTTCGCAATCCGCATTGGATCGCTGCGCGAACCTAAGCTCGCTTCGCTCACATCAATGAAGACATGTGTCCTATCAGAAGGAATTGTTTACAAAATATGATATTCCAAAAAAATATTTTTCAAATATAAATTTTTTGCTGTTTTTCAGAAAAGGGTGGAGGGCGAGAGAAAAAAAATCTAAACCAATCAGAGCACGTTCAATTTTACTTCAAAACACGGTTTAATTCCAATCAGATAACGTCTTTAATCCTAATTTTCTTAATAGGGTTGCCATAAAAACAGCCAAAGGAAAGGTTACCACTTTGGCGAGAAAAAAAGACTGTCCCGTTTGCTACCACTCTACCCAGAAAAGATATATACAGTACCTCTGAAATCAGAATTCAAATGAAAACTTTGAGCCAATTTTGACTCGAAATGTGAGCGCTGATTTGGATATTGAATACCCAGCATGTTGTTTGTATGTACATTTACCCCTGCACTTGAGCCAACCACGCTTTTTCATTGAGTTTGTAGTCGAAAGTTGTAGTGCAAGCGTCTTGTTGAACTATAATTGTTGACCCTGAAAAGGACCTTTTTTTAAATGTCCCTGAAAAGATCCTCCGCTTTATTTGATTTCTATTATTAACTGCACAGCTCGACTAAAATTCATTTTTTTTCTCAATAAAATTTCATCCGATAACGCTATAAATTCAACTAGGGGGCCTGCCCCCTGCTCGCTAACGCTCGCCAACCCCCGGAGGATTGCTTCGCAATCCTCATTGGTTCGTTGCGCGAACCTATACTCGCTTCGCTCGCCTTAATGAAGACACGTGTCCTCTAGCAGAAGGGATTGTTTACAAAATATGTTACCAAAAAAATGTTTTTCAAACCTAAATTTGCTGTATTACAGAAAAAATATATACAGTATCTCTAAAATCAGATTTCAAATGAAAACTTTGTGCAAATTTTGACACGAAATGTGAGCGTTGCTTTGGAAATTGAATACCCAGCATGTTGTTTGTGTGTACATTTTCCCAGCGCTCAAACGACCCACACTTTTTCATTGAGTTTGTTGCCGAAAGTTGTAGTGCAAGCGTCTTGTTGAACTATAATTGTTGGCCCTGAAAAGGACCGTTTTTTAAATGGCCCTGAAAAGATCCTCCGCCTTCTTTGATTTCTGTTATAAACTAACTGCAACAGCTCATTAAAATTTCCCTTTTTTTTCAATAAAATTTCATCCGATAACGCTATAAATTCAATCGATGCGCGAGACTTCGCGATAAACAAACAATCGTACAGTGTTGCCAAAACGGAATTACAAATAACGTCTTTTTTTGCGTGCCACGTAAGAGAATTATATATATAGATTGAAGCGCGAGGCTTCGTGATAAGCAAACAATCGTACAATGTTGCCAAAACGCAATAACTAATAACGTCTTTTTTGCGTGCCACGTAAGAGAATTATATATATAGATACATTTATAAAAACTGTTCAGTTAATGAGTAACTTTGAAAATTATTTTAAATTACATTGAAGCGATTGCAGGAACTATAGAAGTGAAAGAAGGGTCACATAAAATCAATAGATGGACTGTACCAGCCATACAGATAATAAAATTTGTAAATTTTTGTTGATTTCGTATCTGCCGCATAGGTAAAAGTTTCCCAATTTAATGCAAAAACGATCTTTAGTTTGATGAAGCAATATTTTTTCCATAAAAAAAAGAACGTATAGAAATGATTAAATTTACCAGAACAGCTTGTTTTCGTGACACGCTTTTGTAAATTGCAAAAACTATAAATTTTATAAATTTCTCAGGTATGCCCGCCCATTCAGTCCTCCCATATAAGGCTCATCATGTGGAGTTTTCCACAATCTCCTCATAGCCAGTTTGTCCTGATTTGAAGCTTGAGCCATAAAACTCGAATAACCAACTAACACATTGCCTGTTTGTCCCTGTCAGCAATTTATCGTTGAAATAAAGTGAAGAAGTTGAACTACTGCAAAACTTGATCAAACACACATGATACACTCGGAAACAGTATCTTCAAGTTAGGTCATGTTTGTTGGTAGTTTTGGTTTCCTCTTCCATTCGTAGGCCGACAATATCTGTGTTCAGATAGCAAAATGTTATAAGTCATTTTTTTAATTTTTCGTGACAGCAATTTTAAGACTCAAGATTCAACATGTGGTTCTGTGGTTTTTGACTTTTTTCCATCTTTGTTTTCTCATAAACTGAAAGAAAAAGACTTACGACATTTTGCCATCTTCTAAACATTAACAAACCGGACTCCAGAATGGGACTTACTCAATTTTTTGGGGAAAGTGACTAACAACATTTTGCCATCTGAGCGTAGATATTGTCATCTGGAGTTAAGTATCATTTTCTTATACATGTAGTTTATAAAACTCTCATCTTAAATTACAATTTCCTGATGGGCACGGATGAACTGTGATCTTCATATTTATAAAATTCCATAGACGGGTTTCAGAGAGTTTATTGCTAAATCCTCCCGGTCAACATGAATAGCTACTTCCTTTAGATTAAAACAGTAACACATGTATGTAAAAATAGCTACAATAAAATCTGTAATTTAGCGAAAACTTCAAAAGTTGCTGTTTTGTATTGAAATCTCCAGTTTATACATATCGTAACAACATTCTCATGTTCTGTAGACGTATGAAAGATGGTTGAAGTTTTGTCTACCTAAACATACTATAACGTGAAGATGGGTTACACTGCTTTACACACTACTGTATTCCAAATAGTTAAATCTTGTAGTGGCTAAATTTTTTCACCTTATAAAATCTTTCTCCTTTTCTCGTTTGAGGTAGCCCGATCGGAAGAGTAACGGATTAGCAACAACAGGGTTGCGACTTCGAATCCAACCATTGACCGTCGTAAACAAAGGTGCTGGTACACGTTAAATATGCCGTGGCCTCAAAAGTCCTCACTTTGGAGTGGTGTGGACTCGGCTCAGGTGTTAACTTGTCATCTGACCATGGTTAAAAATTACGTGATGTTGTCCTCGTGTCTTTCCCTTGGGGGATTGATCCCGGACCGTCGTCAATAGCCCATTGTGTTGTTCTAGTACGACGTTAATTAAAATCCATATCCTACCTACCCTTTCCCGTATGTATCGAGTTAATGATTTGCATCTTGACACACGCTTATTAATCAGTCGAATAATAACCATTTTCTGTATACGATGGTAGACAAGAATAACGTCTTGTTGCAATAAGCTTCAAGCTAATCTTACACAATCAAATTTGAAGCAAGTTGTCATGAACTATAGAAACAAACTTTCCCTTCACATCTCGTAATTAATTCGTCAATTACTTCGTTACAGCAGCCGTAATTCAATAAACGAGTGGAAATGTCCTTCGGTAAATCCCCGCTTTTTCCTCATGCCTTTTAAACGTATGTGTAAGTTTCCTTTCCCCCATCCAACAAACCGACATTAGGGAATTAATAATGAACAACGCATGGTGGGGAGCAACCGGAAAACAGTTAAGGGTGGCAAGCGATAAAGCATGCATACGCTTTGGTGCGTGCCTCTTTTCACGTATGGGCTGTCATTAATTAGAGCTCCTGCTGATGAGCTACTGTGGCAGGAATTTGCTTCCGGTTAGGGCCAGGAGATAAGATTAATTAATAAAAATAACCGTATCTATATCAATATCATGCTTTGGTGCCTTCTGGATGAATGAAAAACACCTTCCCACTCTCCGATTCTTCTATGGAGAAAGATGGAAACAATCGATTTGAAGCCACAGCATCCCTTGCATGTAAAAGATAAACAACGTATGTTGGTTTTCCCCTGGCAATAGGAGAAATATATTGCGAGGATAGAAAAATACAGGAAAGGAATTTACTATGGAACTACTTTCCATCATTTGGAGACATTACTGTTGCCGGGAGTTTTTTTTTCTTTTTATTCTTTATTCCAGGGGTTGCAAGAAAGATTGATACTGAAATGGAACAGTCGTTTGCCACGGAAGCGAATTGTTTTACCTCACAATCATTTTGTTGGATGGAAATTGTATTGATTGTCTTTTACACCATTCCTGAAATGTTACATCTTCATCAACTGTGTTTGTTTGTTTGCAATGAAATAGTTTTATGTGTTGTATTTAAATGCGAGGCTGGTGATTTAATTTTTCGAAATATCGGTTAAATGTTAGGTTTAGTTCAAATTGTTAATAATTTACACATGAGGGAATTGACTTTTGACTGAAAAATAGGGATAGCTAATTCATTTCTCGGATTGTGCACTGATTTTTTTTGCAACTAAGTACAGTTTGTTGAGTTCTATAGTGTAAGAATATATTTGTTCAAGATGCTCCAAGCACAAGGCAAAGATCTTTAAGTAGTGTTCATGGGCAAAGACAGTTTTACTTATACTAAAGAAGAGAGAGATATATGCCCAAGGTACGTTAGATGAATATAACCTGCACCGCCTACAACTCTCAGGATGCTAGCACGGTTGGCTAATCACTGAGCCACAGCAGCCTCTGCAACTAAATCGGGTAAATCATAATTAAAAATGTACAATAACTTAGCAAGAAATTGTTCTTTATTGCAAGAATAAAGACATTTGTATAAAATTTAATTGGTACAAATGGAATTTAGTACTTCTTGTAACCAAATTGCCTTTTATTCTAGTAATCATTTCTCTGTTTTGATTTAATCTATAATTTAAATATTCAAATGGCAGATTGTAAATTAAAGAATTTTTGATGTAGCATATATAATTGACATTTTCGTTAGGTTCGAATCCCGGTATATGCATTGTTGTTCGCAGCAGTTCGGAATCTGAGTCGTACGTCCCGATCTAATTAGCCCATTTAGTAGCAAAAACTGATCGCAGATTAACCAAGCCATCATTTTAAGCATGGTGGACATTTATCACATTTCCTCTTGTTCTTGAAAACTATAATCCAGTTTCCCAAACTTTTCGCTCAACGCCCGCTTTTGAAAAACAATTTTTTCGACGTCACCCTTTGGGAAAACTCTCGTTTCCACTAACAGTAAATTACAAGTGTAGTTGTGCCTGTACGAGTTTGCATTACCACAAGATATTTATGTAGCTGCTGTGTGTAACTTGCAACATTTCAAAAAGCTAGTTTGAAAATAAAACTTGGAACTGATGTCATAAAGCTATTTAACATGAACCAAAACAGAAATTGTTCTTAAACTCACTAGATTTCTCGCTATTAGAGTGAATTAATACCAATCAAATCAGTTAGATTAAAAATAATCACTAATTAAAATTATGATCTAGATGTTGTTACCAACTTGCCCAATTTAGGCTCTACCTTCGTCATCAGCAACCTTAAATCTCAACTATCTGCTATTGGTTCCTATTTTTAATTCCCGAATTGGTGACAATACAGCACTGCAGTGCGTGTTTAAGTATGGTCGAGTAAAGAAGTGTTTACTTAAAACATTTTAAACGACATTTTTTAGCATCTTATTGCCCACTTTTGATCATCAACTCCCCCTATTTTAGATGAGTCTCCCATTGTCCTTCAAGATTCCTTTAGAGCCCACATTGAGTTGGTAGGTAGTTAATTAACGTCGCACTGGAGAAAGACAACGGGCTTTTGGCGGCGGTCCCTAAGGGAAAGATCTAAGGAACAAAGTGGTTCCCACCGAGTGTGTAGAGTCTTTTAATGGGAAAGGACAAAGCCAATTTTGAACTAAGAACAATTTTGAACCATGGTCAGATGACGAGAACAACACCTGAGCTGGCACTCCACCTTTCCAAACTTCTACACCCCGCCAACTTGAAGCCCACTTTGAGACTGTTTTTATCTGTCGTATGATTTTACAAGTCAAAAAGTTCCCGAGAGGCAACAAGGAAGCGGAAAAGGAAAAATCTCAATCACCAATTGGTCGCCATAAAACAATGGGGTTACCTTTTCCATAATTTTTCTCATCGGTGACGTGATACCGCCTAACCGACCAAAAAATTAGACCTGACCTTGCACAAGATGGCACGTTTGTTTGATGCGGATTCGTTTGCTGACGAGCGAGGATGGGGATCGAGATGGTCACGTGCGGAAACTTGTTTTTAGGCCAGACTTTGATGACGTGAGTATTGTTGTCCGTGAGTTCGAAGGGAGGATCAGAAGAACTGTACACAAAAGATGAGTAAAATGTATAAAAATAATCTCGCTCGTGTGAATATGAATAGCATGCTTCGAATTTCATCGTGGGATATCATCCGTGTGATCTCTGGTGACCCTCCCGAAGCACGGATCGGATATCATCTTTTCATTACTTTTGGGCGTTTAGGGTCAATTCTGCTGTTGCAGGCCAAGAAAAATTTGGTTTTGCAGAATTTTTTCGATTGGAGTTCATTTTTCTAGGAATCTCGTGAAACCATCTAACACTATCGCAGACCGCTTATTGTGACCCTTATTTACTTGATCTTCCGGGAAAATTTGCTATAAATATTAAGGATAGGGTCATTTGATCATAATCCAATACTGCATGTTTGCTATGATATCCTGACGTCTCATTACACATGGACCGCACAAGAACATAGACATGCTATAGAGCGGAAATGGAACTCATTATCACAGGATCTGGGAAAGCCTTACATATAGAACTTATGCACGTTGTGAGGCCTACATTGGTATCAGTGGCCAGCACATTACATACCAGATTTCTTGTAATAGAGCAAAAAGTATTGTTTTGCAATAACTAAAGCATACAATGATGTTCATCTAAGCATCGCTTTTTCATTTCTTATGTTCCCAATAGCACTACTAGGAATGCGGGTGTTCTAGTTTTACCCCACATTGTTTGTGGAATGTTTATTTGTCAATTGAAGTACTTCAGTAAAGGTATTTGTTGAAGAATTAATCTTGGATTATATTATCCTTACTTTTTGGATATATGTCTTGTCCACTTCTCAATGGAAATATTAACAACGTTTTTAATTTACATATTTTTGCAATTTGAGGGACTTTGTACTCTTTAGGGATTATTTGAATTTTAATGGAAGTAATGAACTAGCAATTGAAGCTTATTTTCTCTTCGGTCGCTTTTACTTAATACAAATATAACGTATACATTTTGAAATAAAAATAAATTGTATTTATACACACTGATATACAACAATTTTGAGAATACTGAGTGAGAGAGGTATTCGTATGCATGCGAAAATATTGGTAATTGCAAGCAGTTAAACATGTGTTTGCTTTCAGATATGTAAAAATTATGTTCTTGATCGAAAAGATGTAAAAATTTCTCGTTTATTAATAGAATGTATACTTTTCCTTCAATTAATTTGTAGGAATAATGTTTGCCTTAATCAATAAGTATATACATGGAATCTAGAATTTAGTTTCGTGTTTCCAAGTTCATCTTTGAAGGTATGTTTGTTAAAACATGCATATTATTTTGTTGACGAACGCAGAAAACTTTCGGTTATTTTCACAGGTCATTTAACGAGGAAGAGTTGTAAGTCTAAAGGCAGCAACTCATACCACAGGAGTTACGTTATAGATAAAACTAAACTGTATTTGTCAATTACAATAATTTTTTTTCGATTAATAAGATTTTTTTTAAACTTTCAGGTACAACAGAGCAATTCCATATGGCGCCTGAACGCAAAGTTCCGATTCAGAAATCTGATTTCCACGTTTTGGATGAAGAATTTCACTCGGTCCGAGGCCGCTTCGAATCCGAAATGAAGAAGATGGAGGAAGAAATGTCAAGGCTTCGCGCCAAGCTCCAGGACCAGGACCGAGGCTCTTTCAAGTCCAGTGCGTCTCTCCGCATGTCCACTACAGAAGAGTCCTCGTCCTCCCACAAGTCGGAAAACAGCTCTTGGATGGACGACTTAAACTCACCGCTCATTCAAAATGGCGATGATGGCAAGAGTCTCAAGTTACGATTCGACGTTAGCGATTACGCACCGGAGGAGATTCTCGTCAAAACCGTCGACAATAAACTGAAGGTAACGATAATAATAATTTAATCGATGAATCTAAATAGTTCATAAAATCAGGAATGAAAACTTTCGCGTTATCCACGAATTCAAATTTTGATTTAATTCCAATTTTCCAGAAAATTTCGGGAGTTGTCGTGGCTTAGTGGGTTAAAATAAGCGCACTAGCAACTACAGAGGAAATATCAAAATAGTGAGCGATGATAACCTTTTTACGTGTCTAGGATCACGTGACCAAAACTAGTAGTAACGTGACCCTTAGTGGATATTAAAATACTTATATAGGGTGGATATTAAAATGAATCGTATTAACCATATTGTCGGCAAAAGCGTGGAACCACGTAAGTCGGAAAAAATTTCGAGTTGATCATTAAACATATGCTGTAAAATCATCTGGATCTGAATAGTCCATTTTTAGTTTTTTCAACTAGATCGCATTTTTAATATACTATCTAGTTTGAAAAAACTAAAATATAGTTTTTATTACCAGAATCTTACCACATGCAGTTTAATTACGCTCTTTTTCGATAATCAATGAATTTTAATGGGCTCTGAATTGATCAACTAGGTACTTTTTATCTCACGCTTGCTCCAAGTTAGTAAAGTGACAGCTACTTCATTTGCCACACAAATCCTTTAAAAAATTATCAAATAATGCTTCACAAGGAATTCTAAGCCATGCATTCATTAGCTGTGTGTGTTTAGCATTCTTATACATTATTGATTACAGATATTCAAATTAAACTACTATCTATAAACATGTAGGTAGTGTGTTTGTTTTTCGCATTAAGCTATTCAATTATTCTAGGTCAATAAAAATTAGAATAGTTTAAATATCCCAATATTTAATCCTATTCCGATATTTTTCTAATTCATGGGATTCCAATTTGAATATGTATAGGTACATATTTATATTCCAATTTATAAAGAAAGGTACATATAATGAAGATCCTAATATCCCCGTAACTTCTATTGGTTATACAATTGTTTCAGTTCAATAAAAATGGAAATAACAATAGTGGGTGGGTGTTTGACATATTCATTGTGTGTTTGCCAGTTCTTTTTACACACTCTACTTATACCTTTGTAACTATCAGCTGCTTTATTTCTCCAACTGTGCTTCGTGCATACTCAGACAGCCATCTGTGGTCTGGAATATTCAAGTAGCTTTAATTTTAAACCAGGGCGTTCTTAACTCCGGCTTCGTTTTAAAATAGCTCTGACCTTCATCAAATTATTCATCAACCTGCCGCACCGGTAGAGTTTTGCTTTGGTTTCGCTTCGTTGAACTTCAAAATAGATTTTGAGCGTGCGTGTTTAATGTTCAAACATCACTTTCCCCTACACTTAAGGCTTTTAGTTATTTTTCCTGTTTATTATATTTTCCTCTTCACTCTCTTCTGCTTGCTGCTCTTATTTTACAAAACAGAATACTACAGATAAAGATTTCACAGTGAAAGTTTTTTCAGTACCTTGGAACACAGTGGACAAAACCAATTACTGAAAAATGCATTGCGTATAAACAATTCGCATAGGTTAATTAAAACATTGGCTACAACAGTTCAATCTGGTTATGTAATTCGGAAAAATAAAGAATTTGTGTGCTTTTGATCAACTGCCTAAGAAAACTGTATTAGTTATGCTGTGCCTATTGTTTTCAAATCCGGTTGTTTCAATTCCATGCTCGGGTCTCTGTTTAATAGGGTTTTATTACGATGTAAACCGTTTTTTTCGTAACACGATTCTCTGAAAGATTTTGTGAGGTTATTGAACTGTAGAATCGGAAGAATAGGTGCGTAAATAATTTGGAGCTTTATTAACTTTTCTAATGAAAATGATTAATTTTTCTTTTAAAACTATGAAAATATTGTACGTATGAAAACGTGTTTTATTGCTCAAGGGGTCAAGACTATAGACCAACTCTGGTCTAGTGTCTTGGGCTTGGTTTAATAGCGATGTGTAGCCAAGCTGCGCCAAACAACGTCAAGTAAGGGAAGCAGCTGAAGGCGAGAGAAGAGTTCTGTGCTCAGATGGCAAAATGTTATGTCACTTTTCCCAAAAAATTGAGTAATTCCCATCCTGGACTCTTTTTTTATAAATGTTTAGAAGCTGGCAAAATGTCGCAAGTCTTTTTCTTTCTGTTTATTAGAAAACAAAGGTTGGAAAATTGTAATAAATCAAAAACCACAGGACCACATGTTGAATCTTGAATCTTAAAATTGCTGTCACGAAAAATTAAAATAAGTGACTAATAACATTTTGCCATCTGAACACAGAATTCATCGAAGAAGAAATAGTTTTGTAGATAAGAAGTAACCTTTCTCTGGAAATTCATATTTTGGAAATTTTTGTGAACAGTTCTTTATTAATCTTTTTCCATCTTGGCCTTCTCTTTGCAATAACTAGTTTCTCTTTGAACCAAACTTATCCCCAATAACGGGTTTCGTTGGAAAACATTATTTCGCTAAAGGGAAGTATTTTTGCGTTAGATATTTTACATTTCTACTTATGATACAAAAGATTTGGATACATTTAATTTAATTTGCCTTTTTTTCATCAGTGCAGATAATTTAAGTCTTTCCACCACTCGTTGAGTGATGTTGAACTATCGAATATGTAAAAATTCTGTTTTAATATTCACTACCATACTGTTACATTGGACAGATTGCGTCCGGTGGCTAATCCTCGAATTTGTTGCTGGCTTAGAAGGTTAGAAATCAGGGTGGGCAAAAATCCGGATTTTAGTGGGTTTTTCTGGGTATTTGTAAATACTTGTATAATATTGTTCGAATTTCTTGTCTTTTTATGTTTGACATATGAAAATATAAATTTCCTTCATTTTTTTATACAAAAATAGCAAAGTTTGGTTGAATAGTTTTATGTCCTAAAGCCAATGGCGTAGCAAAAAAATTTCCTTTTGGGGAGTGCAGAACGTATTGTGATCGCGTATTTCTTTAGGGTTTGAGGTTTTTCTTTTTTTCTCTTTGCCTCTCTCTCTCTCTCTCTCTCTCTCTCTCTCTCTCTCTCTCTCTCTCTCTCTCTCTCTCTCTAGGACCCCCTCCTCGCTACTGGAAAGCTTGTTAAAGATAATGCACATAAACAAAACTGGCAGGTTCATCCAATAATTTTGGCAGGCAAAGGGATAGATATGTGTCATAGTGTGTTGGAATAAAAGTTTGATCTAAAAATGTAGTCTTTCATACATTTATTAAACATTTCTTTGACTTCATTGAGCTATATATTTTTTTTACAAGCTATGGTTTAATTTGTATACACATTTTTGGTAATGCCTGGTAATGTAACAGATTTATTAGCAGCAAAAATGTCTAAAGCAAGTTATAAAATAGATAGAAATGTGTGTGTGTGCTTTTCAAGTCAAATTATAAGCAATAACACAAAAATGTAACATTTTAGAAACTGTTGTATAATCCTTCAATTTGTATAAATTATTATAATTTATAAATATATTGTATATAAATTATTATAATTTTAATATATTACAAATCTTGTACAAAAACCCACTTTTAGCAAAAATCCAGCGGGTGTTTCTGGGCTGTGCCCAATCTGCCATCTCTGCCCAATCAATCATCATCACTTT
This sequence comes from Metellina segmentata, assembly GCA_947359465.1. Classification (NCBI taxonomy): domain Eukaryota; kingdom Metazoa; phylum Arthropoda; class Arachnida; order Araneae; family Tetragnathidae; genus Metellina; species Metellina segmentata. Next base: position 67,337,105 of record OX375879.1, on the reverse strand, counting down.
TCAAATCTCATTTGAAACGGCTTTTTTGATTTGTTAAAACTTTCTTTCCCCCATTCTATTTTATTTATTGTTTAACATCGATCGATGACATTTTTAATTTTCCTGTATGATATTTTTGAAACTGTAGTTACCCAAAATTCTTTTATTCAAATTTAAAAATACGAACGTTGCACTTACTTTGGTCCTTTACCCATTTTTTTCAAAACATTCGAAAGATTTTATAGCCATCTTCATCTTTCTAAATTTTAAAAACAGTCATAAATTTAGAATTCAAATCTCCCATGAATGATAGTACTTTTCTGTTATTACGAATTTTCTATTGTTTGTGAATTTTCAAAAGCTGGAAAATTTTTAAGCGAATATACACAGGTAAATAAAATTGATAACTTAATAAACATATCGAGTCACATTTTTATTTCTATTTTTAATCTTGCCTTCACGATTGACAGAAGAACGGTTTCGAACGGCTTAGTTGTGCGTTTTTGTTGCTATTTATTTCTATACTGATTCTTATTACGGAATATTTCATTTTGTGAAAACGGATTGCACAACTTTAATTTTTTTTTCTTTTTCGGATTTCTACTTCAAATTTGCATGCATAAAATACTGATTAAACGGGCACATAACTTGAGTAAATATGCCGTGTGTTTAATCTACAATATGATATGGTTAAAACACTGTGAAATTACTTTAATTTAAATCCATACTTTTGCGAAAAGTGGGTAGGTAGATGAATTTGCGTCGCCCTGGAGCAACACGTCTATTATTTAAGCGAAACTTTACGCGTTATTAACAAGAATGCAACAATTCAGTTTATTCTCCATCGCTTAGCAAAATTTCCTTATTATAGTTATTTTACAGTCGAAATATACTTATGCTCCTCGATTTTTAACATGTTAACTATAAAATTGTTGATTCGGCATCGTTTGAAGATAAATTGTTCTCCCTAAATCCTGATGGAATCAAATTTTGAACATCCCGGAAATATTCAGAAAAATGTCAAATCCGGCATTTCGTAGAGGTGCCAACCTGCGATGGATGTTTTCAGTAGTACCGAAGGAAAAAATTCGTAGTTTTACGAATTTTTCAGCAGTCAATTAAAAATTTAAGAAATCAGCTTTAATAACGCGCATATATCATTAATTCAATTATTTACTTACAAATTTGAGACACATGTGCTGCACATTATATTATTTATTTATTATTTGTCAGGAATATCATACATGAATACACATATATAAAACCAATAATTATGTATGAATGAATTATATTGAAAAACATTTAATAATTAAATTAGCACTCGCTCCCATTTACCAAAAATAACATTATAATAATGAAAACAAATACAGAAATATGTAAATTAATTAATGTGTTGTGAAAAATAAATACATTCGAATTTTGCAGTAGAAATAATAATCGATTCCGTAATTCGTAGTACCCGATTCACTTCCGTTAGAAACTACGGATAATCCGTAGAAGTTGGCCTCTCTTATTTCGACATGTCACTGATCACTCTGTCTTGGTGGATATTTTTATAGTATCGGAGATTTCCCTGACCCTTACATCATGCTCTTTGTATTTCACGAGGAAATTGATCGGTACCATCTCTTCCGCTGCACTGCACCGCTCTCTTCAACCCTAGACTTTATGATCAATACTTAGAGGCTAAGGGCCGGTTGGGATTATAGACTTTTCTCCATCTTACAGCTTTGTTCTGTTCTCATTTTGCTTGTGTATTTTTTGGCTATTTGTTCTATTGCAACCCACCATTGAAAATAAAAAAGAATCAAAGGAAACTTTGCTATAGTTTTTATTTCCTTTTTGGTGATTTGATGTCTGCTATCGAAGCAATGTGCGTTTGGCCATCACGATTCCATAACAACCGATTTAAAATTCTAGTCGTGTCTAATTATTTTTTTAAAGTAGAGGAAAGGAGGAATAAGGCACGAAATTTCTTTAAGTAATTGACGTAGACGGTTCTTCTTCCTTATGCTCCGCGTCTGGTAATGAAACGTTGCTAAACGTAATATTCCCGAATGATGAAATTTGCTAAAACGATTGGAAATTTAATAAGCTTCTCCGAGTGATTAATTTGTAGTTTCTATTATTGTGGATGACTCGGGTACAAAGTATCTACGAGCTATTGTAAGTTTGGAAAAAAATGCCTTCAGTGTTTATTAAACATTCTTAGTAAGTAAATAATAACAATAGAAAGGCTTCGAGAGATTGATTAAAATTAATCCCAAGCTCAAATAGCTACTTTGTTTCTTTACTTTTATCCAATTTCCGTAAACATGAAGCGAGATACCAAATTTAATTGTATTAATTGTAATTAAAGTAATTAATTAATTGTAAATTTAATTTAATTGTGTATAATTTTGTATTCTTTTATGTTTAAGATTCAACTGTCAAATTATAATTTTGAGAGATTTTCTGGTTTGTTTCAAGTATTTTATATAATTTGCACCACACTCATCAAAGACCCAAATCTACAAAATTGTTGTTTCGAGTAAGACGTCAATTTGAAAGGGTATTTATCGCGCAGCTACAGACGATCCACCAAATCTTACGCGATCGCCTCAATCATCGAATATATCGTCTCATTTCTTCCTATGTTTAGGCTTTATAGACCAATACCCATATTTAGACTAACTGTACCGAGCACGAGACATACAGCATCAAACAATGAATACACAGACGAAAAGTTTCACTGAATCAGATGAGAGAAATACAACAAGGGTAAATTACATGAATCCAATCTGTGAAGACTATAACACGCAGGTAGATAGCGTAGTGGGCGAATCCACTGAGCCACAATGGCTCTCTTTGTTCCTCTGGAACTGCGTTAAGAAGAGTGTTTGTAGAATTATAAAATAAACAGAATGTTAATCGAATTGAAAAAACGCATTACTGCAGCTACCTTTCAAGCTGTCTACTGTAATGTGGGCTACCATTCACGGAGGACGTCCAGTATTTGCAAAGGATATAAAAGACTTCGTGTATTTTCGATTCCATGAAATAGGCTGCCCCAATCCCTTTCCTTTACAACGTAGCGGTACTCTTTATACCCCGAACATCACACGACTATCCTTGTGTATTGAACTATTGAAGAATGACTTCCCACAAAAAATCATCAGTAAAATTCTATTTTGACTATCACCAATGAATTATTTACTTCTTGCTTTCTTCATGTTATACTCTGTTCATTTCCAGGTGAGTGCCAAACACGAGGAGAAGACGCCCAACAAGACAGTCTACAGGGAATACAATCGAGAGTTCATGCTTCCCGTGGGCACGAATCCGGAACTCATCAAGTCCTCGCTCTCGAAGGATGGAGTCCTTACCATCGATGCCCCCTTGCCGGCCATCCAGTCCTTCTATGAACGCACGATACCCATCGATAAATGCTAGACTGCTTGTGTTTGACCTTCATTGTTTTCATTCAGTAGTGACAGCATAGTATGATGATGGCTGTTCGTTGTTGTACGTATTGCTTTTGTAGCAGGACTGTGTGGAGAGCTCTATGCAGGATGGGATGCCCGATTCAGTTTCCTCGGTTTTTCATAGTACCATTCTATTTGCTATCAGATTGTTACTGGTAATGGTGCTACTATTTAGTATACCATTGTAAGGGATCTCAAGAAATATGAATTCAAAACGTATTGCTTTGAAAAATGCTTTGAGTTGAGATACAAGCTATTTTATACCCGGCTACAAATTTTTAGTGGGTAGGCTTGGTGGCTTAGGATTTTTCTATTTCATATAAACGTAACCCCCCTTCTGCATTACATTTCTCGAAATACAATGCATTATAAAATGACAGTTCAGCGCTTGAATTGAACAGCATGTGGTTCAGTATATGAAATCCAGATTTTCGAAGATTCTGTTGAATTTTTGGCGATATACGTCGCTGGAAACGTTAAAAATTGTTCGATATTATTATGTTTCACTTAGCTACAAACGTGACCCACTCCTCTCTGACTCACCGAAAGTTTTAGAGCCCCAAAAAGGGATTCGGGAAAAGACGCATTATAATTTACAGGATCCAGCTAGGTCCTTGACCAGTTTAATTAATTGAAGATAAGAACTTCATCGAGGAAAAAAATTAGATAAAACCTTCGTTTCAAAACAAAGGAGATCACCAAGTACCATTGACTTTTGAATAGCAGTGAGTATATCCAGGAAAGCAGATATATTGCATGATAGTAACATTTGGAATCTTAGTCCGGTAATCCAGAAGAATACTGTGGCCTTTTTCAATATCTCTCTATATTAAAAAAAAGTTACCGCCGCCGCCGCCGCCGCCGCCGAAGAATTGAAATTTTTGTTGTTTAGCTCCATTCTTAGACGGTTTCCCGAGAAAGTACTGATCGGAAAAATATGAAATTAACATGCTTTGTTCTTCATCGTATTCCCTGGATAATTATTAAGATTTTTTTCCGATGCAGCTATTAGTTTAGGTTTTATTAAGTGTTAAAGTTGAAGAAGTGAAATTTCTTCCGCGAGTGAGCAAAACACATTCAAAATTTCAGTCTTTAGTCGTGAGTTTTTTTTTAAGAGTACCTCTCAACGTAAATTTTTGCAGCTCGTCGAGTTTTTTTTGAAATTTAAATGTGGTTCTTGATAATATTTTTTTGAAATTCGGGAAAAATCGGGACATTTTTGTTACTTTTTTTTAAAACTGCCGTATCTATATCTAATTACTATTAGTTTTTAATTTTTAAAATATAGCAGTATACCTCAGAATATACTCTTTCTTACGGTACTATTATTTTTGAAATCGGTTAATAATTAAATTGGATGCGATCAAAAGTTCGTCATACAAAATTCGGAATCTTTGGATATTTTCGCTACTTATTGTTAAAACCGTTTTGTCTACGGCAAAAGCCATTATTTTTTAAATTTGAAAACATCACTGAATACATTACATTACACTCTTTCTTATGGTACAATTATTTTTCAAATTGGTTAATAAATAAAATCGATGCAAATAAAAGTGGGTCATACAATTTTCGGAACTTTCAGATCGTAACTTCCGATACAAAACTAAAATGGTCATATCTGTATAGTATTACTGTTAATTTTTAATTTTAAAAATATTGCAGTATACCTCAGAATATACTCTTTCTTACGGTACAATTATTTTTAAAATTGGTTCATAAATAAATTCGATGCAATCAAAAGTTGGTGACACAAATTTCGTATTTTTCAGTTCGCATAGCTGCTTCCGAAAGCAGTAGTGGGTTACACTTTTGACTATCGGGTTTGCCAGATATCAAATTTATCGTAGCAACAATTGCCATAAAAACGATTTCTTTTTATTTGGCGAGGAAAAAGGCTCGCTTTTTTCCCTCTGTTTTCAAGACAGTTTACCGACAAAGTACAGATCGTAAAGTTTGGATATTAACAATGTTTAGTTAAAATTGTACAGGGAACAAGATGCAGAAGATTTTTTACTGATGCGGCTATTAGTTTAGGGTGCATTAAGTGTTAAAGCAAAAAAAAGTTAAATCACTTGCGAAAGAAGTATTGGTTTGAGAAAGCAAACCAAACGGATTGCGTAGCAATCCCCGGGGTCGGCGAGCGTAAGAGAGACGCAGCGAAGCCCTCGCTGTGACGTCATGAACCGGAAAGTGAAATCAGCATAATACGAATTATTCAGATAGTTTCACTCTGTGAAAGTAATGTTGGTTTGCGAAGCAAACCAAATGGTATCTGTGACAGGAGTGTTGGTTTGCGAAGCAAACCAAATGGGATTGCGCAGCAATCCCCGGGGGTTGGCGAGCGTAAGCGAGCAGGGGGCGGAGCCCCCTAGTTGTATAAAAAATTGGAATACTGCTAACGTTTGTTTTTTACGCGTAATTTTTCAGTTAGTAAGTTTATCAGTGAACACCCTGAAGTATCGAAATGTAAAACATCTGATATATCTTAAATGGAATACTTGCAAAAATCAATCATTATAAATTTTTAAAGATCCGATTTTGATATATATTGTAAAATTTAATGCGTAATTTCTTTTTATTTTTGATCCAAAATAAAACAGCCATTTTAACTGTTTCTCGGAACGCAGCTAGCATATAAGAGTAAAATATGAAAATTAGTTGTTTAATATGTTCTAGTTTTCCTATAAGACAATCAATATTGGTATATTTTTGCAAAGGCACTTCACAGAGTCCTGTGTTGTTTGTGATTTAATAATTTATTTTTTTCATTCAAGAGAATTTTGTATGCTCTATGCGCGATTCATTTGTCATGTAGTCCTTATGTTTCATCGGTATAGTTGTAATATTATTGCCAACATTCCTCTCTGAAGCATTGAATTGAATCTTCATACTACTTTTAGCATTTTGTGGATTTTCATCACTTGCTGAGCTTACTGCTAGTTTTGAAAGAAGCTCCTTCGGGAACCTTTTTGATGTATTATGTATATAATATATGGATGCAAAATATATATATTTCAGATTATATTTGAGAATTTGGATGGAAATAAATATCTATGTGAATTCCACTACTCATCATAAAATCAAGGATGTTGTGTTTTGTTTTATTTTCTTGTAATTCATGGTTTGAAAAATAAAACTAGAATAACTATGACAATAATGCTGTTCGATTTATGAATTTTAGAAGCCTCTTACATGTTCTTTCGATACTTTATATCAGTGGTGGCCAACTTTTTACATACTATGCGTCCTTTTTTTCCACATACGAGTTCAGATCCGCCATACAACTCGAGTACCATTTCTACTTTCTTACGTTGATGGTAGGGGTTTGAAAAGAGAGATAGGGGTAGGATTTGCTTTGCTTAGGGGATTAAAAGAGATAATCAATCTCACAACTAAATTAATTCACTTACGCCAGTTCAAAAGACACACGTTTATAGGAGTACCTACACTGAATAGCAATTGAATTAGGGATACCTGTCTAGTAGCGCGTAGCACTACCTTTTGCTGAGATTACGGCGGCGATTCGTCTTGACATGGAATCGACAAGACACTGGAAGCGATGGTAAGCCATACGTATCCACAACTCCTGCACAATATAACACAATTCGCGAAGATTAGATGGAAGGTGGTCTGTCTCGTACATATCTCAATTCCATACCAGATGTGCTCGATTGGATTGAAGTCAGGTGAACTTGATGGTCAAGAAAGCACGTGTTCCGAGATGGAGAGATCCATTCTTCGGGCCCCGACTATTTGCCCACGATCAAATGCACTTAGATCCACACTCTTACCCATACTGCTTCTGAATATTACTGATACCGTGAGCAGAACTCCTTACCTTTTGAAACAGCTGCTTATGTCATTTGCAAGCCGCTTCCAGGCCTGAGTACATTTGATAATTCAAGCTATCCCTAATTCAATTGCTCTTCAGTGTATATACAGTAGTGAGGGATGATCTCTGTCGTGGACCCCGCTAATGGTGCTACAACTATTGAAGAGTCCTTTGGTGGATGCAACTCTGGAACACAGTTGTCGGATGTGGCGAGATAGAGCTAAAGTTGTGGAACTTGGAGTTGTCTGTTCGTTACTCGCTGGGAGTCCCCTGGCATATCCTTAATAACCTTTTTAGTAAAATTATGTTTAAAAACAGATTATTACAGCACATCTGCCTATATAACTTGCTTTAATGAGACTTATGAGCCTGTTTCGATTTCACTGAGAGCATTTTTAAAATTTGATTCAGTCATTCATGGCTTAGTTTAGCTCTTAATAAATTTCATGGATGAAAATACTTGTTTAAATCTGTATGTCGTTCCGAAACGACAAACATAATGTTTTGCAAAATTTCTTAGTTCTGGGAAATTTTTACAGGGCTTACTTTCTGGCGTTTAAGTAATCACGTCAGAAGCTCATTAAGTATCATTTTCAATTAGGAATTTGTTTTTAAATCAATAAGTTCCATGTGTATATTACTAGGCGTTTTCATTACGTTTTGTTTACTAAGTGAAAATGGGTTTTTAAATGCGAGCATGCAGTTTTCTTCTTTAGCCAAATCATGAAAACGACTTTCATATGACTCTTGCAATAACTTGAATTTTTTTTACATATTTGGTCAAATTGCTATTGTCCGCAGCACATTCACTCTGATCTTTCAAGTGTGGAAATTGACTCAAATCCTGATTTTGTAACTGAGTGGTGAACAGTTTAAATTTTATTTTAAATGAATTAACGCTATTTACTAAGCTAGGAAATAATTTATTCTTGCCTTGTAGTTTCGAATTAAAATCTCTGATATGGCTAGTAACGTCAACTAAAAATGCCAAATCAAATAGCCAGTTGATATCAAGTAATAGGGTTCTTTCATCAGGTAGTTCATTTTCCTTTTTTAAAATATTACAAATAGCATTTTTCAATCTCCAATATCTACTCAGAACCTGTCATCTAGAAAGCCAGCGCATCTCACAATGCAAGACAAGTTCACCATATTCCAAGTCTAATAATTCACAATATTCTCGTTTGTTTAATGCTCTTGCTCTGATTTTATTCGCACATTTCACAACAGATAACATCACATGCTGCATTTTTAAAGTTTTTCCATATAGTGGCTCTTGGTGTATAATGCAGTGATATTTTAGTTTATGACGACTAAAAATTTTTTACAAGAGACGTTGTAGTGCCATTGATTTTACCTATCATTGACGGCACTCCGTCAGTGCACGCTCTGATGAGTTTACTATCTAATTTTGATTTTCTAGGAATGATTTTACTTTTTCAAATATATCTGGTTCTCTTGTTTTATCATGCAATGACTCCAGACTGGCAAGCTCTTCAAGTGCATTACATTTATCATCATTTGCTCTTAAAAAATGCATAACTGTGCTACATCACATGTCCGCTGATTCATCCAAAGCTATAAAAAAGAAAGTACAAGAATGGACAAGGTCTTGCAGTTGTTGAGATACATTCTGAGAGAGTTCCTCGTTACGTCTCGTGACTGTCTGCCTAGCAATTACGTCAGTTTTCCTTTCAAAACCTTTATTACCAAGATGACCTGAAAATATTTGGTAATGGTAATTTTTAATTAACGTCGTACTAGAGCAACACAGTGGGCTATTGACGAAGGTCCGTGATCAATCCCCTAAGGGAAAGATCGAAGACAACACCACGCTGTTTTGAACCACTGTCAGATGACGAGGCAACACCTGAGCTGATACGCCACTCTCAAACTTCCACACCAACCCAACGTGAGGACTTTCGGTCACGACAGATTTAAGGTGCACCAGCCGCCCCTGCACCATACGCTTTCAAACATCCGTGCACTTATCTGGATTCGAACCAGGAACCTTCCGATGCAAATATTTAGAGACAGGTCTTCACAATTTCTTTTCTCTCAGAAAAAGGTTTATTTTTTTTCGCCAATAATGCTGAAGCACTTTTATAGGACGTTTCTGTCATCACCACGTCTTCGCAACTTTAACAACAAAAATTTGTCTTATGATTTCTTCCTTTTTTTAAGTCACGTATATTCTTTTCGTAACTCACACCCAAGAACGAGCTTTATTTCCCCTTCTATGTTAGTCTGATGCTATCTTTTATAGTGTCAATTAAGATCATGTCTTCTATTATGTGAAAGAGCACTTTCATAAACAATGCAAAACGGTTTTCTTGATGAATTTGCTATAAAGAACTCATTTTCCCACTGTTCAATAAATTTACACTTATTATCACATTCTGCGCTTCTTTTGCATTGTGATGGATAATAGGAATGTAAAAACACAGAAAAGTATAAAAGTCTAAATGTTGAAAAAGAACAAACAGATTACATAGACGTCATATCACACAGAAAATTGCCAACTGTCAAAACATTGTGACAAACTGATGAGTAGAAGGCTGTATGATTTGAATTGAGAGTACTCTGGTGTTGAAAATATACAGATGGATTCAGTTATCCTACTTCAAAAGAATAAATGGACGCAAGGATACAATGCGCCACTTGTAATCATACATTGAGCCACAGGTTGGCCATCCAAGCTTTACATATATTAAAGTACTTCGCTCACTGCTTTCGAATTGTAACAATGTTGAAAAGACCGTACCGAAAACCAGGACATCACAGCTTCCTATATATTTTGTGAAAAAAGTATATATATATATATATATTATATATATATATATATAATATACAAAAAAACAGTTATATAACACACACAAAATAACAAAAATTGTAACAAAAAATAACCAAACAGCCGGGGTGCATTAACCAGAAACCGAAACTCAATACTACCCATGCAAGCGCGCTGAAGCTGCAGACATAGCACGGTAAGCAATATAATTTCAAGAACACTAGAATTTCCAAAAAAATTCCAATAAAAGTCTTAAAAAATGATAAAAAAAATGAAGAAATGTTGGTGGATCAGGGCGTCATCGGGGAGGAGCCTGGCCCAAACAACATAAAATGGTGTTTTCTACATATGAGCAGCATAAGGCTGAAAAAATTGCTCATACACTCTCCCAAACACCACCAAAAAGCAAAACAAAACAAAATACCAAAACAGAGCAGGAACAAAACGAAATGAAACCCGAAGCCGCAGACTTTTATTGGAATTTCTTTTGGAAATTCTTGTGTTCTTGAAATTATATATATAGTCGAGCAACACACTATGGGCTATTGGCGATGTTCCAGGATAGGACACCACCTCATAATTTTGATCCACTGTCAAATGATTGGTAGAAAAGGATCAATGGCTGAATTCGGCTGATTTTTTGTAAGTTTTTCGACAATCATTTCAAGGGAATAAAAGTTACTAATCGAAATACGGGCCAATGTTCTGCCAGTACTTTCTGAAAGAATCAAAACACTTCAGAGTTTGTTACTCAGCGCTGTATTAAAAATATATCAACGTTACATAATGAACTGTCCTCAAACACTTACGAAATAAAGACTGGCCTGGTTTTTTTTACAAGGTAAGGAAATAAAATTAATACACGATTAGAATGTCTAAAAACATTTCTAAGTATTTTTAAAGTGAACTAAAGAGCACATAAATAGTTTTTTTTAAAAATCTCATGTCTTCTTTTTTTAAAAAAAATATCGTCTTCTTAAATTATTTTATATTTGGTTATCGAATATAGATGTTACAGCCCCTCAACTTATCATTATGGGTAACAGCTAACTTCAAAATATACACTCAATCGTTCTGGCAATTTGCCTTGTCCTGTAATGAGGTCATCCGAGACCTGTCGCTGTGTTCTTGACAAGTACTAGACACACCCTTGAGGTGCGTAAATCATGCCTTAAACCCTTGATGTACACTTTTCAGAACTGGAGCGTCTCAACACCTACACTTTTTTCAAATAGTTTCCTTAATGCCAGCCTTTACGTGTTGCAAGTAAATAAATTGCAGCGCACTTTCAATTACCCACTTTCTCATCACACAATCCCCCGTTTATGTGACTGCACGTATAAATCGCGTCTACGAAAATAGACACCTTTTGAAAGTGACTCAGTTTTCTAGAAGCTCTTGCTTGTTCTGAGAAGAACCCTACATTTCTTCAGCCTAAAAAGACGGTCTGTTTGTTTGAAAATAAAGCAAAAATATGGACCTGGGAAGATTATGAGTATTGTTTTTGCAGTGGAACATTTATAACGATTCCCTTTTCCTTCTATACACATGACATATGTTTTTCTTATGTCATATAACACGTATAAATAGCGAATATTAACTTTTGTTTCAGATTCAACACTGACTAACGAGCCTGTTAAATCAGTGTTGGTTTGATGAATTGTATTGAATGTGTGAAATATATATGAGCCAAATATTATATGGTTGGTTGGGTTTCATGATGTAAGGGTCATATTTGGTCAAACTGTGCCAAACGTAAGACGGACAACTCAAGTTATGGACATACACTTTCGAGGAAAGTTTTACTATCAAGAGAAAATTCATCCATACAGAAATCGAATCTGCGCCATCTAAACTTGCAGGTTAGTTGTTTAAGGAGGATTTTATGTCGCAAGGAGCATATTTGGCCAAACACCATACAAGTCAAACAAAAGACATCCTCACGAAAAGAATGTTTTACTGACAAAGAGGAGAAATATACATCCATAGATGAATCGAATTAGCGCCGACTACAACTCGCAGATTTCAAGCAAATACCACCAAATCCACTAAGTCATATATGGTGACCTGTCAGTATTGGTTATAAGATCAGCTCAGTGGTCCAGAAAAATCAGACCATACAAGCGGGGTGACCATATATGCCGAACAATGCTACACTATTTAATTTTGGCTGGATTGTGTTCACTTATCAGAATACAGTGCTCCCAAACAAATAATTACACTTTTTAAAACATTTAAAAAATTAATTCGCTACGTAAAAACTACAGTAAGAAATATGCAATATTTTTTTAGAGAAATTTATTAGTTTACCTTACCAATCTAAGTACAGAACGCATACGTACGTGCATCCATGTTCACTTACATCTACTATTATATAAGGAAGTGTTTGTTTTTCTATTTTTCGTTATCATTGTCCTGACAAATCTACGGCATTTACAGTAATGGGTTTGGGCACACAGGTAGTCCAAATTTTTTGCAATTTGTGGGTGGCGGCAAATTTTATTATTGTTTTCTTTGGTAGGGCAACAACATAAAAGAGAGCAGATTCTAAATTTTTTTTTTCGTTTCCGCTTTCATTTTGCGCTGATGAACAATTTGTCAGCAGAGTAAAAAAATAAATAAAATTTGTGTCATAAATGAACGTTCTTATTCGTCACGTATGATCCCAATGAAACAAAATTTTCCTTTACTCTTTTCGTCTCAATTTCAAGGTACTTTTCAAACAGGGAGAGATAACTTCAACCAATAAAAAGACAGATGTCCATCTGTTTGCTTGGGGAGGAAGAGAACTATGGGATGGGGGAGGTTCCGCCAACGATGATTCAACTCAAAAGCGAAGGGAGGGGGGGGGGGAAGGGAAGTAAAGGCGTATATTCAGGTCCTCTCCGGGGTCGCAAAGACTTTTTTCTTGTGGTCATTCTCTATGTGTCTCGCCGCCTCAAGAAATGTTACAACAATTACTATTCTTCAACAAAAAAAAAAAAAAAAAAAAAAAAAAAAAAAACGTCATAATTGATAACCAGGAAAATAAAATGACTATATATAAACGGTGCGCTTTAACACATGTTCCCTATTAAGTTAGACGGGACCTTAGAAAACTGACCATACAAGCGGGGTGACCTTATAAAGAGGGTGACCATATAGCCGGTACTGACTATATATATAGAATATGACTATATATCAGAACGTCATAAGAACAAACCCTTGTTATTATGGATCAACACAACACATAAACATTATTTTCACAAACGTGTGTGGGAATACAGTAATACATCTTGAAATTTATATTTTCAGAATGCTAATGTGTTCTCTCATAATCAATACAGAATTCATAATTGTCATTTCCCAAATATTTCAAAAAATTTCCAAATTCAAAAATATTTGCTATTTTATAGGAATGAAAACAAATAAGGATAAAACAAGATCTTATCAAAACTGCCCTGAAACTGAACTCATCTCGATGCACTGGAGGTTTTGTAGAATATAGATTAATTTCCTCAACTAAAGCTTTATTCAATACTTATTTTGATGAAATAATTTTATAGGTTTATGAAAAACTTTACGTTTGTTTTGTTTTTCTTTTGACGAGGATAGACATTTCAGAGCACAAGAGAAATTTTCTGCATTTATTATACTTGTTTGAGTTACATATGCTGTATTTATCATTTTTAGATACTTTCTGCAACAGTTGAAGTATAGTGCTGCCATCTCTTGCAACATTTATACAACAAAACAATTGTGAAGTTTTTTAAACAGACAAATTAAATCGTCTAAGATGATTTTATATTTTAAGTTTCTTCAAAACAGACATATTAAAAGTCTCTTCAAAAATAAAGTTATGAAAGAATCTGCTTTTGTAAAAGACAAATTTTGAATTCAGTTTTATCCTTTTTGTTCTTAGCAAAATTATTTTACTTCTTAGAGAATTTCTGGAATATATTTATTGCAATGAAAGGATTTCAAAATTTTGCACATATTACTACATATTTCATATTGATATTATAAAACATGCATTTCCTCAACAAAAATCACTAAGTCTGCAACTCCAGCTTCAATATACTCAGTCAAAAACTATACGGCGCTGGTTTATGCGTAAGCTTCACATTGTTACTATCACGCCAAAGGCATGAATGGTGATTTTCACCTTACTTCTCTTTTTGAGTTAGAACCATTCATGTTTTATACGATGACAAACCCATGAATTTTGATTCCTAGTGGAAACGCCAATTTTCAAGAGGAAACAATAACCTTTGAGTCGTAACTTTGTTTTTCCGAATCATCAAAACTTTGAACTTTTTGAAGAAACATCAATTTTACAGATTCTTGCTTTTGGCGTGGTAACGATATATTCTTATTTTCTCGATGGTTAATTTGCATTGTGCTTTGGAATATTTAAATACTCTTTAGTTATCGTTTTCAAACAATAAGTTTAGCAAAAATGGGAAGGCAGATCTTTGTAGTAAGCGAATTCAATCCAATCACCGCACCATGGCGTGTATAGATTCTTTATAGAAAGCATAACTTCAATGCAAAATGAAGAATTGCTTACGAAAATGTGTAATTGAATTGCAATTGTAATTGAATTTATTCGTTTGGGGGTGATGTCAGTCCCTTACATGCTGCACCATGTCCTCGCTAAGCGTCTGACGATTACACAGCCATTTGTGACAGCCCAATTTCACGAGGCTAAGTACAGATTAAGAAAAACGCAATCTTAAATATTAAAAATAATTATTTTACAATACCCAGATGAAACTAACTTTTAGTGTTTTATTTTGGTATGCTGATGGATTGACTCGAGACAAGTACACTGGACTGAAAGTTTCCATTTTAATCGTAATATTGATGTATTGGGTACAGTTGAATGTAGTGCCTCAGATGATGATTTAGACTATTTTAGAATCCCTGAATTTCAGACTTTTTCCTTGAACTCGTTCGAGTCAGATACTCGAGAGTTCCTCCCCACAAAGATGATAGGTAGATCAATACTGTTGGTAGTGTTTTTATAAGCCATATTCTTTCACTTCAGAACCCTAGGGGGCTTCTTGTCGATTGATAGCTAGCAGACCGGAGACGAGCGCAAGATAAAATGTAGTTGAAATGAATAAAAACCTCTTTTAAGACTTAAAATAGATTTAATGGAAGGTCATAACTGATTTTAAACACATCGTCAAATGTTTCAAAGCCTTATTTTCTTTGTGATATATGTATAGTTAAATTAACATTTTAATGAATGAATGTAACTGTGTTAGCAAATTTGTTATTATAGAAACTAGACCTTTTTGCATTGTATTTCCTCTAAAATAAAGTAGTAAAATTGTAATACAACTTTTTTTAACCAACTTTTTCAAATTTATTAATAAACAATTCTGCATTACACATTTCCAAAAATTTACATACAAAGTTTTTTAACGAATTGATACATACTTTTCTCTATATTAAAAATTATATATTACCAATTATTACTTTAAAGTCTTACACAACTAGACCAAGTTTACAGTAACATGAAAATAGGAATAAATAGAATGCTCTACTTTGAAATCTTCTAGAGAATAAATTTTTTTTAATAATTGGATACTTTAATATATTTTTGCATTACAAGAATTTTTAAAATCGCAAGTACATTGTATAATCTGTATACATCAATCCAAAAGTAAATTTAAGAGGATAAGATGCAATAATGTGCCATCAGTATGCTACAGATAGAAGGACATATGTGAATATAGTCACTTATATGCAGTGCCATGAAATGTTGCCATTATTTTGACTATTTCTTTTTAAGATTACATGAGGCTATCCACCTTATACAAGCATGGTCCATTAGCCAATCAACGTGACAGAGCATTCAAATCTCCAAATATTGTGTCTCATTTTACAAATTTGTTATTTCTGTTTGAAATGTTCTATGCATCTCGTTGCAAAACAGGGTAAAAAAACATTACACTACGCTCTATTCTTAACTTTAAAGAATACTAGTATAAAGTCTGGTGAAATATTCGTTCCCATTTCAATTAATACAGAAACAAAACTAAACATAATCTTACTAAACTATATATTTAGCTCTCCTGCTAGTTGTATGGACGAGATATCTTGTTTTTTGCAAAACTGACCGGATCTCGCGATCTTGATGGACTATATATATCATCATTAAAAGAAAAAAAATTACATTATGATTTCGTCATCATGAAACATCAAATACCTCTTCACCATCTTGATGACTAGATAGATAAACATTAGCAAAATTGTCAGATATTGATGGACGAGTTATCTCGACAAAACCGCTTGTTAAATTTATGTATGAGCTTTATGAGTATATTAGAGACACATGTTGTATTGAAAAACAATATATCTCCATTTTTACAGAAATACGACAGGTTTTGGGCAATTCATGGCTTGCTATAGGTATCGTTTTTTTTCCTTCTGATCGTTTTAATAGAAATATCAAATTTTTCCAGTTTCAAATGAAAATAAATATGCTTTAAAATTGGTCAATAATAAATATTATTCATCAGTTTAAACAAGATAAATGTCTAGATTAAGTGAGACTATGAGGCTGTATGTAAGTTGTAACACAAAAGTTGTGTCATGGAGTTTGAGAAGTTTAATGATCGAATTGAAAGGCCGAAATTTGCACATCGAGATTACTGCACTGGAGAAATATTCACGATACGATCATTAAACTCTGCGTCTAGCTAAATTTTTGTTTGGGTTCTCTCAGTGATAAATTAACGGTGAATTCAATATATATACGTACTAAAACGTTTCTCATCTTTACCTTTACATATAATATGGAATACTGCATAATCCCTGTCCCGTTTCTGCCTCAAGGATATTTGGACAACCAACCAATATATTATGTTTGTCATTTAATGAGCCAGACGGACGTAAAAATTCATATTAGACTCTTAAAAATATAGCGTCATTTATTGTAACCAATATAAAAAGTCCCTGAAGCATTTTTGTTCCAATGGCATATACCCATAGGGTGCACTTTCACAAGTAGCCGTCATTTCGCATCTTGTAGTAACGATCGAGAGATCAGTGGTCTTTCTTGGGGGGAAAATTCTCAACAACTGAAAGAGACGATTGGGAAATTGGTGGATATATGTGATTGGAATGGATATCTTACGAAATGATTATACCTGTTATGGTGACTACACTAGTACGAATATAGTTAAAAACTCTTCATTTATGATAATTTTTCTTCTAAACGAATGCCATCAACGTGTTCACTACTGTTCTTGTCAGATGGGTCATACTTTGACCATAAGTGCGTGACTGGACTAAGACATTTCGAACCAGCTGGAATGGCATTCTTCCAACCTATGTAACAAATAAACTATAGTTACAGTGTGTAATGGTTTAGCATCATTTAAGCACGAAATAAATATTAATTTTGAATTGAAAATTCTATCGTGAAATATTTGAATGTTCCACATTTTTTAAAATACATTATTTATATTACAGGTATTTGCTTATATATGGTTAATCTATAAGAGTTCACTTTAATATATTATATTATGAAATTATAAATCTAGAACAGGCCTCGAAATAGATATATAATTAATTATTAGATTAATTAGATTAATAAATAGATTATAATTTTTTAATACAGGTGCACTTTGTGCACCTAAGTTTTTAAATTAGGTGCACAGGTTATATTGTATGTGCATATTAAAAAAAAAACGTAATATAAGAGCATTAATGTAATGTAAACTACTTTTTTAGTTGGGTATGTTTATTAAGGTCAGTAGTAGATAGTAAATAAAAATATTTAAACATCTAAATTCTCCCTTCTCCGGTGCAGGGCTGTTCCAACAGCGCAATCTGGAAAATGTTTCGATCATCGCAAATTTCTGGTGGCAGTGGTACAAGTAAATCTTCCTTCTGTATAAACCCGTTTCAGCCTAGCGATTTTGTTTCACATAGTGTGTATTTAGGAATTTTAATTACTTTCCTTTAGAGTGAGAGAGGTCGATACTAATATTTTGTTCCAAAGTCAAAATAACAAAAAACACATTTCCCTCCTATTTTTAACGTTAGGTGCACAATTTTATTTTCATGTGCACAGTCCATCTGTGTACCCGTGTATTTCAAGCCCTGATCTAGAGAACTGAATAAAGAATAAATTAAATTTATTTGCATGTTTATTTGGTATAAACAATTACACGCGATATTACGTCCTTGGATATTTCCGTATTTTACGTTTTATAAACTCATAAACTACCTTTTAATTATGGTCACTAACACTTTTCACAAGACCTATGATGATTGCTCATCAAACAATTTCTTCAGTTAAAAAAAAAGATTATTGAAGGTTTCAAGGTGGTTCTTACCTGTTATCAAAGTAGCTAACAATGTAAAAAATAGTGAAACACAACAGCCTAATGTTGACAGCCATACGAATGAAACTTTATATAAAACGAAAGGGTCACTGTAAAAGATAAAAACCAAATAAAGAGACATAATTAGCTGTATGTATATTAACTGTATGTATGTATATAAGTATACAATACACGAATATACAGTTGTGGAAAAAAAATCCGATCCACCTCCTTTATTTCTAGCGCAATTTCTATTAAAGCAAATTCAAAGGTATCTTTCAATAGGGAATAACATCCTCTTCAAATTCAAATCCAAAAAACTTGCTTAAGGGGATATCTTCAATTGAAAGTTTTTACAAATAACGAAATTTCTAATGAGAAAGACCATGTGTTGATGGTAAAATCAGATTCAGTACCAAGTGTCAGCGCAATGGCAATGTTATTCAGGAAGATATCCATAGTAGTCTTAGAAACTGATTTAACCCATTAGGAGTTCTGTACTCAACTTCAAAAAGCCTAATGACTTGAAATTTGGAATATGAAGTAAAAATTTGTATAGATTAGAAATTGTATATCGAAATAGGAAATCATCCATCGGAAATTATGAAGTTAGTGCTCAAATTAATATGAAGACTTATGGAAATTTTATGCACTTGAATTTGTAAGCGACTCTAGTTTCTGTCAGACGCCATCTTTGAATTTTCTATACTGTTAAAATTGTTCGAATAAAGAGAGGTGGTTCGTTGTTTCAGCACGAATGTACATCTTTGAGTTTTCACAAGTAATATGTGTACTATAAGAATTCTTATTTAATACATGCTGTGATATGACAATCACATCAGATATTGTTTTGCCCTAAAAGCGGGGAAACGCAACCTACAAGCTATTTGCGTCAATGTACATTCCCCTAACAAATCCCTGAACTTGAGGAGACCCCCTCGATTCCGAGAAAATGGAACGTGTGCGCTTTCACCCTACACGCAATGAGGTTGATATTTGAAATGGCGCAATGACTCGGCCAATGAAGGGATTGACCCTCTGGGCAAGATTAGGGCTTATCACCCTGAATATTGAGGGAAGGTCAGAAGGGGAGAACGACAGGAAACGAAAACGCTAAAAAAAAGAGACGGAGCATCTTTCGGTTGTGGCCAACCATTTTTCCAAAAATATGGTAACTACTGTAAAAAGAATGTACCATCGACGAATTGAAAGAATAAATTAATAAACGAAGTTACCAAACAGAAAACGGCTGACTTTACTTAGTCATCACCAATATTAGAAATCTCTAGATATTAGATGGAAAGAACCACCTGACTCCAAAAGAAGGAACCTGTATACCCCATGCTTCACTTCAACCTGATGGTCACCATATATAAAGGTATGTTCATATTTTTATCCGATACCGATTGAGAACTCCATTTACTTCCGATCGAATCTGAGGTCAAAACTGGATATTGGTATCCAGAACAAAATTGGGTACAATATAACCAGTACACATGCATTAATTCCTTTAGGTAGCAGTCTTGACGATTTATCTGGTAATTAGCAAAACTGACCAAATCTTGACGACCTTGTCCTCATAAAAAAACGGCGATATCTTTAAGACGAGATAACTCGTCACTATCAAAATTGATCATATCCTGAATTCTGAGATATCTCGTTAAAACCACTTGGGAGGGTTAAGAATCCACTCTTGGATTTTTAAAGGCAAACTCCAATTTCGTGAAGCGACAAACGCCTTTGAAAATACGAGCGGTGAATGACGCCTTATGCCTCAGAAACGAAGTTATCGACACCTAAACAGCATTCTCTACCACCTAAAGGAAAGCGGCATTTCTGGACACACATTTGTTCACAAAATATGATTATTTAGGTCTCTTCTACCACCTTTACCACCTGGTCATGTACTTTTGAAACGACGTGTATAAAGAACGGATTTTCCAAACTAGCTATCTCCCATTTAAAAGTTTCAAGAGAAATAAAACGGTGTGCGTTTTCTCTACAAATACTTATGCACTCCAAGAATGGACTGGACGCCAGCGGGTTTACATAAAACTTGCATACATGTTTGGGGGTGTTTTTAGTGATACTGCCTGCATGTTGTTCCTGGTAAATTGAACGCCGACGCCTACATGAACATTTTGGACAGTTACGTTCTTCCTACGCTCTGGCAATTTTATGGAACGGACGGAAGTTACTTCCAGGATGACAACGCTCCATGTCATGTTGCAGCCTCTGTCAAGCAGTGGTATCAAGATATGGATGTAAAACGTCTTCCCTGGCCTGCTCAGAGTCCCGACCTAAACCCCATAGAACATTTGTGGGATGAGTTAGAGCGACGCTTACGGACCAGGGAAACACGACCGAAATCTACAATTGAGCTGGCGACATTCTTGTAGCAAGAATGGACAAAAACGTCCATAGCTGTGTATCAAAACCTTGTAGAAAGTATGCCCAGAAGGGTTGTTAGTGTAATTGCAGCACGTGGGGAACCATCTCCCTATTGAAGCATGGATTCTTTCCCTTATACCACCACATCTTGCTGACCGGTCCATTATTATAAGGCAGTGTAGTTTTTGTGTGTAAAATCAAAGTATTCCAATAATGTTTTCTCTTGAGCATGATTAAGCAAGTTAACTTATAATGCTAAACGTGCACACGAAAGGGAGTTTCAGACCACACACATTTTTGCTTTTCTTAATATCATTCTGAATATGGATGTCACTATCTACCAATAAGTATTTAGACACCCATGGAAATAACGATATCTGCGGTCCTGATATACTTCACGCCCTCCGGCGTTAAATATCGTGTAGGAAACAACATTGGCATTAGTCGCATGCAAGATGCCACGAAGCGGAGAGTTTGGTTTCGAGAAAGGTGTAATCATCGGCTATCACAGAAATGGCCGATCCTTAAGGAACATATCTAGCGAGCTGAATTACTCAAAATAGATAGTGGCCTATGTGATTCAAAGTGGAAGGTAAGTGGTGATTGTCGGAATGTGCCCCGAGTCTGCAGACCCACGGAACTGGGAGAAAGAGACCGACGGGTGCTGTTCAGAGAAATTCGGAAGAACCGCAACCAACCGGTGGCCCACATACTTCAGGAGTTTCATCAGGCATCCGGGAGTGTTGTTTCGATTAATACCATCCGTAAGAAGCACATCTGCTTGGTTTTCAGGGTCCTGCTGCCACCCATAAGCCTTTGATCATAAAGTCCAACAGCGCTGCTTGGTAAATGTGGTGCAAAGCACGTTGAAAGTGGACCGTAGATCAGAGAAAAGGGTTCTATGGAGCGACTCATCAAGGTTCACCCTCTACCTTTCGGATGGCAAGGTCTGGGTCTGGCGTCATCTTGGAGAACGCCTTCTGCCAGAATGCATTGTGCCCGCAGTAAAGTTCGGCGGAGGTGGAATTATGGTCTGAGGGTGTTTCTCCTGGTATGGACTGGGACTCTTGGTCCAAATTCATGGTAAGCTCAACGCCGAGGCCTACTGCACTACAGTTTTACTTGATATATCCATGTTACTTCCCAGTACGACATATCCAGCTGTCATGTTGCGAAGTCCAATTTGGATTGGTATGGCGACAATGAGGTCAACCGAATGGACTGGCTTGCCCAGATCCCAGACCTGAACCCTATCGAGAACTCCTAGGACGAGTTGGAACGCCAAGTAAAGAGGTTCAACAACCGTCCAAAATCGGTGAATGAACTTACATATCTTCTACAAGCCGAGCGGAAGAAAATATCACTAGCCGTTACACATACTAGCCTCACGGAGGCTCTAGTAACTACTGAATATGAATAAATTT
This sequence comes from Metellina segmentata, assembly GCA_947359465.1. Lineage (NCBI taxonomy): Eukaryota > Metazoa > Arthropoda > Arachnida > Araneae > Tetragnathidae > Metellina > Metellina segmentata. The sequence continues at coordinate 67,314,900 of OX375879.1, read as the reverse complement.
TGCTTTTCTTTTCTACCACAGGTGTCCAAATACTTATTGGTAGATAGTGTATCATAGCAGGACGATCAGCGCGATTTGCTTACCCTTCACCTGTCATTTCCTGTTATGATTATTCAACGGTGCTAAAGTTCAGGATAGTTCTCTCTAACAAATTAGTTAACGACTCCGTTTCACAGACATTTTCTTTAATCAGAATAAGCAAAAATGTGATTAAGCTCCTCTTTTAACGACCAATTCCTTAACGACCTAGTTGTTGGAACGGAACTTGAACTGCAATTCTGTTTCACGAATTTGTTAACTAATCTCTATATAAATTCTTAATAAACTGGTAAAAGTGGTAGACTTATATAAATTCAGTTCGTTTTTCACGTAAATAGACACGCTTGATTCGTGGAGTGACTACAATTTTGTTCACGAATTTCTTTACTAATCTAATATAAACTTCAAGTTTATTTTTCACGAAAATAAACACGCTTGTTTCAGAAAAATTATAAATCAAAAGACCAAATTCCATTTAATATACGTCTTACTTGGAAGTTTGGAGTTTAGGTACAATTGTAGAAAGACATGTGCTGTTTGGACATAAGAACGTTGAATTCTGAAGAATATTCAGTGAATTCACTTGAGATGGACATCCACTGTTGGTCAGAGGAAGGGCGGCATGACGATACCCGCTGAATAACGATCCAAACCCCATCCAGATGGAAAAAACAACTCCGAAGAAGAGTCCAACAAGTGCACACTGAAATTCAAAAATTAGTAAAATTATTAAAATTGCCAATTTTTTTCGTTGATATATATTTACACTTTTGAATATTGTGGTATAATTCAGCTCATTAAAACTGTCCCAAAGCAAGTATTGTTGATAAAACTGATTTATTGTGGCAAAAAAATGACAGTTGGGCACAAACCAGAGTTTGATTGACCCATCAAGGTCAAAGGTTGTCCTTCATTATGTACAATTGTCATGATGTCAATCATATTAATCGATTAATTCCATCATTACACTATTAACTGCAAAATTGTTAACTACAGTTTTAATATTTCTGATCACAAAGTTCTTTTTTTAGGATCATTAAGTTTTTCTGCGCAACCACTTTCTTTCAGGAGTAGGAATTGCTTTAAAAACTGATTACTAAATACGTAAAAAACTTCTGGAATTTTAGCGAGATAACCGTTACCGAAACAACACTACCCTTTATTACCAATAAAAGATTATTAATCACCAATATATTTAACCCTCCTGGTGGTTTATCTTCGCTCTAAAACCTCCCTACAGTAGTCATGCTATGAAGCAGAAACCTGTTCCAAAATGTGACCAGTTCTAGGCACGGAACAATTTGTTATTTCCGGATCTTCAATCCTCTTCGATACATAGAACATTTTGTTTTGGTGAGACAGCTTTTCATTTGCAAAAAAGTCTAAATCTTTGACGAAATAACTCGTCCAAATCACTTATAGGGTTAACTTAACTTCATGTTCGATAGCCATATTATAGGAATTAACTTACAGTAGCAGTAAACGCCGTTATAGAGACAAAATGTCTCTAGAATTTAATCTGAGCTGCAATTTTTGTCGAGAGGTCTGTTAGGAATTGCACCATCCACAAAAACCGGTTCTCTCATTATTATTATCTTAATGATTTGCTTGAGAAAAGGATTATTTTGCATTCCACTCTACATATTTAAAAAGTGTTCATTTATGTTGTAGTGCGAGACAACCCTCCAAGTGTTTTCGAGGAGATATTTCGTCCATCAAAATCCGACAAATATTTTGCTAATGACGAGATACCTTGTCATCAAGATATTGCCTATTTCTTGATGATGACGAGATGAAGATCTGATCAGTTTTCTACTAATGGAAATTTATATCGTCCATCAAGATATGATCAGTTTTGCTTATGAGATGAGATACCTCGTCGCGATAAACACCAGTAGGGTTAAATAATTGCAATTCCGTTCCATAAGGACCTACATCTTTGTAAGAAAGAACCAACAACATATTTATACCACTCTATGGGAAATAGCCCTCATTATTTCACCGTTGTTAGAATGCTAGTTCTTTCCAAACCACAGTTAATGTGAAACCATCACTCGCTTTATTTATAATGTGGAGTCGTGACATTTGGAAGAGAAAACGATTCAACCCCTGAGTGGGATTTCCTCAAGAAGGGGGTGGACAGCCGCGTGTTCGGAAATAACTCAGGCAGTGGAAGGCTTGGAGATTTCGTAGAGTCGATGTCCGACTTTTGAACACCGATTTCTTTCACCTGACTTTCTAACAGTCCTAAGATTAGAAAGAGTGCACCCTTCGCACATGTGGGGAGCTGATACCACTTGAGTGGGGAGGTGTCAATTTAAAAAAGAAGCGACAGGGATTCCAAGAGGGAGGTGGATGCCCCCGAAGGAAACGAAAAGTTACTAGTGCGAGAGAAGCAACAGACGAAGGTGGTGGACGTGATAGCTCTCGCGACAGCGATTACAGTGAGCAAAAGACCGATAAAAAAAAAACGAAATAGTAAGAGAAACTGTTTTTTCACGAATAATCGTGCAGTGATTGTTTCTTTGTAGATATGTCTGTAAATAGTGATCCAATTGTATTGAAATCCTTTTAAGTGCAATAAATAACTTGAAAAGGAAAACTGCTTAGTCCAACTCCATATGTATTACTGTGGTGCTCCCTAACACCACAAAAACTATAGCTAGATAGCTTTGGCATAATAATCGACAGTGTCAAATCCTGGCACAAAGTTTTCTTTGGGTATAAAAATTGTTAAAATATTCCACTTTCCCTTACTTTCTCCAATTCAAGATTGCAATACAATGCAATATTTATGATGCACATTTAAATTTATTGAGTGTACAAGAAGTGTAAGTGTTGTTTTTACTCCATAACCCGAGCCGCGGTAGCTCAGTCAGTAGAGCGTCGGGCTCGCATCAGTAGGGTTGTGGGTTCTGTCCTCGGCGGAGCCTGAAATACCAAATCAATACCTCTGGGGGTACCTGATCAGGGGGTTATCGGCCTCTGATTGGGATCTAAATTACGATATGTGTGAGAGAATGAATGTATGAAAGGTAGACCAAGAGATAGACCACTTTTATTTACCCCAAATTTACCATAAACTTTGACGTGTGCTTAACAATACCCATAACCCACTGTCTTCAAAAAGGTATTTCTTAAGGTTGGCGAGTGGTGGGGGGCCGAGTAATGACGTCATCAATATGGCTGCCGCGCTAACATGTGGCACTTTACTTAAACGCACCTAGCTCCTCAACGAAGCGTCGTAGAGCATTGTACGTTTTTTTAAATTGCTCGTAATTAAATAACCATTGTTTTATGTTATAACAATATAGTTCATAAGTGTCAGAGCGGCCCGAGCGATGTCTACTTTGCAAGACAATATGTGTAGTTGTGGCTAAGAACAGAGGGACACTGCTCACCAAATTTGGACTTACACGTTTTATTTGTATAACATTAAATGAAGTTTACGATATCTACACCGCACCGTCCGGTGCTTCAAAAAAACACGTCTACTCCAAGACCGCTGGTTCCACCGTCTCCTCTCGAACGACCCTCTCGTCTTCACCCCCTTCTTTTCATCCTCCGGGGTCGGGGCCAACCACCGAACACTCCGTAAGGGGGAGGGGTAATACTTACTGAGAGAGGAATATAACAGGAGCCACAAGAACGACCGTTCTTATATGTGTCCATGACACCCGTCCGAAGATCGTAACACTCCTCCCTCCTTAAGCGTGAAATAGGCCCTAAAGGCCTATTTCATAAGACGCAAGACATATAAAACATATTTACAAAACATAGCAGACAACCGCAGCAGAGAGTCCCTCATCGTCCGTTGTCTCCTTGGGCCGAATTCTTTATTTCCACTCTCCCCTGTTCTCCTGACCCGGTGACCTTTACTGACACCCCCGCCAACCTCACTAGAGGAAGTCCCATTCCCCCCAACAGCAGTTCCTCCTTGTGTTGGCAGGATAACCTCACACCTCTCCACAAAGGTAGCAGGTACACCGGTGCCCTTCAAATCGTTGTCACCAACGAGCCAAATTGGAGTCTGTGTAAGATTGTTTGTGTCCCTAGTTGGCAAACATGCCTCAACAATACTCTCATGCATGAGTTTACAAACTAGGTTATGATCTAATTATCGACACTAATCTCTACACTAAATAAAACTAGGGGAAAGGAGTGTATACAAAAAATCTACAATCAACATAACCACTCTTACCAAATTACTTATTACTTCAAAACCAATATGAATGCAGTACACAAAAATAACTACAAGTAAGAGTAAAAATACTGCACATCACAACAATATTTAAAAAAGAAAAATTACTGAAATTAACCAACTTCCCGACAGTACAATTTCCTCAGTGGTAAGCACTAAAAAATATTAACACTTCCTGGCAACATAATTTCCTGAGCGGTAAGCACTCCAATATTCATTTTACAAGGGATAAATATTGCCAGTCTCGTACGAGATCCTCATTTACAGAAATCTCACTTATATGTACTTTATACTTAAAATGAAGAAATACATAAATACAGGAACTTAAACACATTGAAAACTAATTATATACAACATAATTCCTATTTCCAACATTCATTTATTTCGTAGTTCTCCAGGCCCTTAAGGACCACCTTTTACAAACCTATCAATTTCCTTAAAATCCAAATCGAAAACTGATAAATGAACTTTTTGCGATAATGCCACCACAGGAATGATAATCGCCTAATCCACCCCCTTTCTTGGGTACCGATCAATTGATTTAACTTGTTACTCTTCCCCCAATAAAAAGTAACCCCCCACATTTTAGATTGAGGGTATCTCATGGTCTTTCGTACCACCCCTGCTCGCACTGAACTCCCGTGTAAATTTACCCTTCCTCTTGTCTTCTCTATCACCGCCTGATTATCCGTCAAAATCTCCGAAGCCCCTCCTAACCTTTCTGGACTGCGCTTCAAGAGAACTATTCGTTGACGAATCTTCCTCCGCAAACCGATCTCTCGACTATCCGTCTTTACTCCGCGTCGCTTAAATCCAGTGTCCAAGAACGACTTGGATAAAATCTCACCCTTATGTTTTTCCCTGTGCGACTTTGGCGTTTCAGACAAGCACTCCTTTACCTCCGATTTCCCGTTCTCTCCGAGACCCAAACTATCTTTCTCTAGCCCATGCTGCTTAACTCCCATATTGTCACCGAACGCCTTGGGCAAAATTTCACTCTCGTGTTTTCCCTCACACAACTGTGGATTTACGGAGAAGTGCTGGTTTCCACCCCCTTTCCGAGACCTTCGCCTTTTCCCATTCACGCGACTACATCTGTGACTCTCCCCCTCCTTGGAAGTAATAACTTCACCAGGAATGTCCGTTTGCTCCCTTCCCGATGAGTCCGTTGGGTCATCTACCTCGCCTTGTGTCTTTTTGTGACCTTCAGCCACCTCCCCCTGGGCCGCGAGAGCGTTTCTCTCCGTCTCTTCGCCCACGAGTTCTTTTTCCCGTTCCATGTCCTGCGAAGTTTCTGATTCCCCCTTCACATCCGTTGGGGTAGGGTCAGTTCTATTTTCCTGCCCTTTCCTCCCCTCCTGAGAGAGATCGCTCCTTTCCTTATCTTCACTAGTTCCTCCTTCCGTTCTTTCTACACCTTTCTCCAGCATTTCTAACACCCTCCATTTCATTTCATAAACGGACAATCTCTCTTCAGCCTTTTCCTGAGCAGCTTTATACCTTTTTTCGGCCAATATCAAATACCTTCTAGCCTCTGCCCTTGCTACTTTTACATGCCCCTCTACTTCTCCAAATTCCTTTCTCGGTTCTATTTGAGCCATTATCCGGCTACATTCCAACTCTCCTTCAGCATTTATCTGATCCCTTACCGCCTCTCTCCATTCCAATTGGGCTTCTCTCCAACCCCTTAGCGCCTCCTTCTCAGCTTCTCTTTTCTCTCTTAAAATCCTATCATTAACAATAGATGTCACGAACACTTCTACAAATTCTGCATCGTATGATTTAGAATCCTCTATTATTCTTTTCAATTGACACCTATTCGCATTTGAAGGAACGTCTTCCCCCATTTCAATTGCCACATATCTCATCTCCTCTATCCTCGCTCCCTCAAAATATGCCATGGTGATCCCCGTGTAAACACAATCAATTTTAATAATAACACCCAGCTTCAATAATTACTCAAGTAAATACACAAAGATTTTTCTAACATGCACTTTGATGTTCCATATAATTCCCCTAGTTACTCTATTAAATATGCAAACACTTTCAATAAGTAACTAATTATATTAAATACATCTGCATAATCTTACACTTTTATTTGCCCACAGTAATTCCTAAAAACTATTCCTTAGCTGATGTTCATTACACATTAAATCCTACAATCCATAGCCCCATCAAAATAAAAACACATCATAGCACAATCATCCCCACCTTGCTTCTCATACATATATGTGTTAATCCCCCCTGTGTATTTAATGGCTCACTGGATCAATTCAGAAGGGACTTACCCCAGTACCCTTCAAGGTATGAGTTGACTGCAGAAGGCGCACTTCCATCCCTCCTCGCTTGTGAATAGCACATTCCTCAGACATATTTCCGGTTGTACACTAACGTTAGACATCAGACGTTAACCATCTCAGATCAGCCTCACAGCTTTTCCATCGCAAAACGCTCGAACCAGCATTTTCCTTCCATCGCCCTAGTCGACACCAAGCGCATCTCCAGGATCACTCTTCCGACGTAGACGTCCCTCGGTCCAGGATCGCTGCTATTCCATCACACGGTATCCGGTCACGTCGATCGCTTCCTCCAACGCTCCTGGTAAGCACCCAACAATTTTCCGGGTTGCGAAAAGGATCCCTCTTCCCAGGTGATGACTGCAATGGTCCAGTGTCGAAGGTTCGCGTTGAGGATAGAATTCAATTCAGGAATTCTCTACAGCTGCTAGTGTAGTTCCCAGGATAGCTCCCTATCCCGAATCCAGCAACAGTCCAGTTGCTCTTCCGAAAATGGTGCAAGTATATACAGTCCAGCAACAATCCAGTTGCTCTTCACGAAATGGTGCAAGACTATGGAATCCAGCAACAATCCAGTTGCTCTTCCTAAAATGGTGCAAGTATATACAGTCCAGCAACAATCCAGTTGCTCTTCACGAAATGGTGCAAGTATATACAGTCCAGCAACAATCCAGTTGCTCTTCACGAAATGGTGCAAGACTATGGAATCCAGCAACAATCCAGTTGCTCTTCCGAAAATGGTGCAAGTATATACAGTCCAGCAACAATCCAGTTGCTCTTCACGAAATGGTGCAAGACTATGGAATCCAGCAACAATCCAGTTGCTCTTCCTAAACCTCCAAAAATGGCACCGCGTCACCTCTTGCCGTTTGTTCTATACCATCACACAACTACACAACCCCACTCCTGACACCAATTATGTCCGAGCGGCCCTTAGCGATGTCTACTTTGCAAGACAATATGTGTAGTTGTGGCTAAGAACAGAGGGACACTGCTCACCAAATTTGGACATACACGTTTTATTTGTATAACATTAAATGAAGTTTACGATATCTACACCGCACCGTCCGGTGCTTCAAAAAAACACGTCTACTCCAAGACCGCTGGTTCCACCGTCTCCTCTCGAACGACCCTCTCGTCTTCACCCCCTTCTTTTCATCCTCCGGGGTCGGGGCCAACCACCGAACACTCCGTAAGGGGGAGGGGTAATACTTACTGAGAGAGGAATATAACAGGAGCCACAAGAACGACCGTTCTTATATGTGTCCATGACACCCGTCCGAAGATCGTAACAATAAGTGTAATAGTTTTCCTGATATTTAGCCCCAAACTTACATTTTACGAGTTTTTCTGCTTCAAAGCGAATGTTTAAAGATCAACAACTCTTAAGCCGATAAGACTATAAAAACTAGGCAAGATTTAAAATTTTTGCTAAGATTGTAGGGATTTAAAAAATACCATAAACATGGCTATGGATGTATAACGAGATAGTAAATGGCGGTTATTGTACTCTTGAAGCTGCACTCTTGAAGCCAAGAACTGCTTGACGAGCCCGCTGTGGCAGGGATCTTGAGAGTTAACACTGACCTCTCTGATGTATTAGCATGGAGTTGTAATGTATTATAATCACAAACAAAGACTAAATAACAAGCAAATAAAATGAATAATTTTTATGTATATTTCGTCTATTGTATTGTGCGTATCTTCACATTAGTACTTATGGACCTTTAAAATATGTTTTGATAATTACTCTAACGTAATATTTATCTGCTAATTAACTAAATCTAAAACTAATGCTAAAACTTACAATAGATGTCAAATTGAAAAAAAAAACCTTAACAAAAGCAATTTAAAATTAGCACTTGCGTTCTTGTTTAAGTAGTTTTTTTAATCTACTGTCCTTATAACTCCTCATCGGAATCTGTGTCACTATCACTGCTTTTTAAAGTAACTTGATCCTGTGCAGAAGTATCGTCATTTTCAGGCGGAATAATGCTAGGTGGCATAGGCCCTTCATACCACTTAACGTGGTATTTCCTGTTTTCTAAGTTCCATCCATGACAGGTTGGGTCAATGTTTTCCAGAGGGTTACAGAGGTTTGCACCCAAGATACAGCATTGCACCGCTTGACTTTTTGTTCCAAAGCAGCTTTTGAAGGAGGAAGAGTAGGAGCAACAGGCCGAAGTTTTGTCAACGGTTTAATTGTTAGCAGAAGAGACGTTTGCTTTTTAAAAATTCTGTATCGCACTTCTGATACTGGGACGTACGAAGGATGGCCATACATACCACACATAAATGTCGCTACACCAATCAGCAATGATTCATCCACCAAGACGAAATCTCTTAATTTAGCCAGATTTTTTTGATGAGCCATGCTTTTTGTGAGAATATTAAAAGGTTTTATTTTACCTTGTCTGGTAAAAGCAGCAGTGTAATCAGAACCAGTCAAGGCGTAAAAGCCTGGCAGGCCGTTAGCTATTACACTTCCTACTTCTTTTGCCATTTCTGAGACGTTAATATATCTTCTAGAGTTGTTTGAAGATACACCACATTCAAACTATAAGTGTGCATTCTTTAAGTTCTTTTGGTAATAGATCATTAACACAAAAATCCGAATCGTTTGCTCGCACCAAAGCATTTTTCTCTTCACCATTTCGAGTCGTGTGTGTAATATACCAAATTATCCTCGAATCTGCTTCATTGTGTTAGCATCCAAGTTTTTTTTGCCTCATTTACGTTCATGTTGGTGCCTATACATGAGTACATGTAACAAGTCTGTTCTACAGCAACATATAAATTTTTATTGCCTAGCAAGTGACAATATTTGGAAGATCTCCATTCTTTACATAAAAACTTTGTTAAAGATGTCTTGAACGATTCAATTTTTAGTGCCACTGAAGACTTTTTTGGAGTTTTTGTTCAGGTTCAAACATTTTTATTTCAGTCACTAGTGTTTTAGCATTAGGTATGTCATGTTCCGTATCTTTAATAGTTGGAGTGCCATAGACGTCAAACACTAAGTGAATTTCTCTGGCTTCTTCTTTACAGATTAATCACAGAATGTTGTTGGCAAGAGCTCCATAGTTATCTGGGAATTGAATTGTGTGCAGAATGAACATAGCATCAAAGACTATTGTGTCCACAGTAAGTCGAGCAGATACGATATATTCTTTTTCAAGCTCTTCCAACTCATGCATTAGTTTTGATTTGCATGTTTTATTCAGTGAGTCATCCATCTGTCCAAGAGCTATGGGAACTGGGGTAAGAGGATAGGCCAAAACATCCCTCATATCACACTTCTGTTCAGAGGCAATATTAGTCTTGTAAAAAGATCACGCGTGCATTTTACGACATGGAGTTTTTTATCTGATTCTTGGGTAGTTTTAGAAGCACACACAAAAGCACAGTTCAAAACAATTTTTCTTGGTATTGGATGTTCAACATTTCTTGGATCACTGACATGCACCGTCTTAAAATTTTCAAAGGCCTCTGTGCCTTTGAAGTATGCACTAAGTAGATCTTTACTTACTTTATCGTCCACAACATGCCCATTGGATATGTTTCTAAAAGGAGTTTCTCTGTCCATTTCTTCAAAAGGATCTGAAAAGCTCTTGAGTGAAGATATTACACACTCAACATATTTGTTGTCTTTTTCGATCCGACTTTATTGAATGTCCTGTTTAGAGACTGGTTTCCTGGATACATCATTGCCTTCTAACACACTTGTTACTATTTTGCTCCGTAATGATCTAGTTTTCATCCAGCTAGCCCTAGCTGAATCAGAGTTGGCAAACGCTATAATATTAATCATGCATCCATCCATACAAAATTAAAATTTGTAAGCAGACTATTACCCTTATCAAGATAAACATTTCTTACTGCAATATTTTCCTAATATGTTTCAGATACAGAATGTTTATTTCGATTCGACTAATTTCGGTAAAACGTATTAATATTGCCAGTACAACAATTTTAAATTTTCTTAGAATGCAAAAAAAGTCAAAATATATATTGTATACAATAGCCACCTCTACTTTATCTTAAATTTAGAAGTGCAATGTTTCCCCAGTACCACTATTCGTCTAAATACACATGAAAAGACATATGCCAATACTATTTTCAAATTTGATATAACATTTTCACATCTAATCAGATTTTATCGTCAACGATGTATGGCAAAACAATGCTTACAAATAGACTATTTAAATGGTAATATGAAATATATTAAAGTAAGAAAAGCTTACCTTTTAACCTTATAAATAATGTAGAACCAATAAACTCGAACTGTTAAAAAGAGAAACATCCAATACCGAGAAAGTGAAATTGAACTTGCTGAAACAAACTACAGCTACGGTACAAACCAGGGCGTATATAAGAGGACAAACGCACTTAAACTAATAGGATAGGTTTAAAAAATCAACGGGATAATGACACCGTATTTGTGAGGATAAATCATTCGAGGTTCCTTGTGTATTTTTCGATACTGATAAAGCACAACGTTGTTAGATTAACTTCAATGACTACAATAGTTTATACTTGGTCTTCAAATGTACTAATCATTAGTACAGCTTTTAGATGGAATTCTCCTTTACAATCTATTTGTTACGAATGACTTTACACATGTGTGGTAGTAAATTCACGCGGCCATTAACACAGTAGGGATCTTTGAACTGGAAAACGAAACGATCTTTCCATTTTAGATTGAAATAATTAAGATCATTGGGCAATGTGCGCCCCTAATCACAGCTCGGAGGGTTTTAGAGACTTTTCCTCTTAAAAATGTTCTTTCTCTATTCAAACATTTATATAGATAGCGTGTGATCTTCCGTATCATTTATACTTACTACATTAAGATTTAGCATTAGTTAATTAGCTGGTAAATATTATAATAGAGTAATTATTAAAACATATTTTAAATCCATAGGTACTATGAAGACACTTACAATACAACAGACACAATATACATAAAAATTTGTTATTTAGTCTTTATTTGCGTTTATAATACATTACAACTCCATACTAATACATCAGAGAGGTCAGTGTTAACTCTCAAGATCCCCGCCACAGCGGGCTGGTCAAGCAGTTCTTGGCTTCAAGAGTACAGCTTCAAGAGTACAATAACCGCCATTTACTATCTCGTTATACATCCATAGCCATGTTTATGGTATTTTTTAAATCCCTACAATCTTAGCAAAAATTTTAAATCTTGCCTAGTTTTTATAGTCTTATCGGCTTAAGAGTTGTTGAGCTTTAAACATTCGCTATGAAACAGAAAAACTCGTAAAATGTACGTTTGGGGCTAAATATCAGGAAAACTATTACACTTATGAACTATATTGTTATTACATAAAACAATGGTTATTTAATTACGAGCAATTTAAAAAAAGTACAATGCTCTACGACGCTTCGTTGAGGAGCTAGGTTCGTTTAAGTAAAGTGCCACACGTTGGCGCGGCAGCCATATTGATGACGTCATTACTCGGCCCCCCACCACTCGCCAACCTTAAGAAATACCTTTTTGAAGACAGTGGGTTATGGGTATTGTTAAGCACACGTCAAAGTTTATGGTAAACTCGGGTAAATAAAACGCGTCCTATCTCTTGGTCTAAGGGACCTTCCTATAAAACGGATGTGTCATGTACGTCGAGCAAAGTCGGACTTCCTCCCAATGGGGCTCAATAACATGGAAGGTGCACCCCCCTCGCCTCTTGCCGTCTTCCACGGGCCTGGCACTCCCCTGGTCTGCCAGTGTAGGCTTAAGAAACAACAACTCCATAACCCACTAAAGGTTAAATAATCACATCCTTCTGAATGATTATTTCAACCTTTAAAAAAAATTCTATTGGCGATTTCCTTAGAATGGAATCCTTTTTGAACGGTTGTATTGGTCCTTTCCTAGGTATAGAATTTTTTGGTAACAATTCTCTCTCTCTCTTTCTCTATTGAACCATTCTGTAGAATTGAATTCCTTGGAAAAATACTGTTCCTAATTTCTTTATGTATAAGCTATTGGAACGATTCTATTTCTGATTTCCTAAACCTAGAATTTATTAGAAACATTCAAGTTGCTCATTTTGTAAGCTAGAATTCTTTAGAAACATTCTATTGCTCATTTCGGAAAAATATAAACCCTTAAAAAGATTTTATTGGTTAAGAATGTCAAAACAGGTAAGAAGTCATGCAGAAAAGACTGTAAGTTGCAAGGGGGAATTATGCTTGTAACCAATCAGAGGGTTACATATTGTAAGCAGAAAATACAATCCCCAGTTAATGAAATAAGCTAACAGTTGTTAAAAAGGTAGCAAAAGGGTATTTTTGTATGGATAATTACAAACTGGTCTTACCTTTTCATTGCCTTTCCTTGTAAAAACAGCTATCAAGAAAATGGCCACCGAAGGACCTTCCAAAGTACTCAAAAATATAGTTCCAGCTGCAAACAGGCTGTCTGCTTTGATAAGGGCAAATGTCAAGCCGATGCAAATAATTCCATAAACAAGGGCTGTAAGGAAGGAATTTGTTTCAGTGGTGGCACAGCTATAATGCCTGAAAGAACAATAAAACCTACAACATATACTTTCAAATGAGAATGCCTGACTATCTGCCACCTGACTACTATCCAAGTAGTTCGGATGAGTTATCTCGTACATCAAGATCTGTCCAATTTTGCTGGCTATGAGGAATCTCGTCATCAATATATTCTCGATTTTTTGATGATGACGAGATCAAGATATGATCCTTTTTTTCTAATGATGTTATATCTCGTGCATTGAGATCTAGTCAGTGTTTTCTAATGTTGCGATACCTCATACAGACTACCATCAGTTCAAGTTTATGAAACACTAACTAAAGGAAGCTTAACAGTAACGATTTTACTAAAGGTTAAGCAAATAAAAACACTACAAAAATGAATTTTTATCTTAGTTTGCGCTACGAAAGATGTGCGTTTAGAGAAAGACAACAGGTATATGTATAGGTGTATCCATTTATGCATGGAACTGGGGCAAAGGTCAACACCTGCAGACCTTCCACTGTTGGCCTGGAGTAAATCTCGAAATGGTAAACAAGAAAGTGTTAGCAACAACGGAATCTTTCATGAGGGAGTTTCAATTGAGAGGGTCATTGCGCAACACTGTAACCGTAACAGGCAATCTGCAACAGCTAGGATGGGTTTTGCTAGTAGGATTTTAAAGAACGTAGTGCGATTGGTGAAAAACAAATTGGACAATTGGATCACATGAGTTGCATGTAACTGTTTACATGATTTCACAAATATGCCTTTTTTATTCTAAATGTTCTCTTTCCATCTATAGCTACGTTCCACGACACTATGTAAGAAACAAAAGAATGCGTCTTACCTTTGTCACAGAAATACACATGAGCTATGTTTTTCATTTTTCGTGTAAGTGGGAGAAAAGTCTTTATTCTGAATTGAAGGCCAATTTGCATACGAAAGTTACATTAATAAATTGAAATAAAGAATAATTCTGTGAGATGAGAATATTCAATTCTTACATAAAAGTTTAGCGATGCAAACGATTCTTTTTTCAGTGACTTGTGAGGAGGGTAAAAGAGGCTTTATGAAGTCGATAACTGTGACCGTAGATGCTGAGTTGAGAGCGGAGGATAAAGTGCTGAGGGATCCGCTGAAAATTCCAGCCACACATAGTCCGGTTAGGCCAGGATAAAGACTGAATCTGGTAACAATATAATACGGAATCAACTGTGAAATAGAAATTTAATGGAAAAAATTAATAAATAAACGTTAAATAGAAGCCAATAATGGCATCAAAATATTTTTAACAAAACAGTAACGAAAGAACTGAAAAGCCCGCTGCAAAACTGTAAATTTATAACAGGTGAGCAACCAGTAGGTCATAGACTTTCGTACAATAAACCTCCTCTAACTTTAGCGAACTTTGAAATGAACAATAACACTACATCTGACTGTCAGCTGCCAAAGGCTTCAATCAACAAACCGTAAATTTCCATAAGATATGATGTTTTTTGTTTTAGTGTTCGTGATTGTATTTTAAATTATCTTAATAAACGTTTCTAATTGGATGAAGTGCCTTTCGTTTCTTCAATTACACAATAATTTACAAATTACTCAAGTGGTTGTAAATGTATTTTGCTTATAAAAAATATTTTACATATCATTTGACGTTCCATATAAACATGAAAGTGGAACAAGAAAAGTTCGAGAATACTAAATTCGAAACACCCAGTGCTACACCCCAGTACTTCTCAAAGGGTGTGCCCCGGCACACTGGTGCGCCCTGTGAAGTGCCTAGGTGCGCCCTATGACTTTCCAGATAGAAATGTGTGCGGATATAAAATGAATTTATAGTCATATAGTTAAATAATTGTCTATTATATCTTCATTTTAGCATTAAAAGGTACTTTGCTGCAAATCATTGTTATTCTGTTAAGAACGATGGAAATATCCAGCGCAGAAAAGAACAGTAGTAAGAAGGTGTTTACTGTTTACTTGTTTAAACAGGGTTTGAGATGATGCGCAAGCGCAGCTTCTCAGGCCGTTTACTAGTTATTAACATATTTCTTTGCTTTTTACATCTTATTTCTTAGCATGTTGTGTGTGGTGTACCCACGATTACTTGAACTACTTCAAGTGTGCTATGACTTCAAAAAGTGTGAGAATCACTGCGTTATCATAATTTGAAACTATCGACCTTGAATGAGCATTAAAAATTCTCACTTCATTACCATTCATCTACGTTACTGTACTTAAATTTAATTTTGTAAATTCAAAATGTAGTTATTTTTGTTCATTCAACTTATGTCAAAACAGTCCTGACATGTTTAAATGCATTTTAGGAAACATTATAAACTTTCGTCGTCGTAATGAGTATACAGGGAATTTAATTCACATATCATAACATAGTGGACAATATTTGTATAATGTAATGGCATACTTGGTCATATTTTGTCACTCCTGTGTGTATTCTGTCTTTGATTGGATCACACGAATAGAAAATTCCGTACATGACCAATCCTGATAATAAGCACAAACAATTGAGGATAAAAGTTGCTATTGAGCTCCACACAAGAGATCTGAAATGTTAATTAGAAAAAAAAAATGACATGTTAATCAAAGGAAAATTCATCAATAAATCTTGCTAATCAAATTAAAACATTTAAGCAGCAGTAATGATTGTCTTCAGAGTCACTTTATAAAAAATGATTCTACTTCCCTGTCAGAATATCCTGCTTCAATGCAGCTAACATCTTACTGGTAACCAAACAGAATGAAATACGTTCGGACAAGATTGGATGACCTAATGCCACTAATATAATATAAGAGGAAAAAATTGCTATGATTCGTTTAATTCTTATCTTTATCATGACCAGGCCAGTCGTATTTTTTATAATGACCAAGCAAGTTAGGCAATAGATGAGAATGAATTAAAGTTTATATTGTAATATTTATGGGCAAAAGAATGGTGTGATTCGACTTTTCTTACGATCAGGTCTATTTGGCAACATAGAAGTGTGAATGATAGTTTAGAGAGCAATATTTGAATTAGAGGGTTACTTGTATAGGGAAAAGGAAGATGAAAGTGTGTTTTATATAGAAGGAGTTGTAAGTTATGGAAGAAAATTTATGTTCCTGACGTATTGCAATTTTCTGTAAAAAGCAAGCAACTCAAAATGAAGAATCTCCTTTACAGATCAACAAGCGATTCTGTTAAACTTGAATAATCCACGAATACTAAGTCAGGAAATCTAATATAAATCTTTAATAAAGCTATAAGAGAATGTTAAAAATTTCGCATTCAGAGTAAAATATGCTATTCGATAATATGTTTTCCTTGCACTTTTACTAAGAATTTCTGTTCTCGAGAAGTTGAACTGAAAAGAGAAGACTGAAAAGTTGAACTGTAGCTAGAATACATGTGCCCTCACAAGACCTGTTAATTGTCTCACAGAAGCGAAGGGTTGACAATAAGCTTGAAGACCATTCCAATATTCTCCGAAAATGCGAAATGCCTGCATCTACTCTTTCTCGAAAATGCGAAAAGGCATCTTTTGAGGACAAGTCAGATTTTAGCCTTCCAAGATACTTCTCAAAATGATACTGCAACTCTTCCCTCTGGCAGTGAATCACGCACTAGACTTCCCTTCAGTCACAGAGCATGGGAAGTTTTTGTTCGAGACTAAGAAGTGGGCACACTAAAAGTTTTTTTTTTAGCTCAGAGACATGGATTCCTATATCTTCATCCTGCACTACCTCGCTTGCAACTTCCTGTCATGATCTTGACTACATCGCCCCCTCTTGGGTGTTATTGGTGATCCAGAAGAGGCAGATCTTCTCCTGCACAGGTGACAAGATCGTATGAACATGATATAGTATTTTCAAGGCCAGGGAATAAAGAACTAAGTACATCTCTGTCCTGGCAGCTAAGCGGTAAAGACCAAACTCTTTGTCTGTCTAAAAAGAAGGCGAACTTTGAAATTCGAGCGTCACTATAGTAACCCCATTGTAATTACGCTGTGTTGCATTAATAATGTGACCATACTAGGGTTGCGACATCGATGTCGATGTTTTCAAAAACATCGATGTATTCGAGCCGATGTTTTTTTAACATCGATAGTTATACTTGTCTATGTTTTATTTTTAAATGAAAAAAGTACCATTATAAAAATAAAAAAAATAACCAAGTAACATAATTTTCAAATTAATTAATTGCACATACTTTTAGACTAAAGTGGTCAAGAGTGAAGTCAGAAAAGTAGGGATGCGACATCGATGTAGATGTTTGAAAACATCGATGTCTTATAAAAATATTGATGTATTTACCACCGATTTATAGGAGCCGATGTTTGTTTAACATCGATGTCTTAACAATATCGATGTTTTTACGGAGGTGCCAGCGATATTGAGCAATATTTAAGGTGGTCCGGCAGCTCCATAGACACCCGTGTTAAATTCACAAACTTTGGGGGCATCTCATTTATTTATAGATTACTGTATCAATCTAAAATTTTTACAGTGTAATATATAAATATTTTTAAAGACCTTGATACGAATTTTTTAATTAAAAAAAAACTCATAAAGTTATAATTTTTTTTATAATGACAAAAAAAAAATTTAAATATTTTAGATAAAATATTGAAAAAAAAAAGCATGCATTTTATATCTTATTCCTCGAGTCAAAGTGTTTGAAATTGCTTCATAAACAATCATAAAAAGTTTCAAGAATGTATCTCAAGTAGTTTTTGAGTAATGTTTCCCCAAACATGAAAAATGTATGTTCTGAGAAATAAGGCTTTAAACTTCGGAAGTACGTTCGTCACGGTAATAGTGCATCTACTTTAAAAATATTTAAAGATACTTCCAATTAACGGATTTCTACGTATGAGGTATTGTTATAAAAAGAACAATTCACGTTTTCATAAAGAGTAAAAATCTCAAAAATTATTTTTTCGAATGTTTAGGTAACCTTTAAACATTATTAGAAATTTCTGGAAGTTGCTGCGACAGTAGGTGCATTGGCTTAAATTGTGCAAGAGAACAACCACATTTTTCGCTCAAATAATTGTACTTCTAAGTTAATTCAAATATGTTTGAACAGAAATTAAGATGTGCTCTTACGAAAACAGAAGCTATTGTTGTAAATGTGTTAGCACTAATAGTTATTAGTGAAATAAAACATCACCTCAGCGAATGCAACAGTGTAACTATATTAACTGATGCTTCAAATCACGGGTCCAAGGTAGTGGAAGAGAAGGGACTAAAGTCCCTTCAGGGCTACATTCCCTTAATAAACAATCACATAACGCAGTGGTCGAAGAAAATATTCCCTGTTTCCCAATGCTATGTATGGTTCCGACGTTTCAAACAGGGCAGAACATCCACCAAAGACTATCTGAAAACCGGGGGCCCTTCCAACTCAAAGGACAATCTTCAAGTCTGGGAATTGCGTGCTTTGAATCGGAGAAATCCTAATTTATTTGTCCATGAGATTACTGAAGATCTAGGCATCAGCAAAAGCTTATGTCGCATCATTTTGACTTAAAATCTGCAGATGATATGCGTTGAATGAAAAATTGTGACTTTGTTCTTGACTGTTGAGCAAGAAATGAATCGTGTCGCACCTAGTCTAGATTTGTTAGATCGTTCAATTGAAGATCAAAACTTTCTAAAACATGTCATAACAGGTAATGAAACATGGGTAATGATGATCGTCTTTTTTGATTTGCACGAAATCGTTTATCGTGAATTCGTTAAACGAGGACTAACTACACGGAGTTTCAAAAATGACCGTCCTATTTGAAAAATCAATAAAATCTAAACGGATAGCGATAGAAATGCACAGTTTATTGCAAATGTGCTTGGAACAACAGTAAATTTTCAGGCAGATAGACTTTCGAAATTAGTTACAATATTCAACAACAGATGGCGATGCAGGCGATTTGCGAGAAATATAAGAAAACGCAGTATGTGAGATCGCCATTCTGTAAGTCGTTTTTCAAGCGTGGGCTGTTCACAGATTGTAAGCTTTCTGTGAAAAAAAAAATGGTTTATTCCTTAGAACAGCAGATTTTTCTCGTGTTGGAATTCCACCGCCTAGAACACAATGTTGTCGCAACAAGACAAAGTTTTCAACGGAAGTTTAAAGTAACCAAAGGACCGAAAAAAGATACAATAAAGGATCTGTTTGAAAAATTTCAACAGACAGGGAACACGAAAAAACGTGAACGTGCTGGAAAGGCAGGGCGACAGCATACGACAACACCAATGCTCAGCTTGTGCAACAGATGATCCAACAGCGACCTCTGGTTTCCATTCGGCGCGTGTTGTAGCTGAGGTACAAATAAAACCAACGTCCACGTATCCTTTCATGCGCCAGAGCTTACACCTCTTTCCATACAAAATTCAGACTCGGCAACCCATCAGCGCTGCTGCCATTAATACACGAGAGACATTCGCTAACGATTATTGTGCAAAAGATTGATGACGGCGACATTCATCTGGGAAGCATTTGGTTTACTGACGAAGCTTATTTTTACCTGGACGGCTTCGTCAATAAACAGAATGGCGCCGAACCGTAAACACCCATTATGCAATCCCATCGTCCCTGCATCCGCTAAAAATAATGGATTGGGCTGCCATTTCTTCCAAAGGACTCATTGGCCCATTTTTCATATCCCGAATGATGACTGCAGCACGCTATCTGGACATTCTTCGTGAATTTGTGGCAGTACACAATGCATTGGAGGACACTTCGAACACCTCGTGGTTTATGCAAGATGGTGCCCGGCCACATGGAACGGCCGACGTTTCTAATTTCATCAACGAACATTTCGATGATCGTGTGATTGCTTTGGCCTATCCCATACAAACAGAAAGCTGCATGGATTGGCCTTTCTATTCGCCAGACATGAACCCTGTGACTTCTTTCTGTGGGGACACTTGAAAGACCAGGTGTACAGCCACAATCCAGAAACAATTGCCCAACTGGAGCAGTACATCTCTTCTGCATGTGAAGCCATCACGTCTGAGACGTTTGCACGGGTTTATGATCATTTTGTTCTGAGACTACGCCACATTGTTGCTGCGCATGGTAGATATGTGGAAAATATAGTAGTATGGATATTTCCACACTGCAGAGCCATCTGTTTTTGAACATTGTAACTAATTTCGAAAGACTGTCTGCCTGAAAATTTACTGTTGTCCCAAGCACATAGCAATAAATGGTGCATTTCTATCGCTGCCCTTTTAGTTTTTATTGATTTTTCAAATAGACCGGTCATTTTGGAAACACCCTGTATCAACGAACACTTTTATTTGAATGTTAGGAGGTGTTTAAGAGAAGCAGTGCGAAGGAAGATTCCGGAAGTATGGAGAAACAAGACCAGTACAAAGCACCTGCTCACTCGTCACTCCTAATCCAGGAAATTTTGGCCAAAAAAGAGGACTCATCCCGCAGCTTCCTTACTCTTCAGATTTGTCCTCTGCTTTCTTTTTAATGCTCCCAAATTTAAAATACTAGTTCACTCTACCACTCATAAAACAGTGACAAAATGACTTGGATTTCTCGAGAAAAGAGCAGGTTCAAGCTCAAGTTTAACGCTACACAGCGTGATTACAGCCTGCTTTCTAGATTGGTGTGTTAGAATTCTGATTTTAAAGTTTGACTTCATTTTGGACAGACATCGTATATCACACAGACGTAGACAGCAATCTACATATGCGCAGAAGCAACAATGTAGAGAACTTTTCAACACCGTCTTCTTTTCACTAACTTAATGGCTTTAATGCAATATTAAACGTGCACTCTAACATTTGGATATAGGGGGGGGGGGTCGTGACTCAGAGTAGATTTTCCTTGTGCGCTAGCAACCTGTAAGTTGGTGTTGGTACAACATACCCTTGGCTCATTCCTATCATGTGCTTTACAATTTTGTATGCGTATGTCCATTACTTGATATTGTTAATCTCAGAATGGCCCCTTGAAATATACAACAAAAACCAAACCAATCAACAAACTAAAATATTATGAAATACAAACTTTTGAAATGTTTGATTCTAAAATTGTATAATTTGTTACAAATAATAACCAATACCGTTGTTTGATGAATACATCTGAAAAAGAATCATTATTTTGTTCGTCTAAAATTAGAAAAATGAATGACCTCTACTTTCATTGATATTATACAGGAGATGCTAAGAATCAAAAGTAACACAATTTTAATGCATAATATTGCCATATAAATTTCTTAACTGTTTTTATCAGATTTCCTGACTGATTTCTGATGGAATATTTAACAATGTCAACCGTAACCTAATTTATGGTTCGATACTTTATGTTCCAATGCACTGCCTTGCATGGCAACAGCGCATGAGCGTTTGCTCTATATCTTACTGTTATGCATTTAAACCCACATACAGCCATAAGATTAAATTCCTTGATACTTACGATTTGGCTCTTTCATAGTTTCTGAGACTAAGCAATCTCTGAACTTCCACTTGGCTTGTTCCATAATATGCTAATCCCCCAACCAAACCTCGAGCACAAGTACTCCAAAAGGTGTATCTCAGAGTCATATCTGGCGAAAAACTATAAAAAAAATTACAAATCTCAAAAAACATTTGGATTATAATTTGTATTTTTCAATCGCGGATAATCATAAACATAAATAATAGAATAATTTTTGGAGAGACTTTTTATTAAAATAGTTTTGAAAAAATGCTAAAACGCATCAAAATTCAGTAAAATTTATTGAACTTGAATTAAGTATGCAATCTGATGTTTTTGTAGAAGGTAATTGAATTAACTTTGCATTTGAGGGCTATTTGGAAACAGTCGGAATCAGTTTCAAAGGGTTGGTAGATTTGGCGTTTTATGGCACAAGAGCCATACTTGGCCAAGCTGTGCCAAGCACAAGACAATGCCAAGTAAGAATTATCACGAAAGGGAAAAGCAGGGATTTTGGACTATTACAGTGGGATGAACACAGAAAAAAAAATTACTAGGGTAACCGGGACCCTACCAAACATACTACCTTACCTACAGTCAACCAGAAGGGGGAAAAAGATCACTTGTAATGCCCGTACACAACTAAAGGAGATGTGCCCCTGACGGCCAATTCCGAAGGGAAAGACACGATAATAATCGAGGATAAAGATAATGTTTGCTTCCCCCCCCCTCTATTTTCAGCTTATTTTGATTAAGATAATTCTTGAAATCAAAACAAATGATCAAACTGAAAACTAACATTTTGTATGTGATTCGTTCTCGTATTTCAGGAAATGAAAATCTTAAGCTCCTTACTAAATTTTCCTCAAACAACGTCTGGTATTATATCTATCACACACAGAAGTGGAAAAAACTGTGGAAACCTTTTGGAAAAAGAGTATTTCTGATGTTTGATGGCTGATATCACAAATGGTGTTTTAGTAATACCATAAAAGTATATATCAATGGAAAGATAATTTAATCACAAATTTAATGCAATAAAGTTTGTACTAACATATGTATTATATCAAAAGATATAGCCAAATAACCATGAAAAAGGAAACGCTACTGTGGGTTAGGTGATTGGTATCGCATTGGTTGATTTTTTTGTGTTCTTTCATTTACAAAGCTTTTAAATCGTGATAAAATTAAAGAAATGGCGAAAAAAGATGACTGGTAACACATAAATATGTGTAATATAGTACAATTAAGTGAACACTATTACAGTTTGGAAGAATTTAGAAGAAAAATTGGTGGAAACTTTAACAAAGGTGGCAATTCTAAATTTTCGAAGAGTTATAAGGAGGTTCAGTCACTACAAAATCAGACTGTTAAAGGCAAGAAAAGGTGCACAACAGCAAGTGATGATAGAAAAATTAAGAGACTATACCTTGGCGACAGAAGAAAATCATCTGGGTGAATACAAAATGAAATGGAACAATGAAGTTGAGTGCAAGGACTGTTCGGTGCAGACTGCAGGAATCGGGTCTTAATGCTAGAATTCTACGATAAAAGCCATTTTTATCTTTCAAACAAAGGTTGGGAGATTAAAGTGGGCCAAAACCCATATTAACTGGACAGCGGAATGATGGGGTCAGTGTTATTTGGAGTGACGAGACAAAAATCTCCCCGTTTGGCAGTGAAATAAATCAGAAGAATCGGAGAAGATTTACATCATTGGTAGAAAAACTCGTACAGACGAGCCTAATCAAAATACGCAGCAATGTAGTACGTCTTTGTTGGATCATCTAGGTATAAAACATATTTGAAAGCATCTAGAGGTGCTTCCGCCTTGAGAATGACACGTTTTCATGATTTAGTCTCCGTTTTATTGTTACAGTTTGTAAGATGGGCCATGGTTCGTCGCAAGAGAAGTTTGGATGCATTCGTACTACCATTTCAGGAGGAGGGGGTACTACGGCAGCAACAATTCTGGCACAACCTTTTATGACAGTGTAGCCGTGAAAAGACTCTGGGTGTACGTGAACAGCGTAGGCTTGCAATTGACGTTGCATGTGAATGGCGTGCAATACTATCTTAAACGCCTAAAGAGGGATTTTGTGTAGAACAAATTTTTAAATCTTTGTGACAAATTCTATTTATTATAATTACTCCTCTGAAGATATACTTAGAAAGTCCAATAAAGGAATGTATATAGTTCCTAAATTCTACTTTTGTGCCAATTTCTGGTAAATTCTTTAGGGCTTACTTTCTATACATTATCTTAGTTTAATTTTGAATCCTTCCTGTGACACAAGTCAATCAAACGCTCTACGTTTGTTGGTGACGAGTCCAAAAGTATATTAAACTCTCTCATAATCATAGCAAAGACATTTAAGCAACGTGTCTGTCAGTATGCGACATCCATCACTGAACCAATATAGTGGCTATATGGCAGGCTGTTAAATCATTGTTGCCATCTATTTATATAAGTGTGTCATAAAAATAGAAAGAAATCAATACAAACAGGACTTTCTAAGAATTATTGGATAAAATATAAAGTGTTAATTTGAAAATTACAGAAAATATACACACAATATCTCACAATACCATCATCCACGATATTACGATAGTCTGGTAAATATGCATTAAAGGGCTTGTGTAGTTTGATAATCCGTGTCCTTTATAAATTATTAACTTTCGTTGCGTATTTGCATCAAACATCCCCTAAAATGCATTTTCACCATCATCTGAATATGATTCAATATTACGAGGGTGTTGTTTCAGGATATTTCCCTTTAGGATTGTTCCCAGACCGTCGCCAATAGTGAGTTGTAGTTACCTGAAGTGAGCAGTATAAATTAAAGTACCTCTACCTACTTTCATCTGTATTCTCGTAATTCAGTCAAAACTTTAAGTTTTTCGTATTATTTAATCATTTAATATCCCTCAGTAATTTGTTTATAATTTGTATAGGCATTATACACTTTTGGACATACATATTTGTTTTACTAGTATAAGTAATTTTCTAAACTTATTGTGATAGTCACAATAGAACATACTTCCACGTATTTAGTCTCAGTCCTTCCGATGATTTTCGGTACACCTCGCTAACTCCTCCTGCTTCAACAATGCCTTGTGCATTTAGAATGATTACGAATGTAAGCATGAGGAAGGCCTGAAAAGCATCCGTCCACAGAACAGCTTTCAAACCACCCTGGGGGAAAAACATATCATCATGCTAATTAGCAAAACTCGTAACTCCACTTTTTTTCAATGTTGACTTTTTTCTACCAAATGATGCAAAAAAGCATTATTCGTCTTTTAACCAATCTTAGTAACTAAAAAAAAAAGTCCCACTCATAATTGTAAATACAGAAAAACTCCTAACTCAAGTGTTTCATTTTATGAGGTGGCTAAAAAATCTGGTAACTCCCAGCTACAACATGATAATAATAATAGCAAAATAATTAGCAAAATGAACTTTTGGAACCAGGAGGAACTTTTGAACCAGGAGGAAAACAAAGAATGGTTTATTCTTAAGGATCGATCCCATGGAGGTAAAAAAGGAGACTGTTTTCCTTCATAAAAAATTCTGTCAGTACGTATGTTTCCATTGGAATCGATCGCGAGCTACCACAAATGCCTGTTATATTACTCCAGTACGACTTTAATTCAACTACCTCTCTACATTTTCAATTCATTATTAATGTGTTAATATTTACAATTTTTTCCTTTCTCCCTTCATGTATATGTCACTGCTGGAAATGTGCAAAATGCAGGCAATATATATCATTTCAAAACATCAAAGATTCCAAGGATTCTTTTGAAGGATGCGGTTCTTTAGTCAGGGCTTTGTGGGGCAAATGCAACAACACACTACTTGCAAATCGCTCAACGTATATGGAATTAAGGGAAAATACAAGTACAGCTTCCCACATGCTTAGCTGGGACATGCTACTTTAAGGCTTACCATGTACTTACCATCATGCAGTAAAAGGTGCATACGAACCCAAAGACGAGAATAGACAACTCCAGTGAAAGATCTGTGATTGCACTTAAGGCTAAAACCGGTCCATAAAGAGCTACAGCCATATAAAGGACCTGAAACATATGACGAGAACCGAGTTGTTCCATTTATCTAGAATAAAATAGTAAGACGACTGTCGAGTTAGAAATGAAAAGACAAATGCGAACGTACCATTTGTATCACAAAAAGAGCTGAAACTGTGTATCTAATTTTCTTCCCATACCTCATTTCAAGAAGCTGAAAAGAAAAGTCTATTGTGATGAAATCTCAAACAAGAAATTACATCCTTATTTTTTACATTAATAAAAGTCGTGCGTATAGGTAACGACTGTCGAAGTGTTTAACCAGATACGCTGACTATAAACTGATGATCTTAATGTACACCATACACACTAGTGATGTTAACAGAAAATAACCAGTTTTTAAACCAACCGAAATAAATAATCGATTTTTAAAAACTTCAAATTGTTTCTATTTAGTTGTATATAAAAAATGCTAAACGTCGTTAACTGTTTTTATTTATCACATCACAACTGTTACAAAAATTCACATTAATTCTAAAATAAACCGAAACTTATAATTGTTTTAAAATAAAAGTACACAAACTTATAAAACAACTTAAACATGAGTTACCTTTAATTTTGTTTTATCTATCCAACCCAGTAATTTTTATTTAATCTGCTCTTAAATACTTGCTCAGTTATATGCTGGTTAGTTAATCGACTTCTGTCATCCGAAACCGCAGAATTCAGAGTTGATACTAACCTTTCAGATAGCACTGAACTTCCAACAACTGTCAAATACTTAAAAGCTAGCAATACTAATGCAGGTGAACATGTCTTTCTTTGACCCCGAAATTCAAGTGGACTACTATCCCTTGACAACAGAGGCTGCTGCAAATATAGTTTGAGCTCATTGGGAAAGTAAGCATCTGCACCCTGCTATTTTGGAAAAGCGGATTTTGTCAATTTTTTGTCATGTGTTGCCCAAAGAAGGCTTGGGTTTGTTGAATCGGAATTCTGTTGTATTCCTGAAGGAGGTGAATTTTTTCCTAATTGATTCAGGCAGTGCGTTAACTCTTCGATGACTTGTGAAACTGCTTGACTAGCAACTGTGGAAAACATATAAAGTTTTTTGAATCTGGGGTTAGAAAGGGACGCATTGCACAGATGAGGGTTGGATCAAAGAAGTTTTGAACGAGAAGTAAAACTTTGCTAATAACATTTTAGAAATATCATGAATAGGGGTAATTTTTGACAGTGACGCCTTAATACATGAAATAAGAGGGACAACTAGACTACCAGTTAAATATTCACTCGCAGAAATTTCTGTAGTGGCTTCCTTAAACGGCCCTAACATACTTACTACTTCCGATAGTAGCTCAATTTTTGACCCAGAGAGCATACGGGGAGTTCTTTTAAAGTTGGAAATTGCCAACACGCGTGCGTTGGGAATTGCAACACGTATGAAAATAAATGGATAAATCTCTCCAACATGGCATGCATGTTATTCCACCTTGTTGGGACGGATTGAACAAAAAGAAGAATATTTCCTTCTACTTTTCCTTCTCTTAGTTGTTCGCTCCTCAGATTATTCATTAAACAAATTACTGTGCCTATCAAACTTTATTATTTGCTTGACTACCCCAATGAGCTCTTTTAACTTCGAATTAGCACTATCCTCTAATCCTTCCATTACAACTAAATTTAGCACATGGGCAAAATAATGTTCTTCCCTTAACCAAGTAATTTTTTTACTCCTGAAATCATGTTAGTTCCTTCATCAGTACATACAGGTACTATTTTAGATTTTGGTATTTTAAAAGAGTCCAAGAGGTCCCCGATTTCCGATGAGATGTACTCTCCAGTATGCGGCGACGAGATTTTTCGAATATCGAGCATTATTGTTTCGAGGAGGTAATCATCAAGGCCTGTAATAATAGTAATAAAATTACTAATGTAAATATATTATCTATCAAAATAATCGAAGTAAGAGTTACTGCAATCCTTACAGATAAAGTGAGCTGTCACAACTGAACTCACATTTTCATCTTACCTACTTACCTTCCTCCACCACTTTTAATGGGATTCAGGCAAAAATTACATATAGTTTCGTTTTAATTTAGTTTAGCAAATTATTTCCAAACATTCGACGAAGGCATAGCGGTTAGACGGTGGGATGAAAACTGTGAAGCTCAGTGTCCGTAAATAATAATAACATAAATAGAACGCTATCAGAGGAATAGAATAAGAAAATTGATTAACTGCATAGACTGTAGCCACCTATACGCATGAATTCTAATGAACTATTGTGATTGCTATCTCGATTACATTTTTAGATCTTATTAGCTTGCTTTATTACTCGTTTTTAATTTTGTACATGGATACTCTTAATTTCTGTTTGCGAAAACCAAAATTCAGACCGTTTATATTGAAGCACAGTTATTAAAAACACGAGGCGAGTTACAATACACTCTTCATCAATCAGATACAAATATCTCTCTATATTAAAAAAAAGTTACCGCCGCCGCAGGATTGAAAAATGTGTTGTTAAGCTCGATTCTTAGACGGTTTCCCGAGAAAGTACTGATCGGAAAAAAATGAAATTAACATGCTTTGTTCTACATCGTATTCCCTGGATAATTATTAAGATTTTTTTCCGATGCGGCTATTAGTTTAGGTTTTATTAAGAGTTAAAGTTGAAGAAGTGAAATTTCTTCCGCGAGTGAGCAAAACACATTCAAAATTTCAGTCTTCAGTCGTGAGTTTTTTTTAAGAGTACCTCTCAACGTAAATTTTTGCAGCTCGTCGAGTTTTTTTTTAAATTTCAATTTGGTTCTTGAAAATATTTTTTTGAAATTCGGGAAAAATCGGGACATTTTTGTTACTTTTTTTTTAAAACTGCCGTATCTATATCTTATTACTATTAGTTTTTAATTTTTAAAATATCGCACTATACCTCAGAATGTACTCTTTCTTACGGTACTATTATTTTTGAAATCGGTTAATAATTAAATTGGATGCGATCAAAAGTTGGTGATACAAAATTCGGAATCTTTGGATATAATCGCTACTTTTTGTCACAACAGTTATATCTACAGAAAAAACGATTATTTTTTAAATTTGAGAACATCACTGAATATATTACATTACACTCTTTCTTATGGAACAATTATTTTTTAAATTGGTTAATAAATAAAATGGATGCAATTAAAAGTGGGTCATACAATTTTCGGAACTTTCAGATCGTAATTTCCGATACAAAACTAAAACTGTCATATCTATATCGTATTACTATTAGTTTTTAATTTTTAAAATATCGCAGTATACCTCAGAATGTTCTCTTTCTTACAGTACAATTATTTTTAAAATTGGTTCATAAATAAATTGGATGCAATCAAAAGTTGGTGACACAAATTTCGTAATTTTTATTTCGCGGAGCATTGCATTCGCGGAGGGTTGTATTTTTTACTATCGGGATTGACAGATATCAAATTTATCGTCAATTGCCATCAAAACGATTTCTTTTTATTTGGCGAGGAAAAAGGCTCGCTTTTTTCCCTCTGTTTTCAGACGATTTACCGAGAAAGTACAAAGTACAGATCGTCAAGTTTTTAGATTAACACGGTTTACTTAAAATTGTACAGGGAACAAGATGCAGAAGATTTTTTACTGATGCGGCTATTAGTTTAGGGTGCATTAAGTGTTAAAGTAAAAATGAAATCACTTGCGAAAGAGGTATTGGTTTGCGAAGCAAACCAAACGGGAATGCGTAGCAATCCCAGGGGGTCGGCGAGCGTAAGCGAGCAGGGGGCGAAGCCCTCGCTGTGACGTCATGGACCGGAAAGTGAAATTAGGATAATACAAATTATTCAGATAGTTTCACTGTGCGAAAGGAATGTTGGTTTGCGAAGCAAACCAAATGGCATATGTAAAAGGAGTGTTGGTTTGCGAAGCAAACCAATTGGGATTGCGTAGCAATCCCCGGGGGTTGGCGAGCGTAAGAGAGCAGGGGGCGGAGCCCCCTAGTATTATAAAAAAGATAAACCGAAAGCACTTTCCAAAACATTATTTGCCCCCTATTCAAACTCGGCGCCTGAAAAAAATATTGTGTTAGGTATCTACTGTTTGATTTAAAATCGTAATTAAACGTTGTTTGGTTTAAATGTACTTTAGATCATCGATCATCGCTTATACCTCAATCCGCATAGACTAAACAATGCAAAGTCAGAGAATGAGAACAAGCTTTGTCACGGGAGTGGTTGAAAAGGGATATAAACTATGCGGATCTTGAAAAATCAGTTATGAAAAACAAACCATTTGCATTCCATAAAAACAGGACAAGAATATAATTTTCTTGAATTTTCGGGGCTGTTTTTTTTCCGATTATAAGTTTTTTAAATGACAACCGCGGTTATAACTGTGCTAAGAAAACACCGAAAAAAACCGGTTTACCGAAACGAAAATCCGACTTATCGGTTTAATCGGAAAGTTATTGACATCCCTACTACACATATTAACACAGTAGATTGATAGAACTCATTGATGACCCGGATGACGACAACATTGATACTCAACCAGACGCGGGGTTATCAGCTAGTAAGTAGGGATGCGACATCGACAGCAAAACATCGATGTTCAAAATTAAAACATCGACGTTGATAGTACATCGTCCCAAAAACATCGATGTTTTTAAAATTCAGTGTATTTAAACTTTTCCCCCCATTTCTCAAAACTAGTTTAGCACTTAGTGATGCAACATCGACAGCAAAACATCGATGTTGATAATGCATCGCCCCCAAACTATCGATGTTTTTAAAATTCAGTGTAGTCAAACTTTTTTCTCCATTTCTTAAAACTGTTTTAACAACTTTTGATGCGACATCGACAGTTAAACATAGATGTTTTGAGACATCAATGTTCAAAATTAAAACATCGATGTTTATAATACATCGCCCCCAAACCTTCGTGGTTTTCAAAATTCAGTGTATTTAAACTATTTTTCCTCATTTCTTAAAACTGGTTTAGCACCTAGTGATGCGTCATCGACAGCAAAACATCGATGTTTTTTATAAAACATAAATGTTTTGAAAACATCTACATTGTTGTCGCATCCCTACTTTTCAGACCCTTCAACCTGGTCACTATGGTCTAAAAGTATGTGCAATTTGCTGATTATGAAAATTATGCTACTTGGTTATTTTTAAAATTTTTATAACAGTACTTTTTTCATTTAAAAATAAAACATCGACAACGTAAAAACATCGACAGGTATAAACATCGATGTTACAAAAACATTGACCCCATTACATCGATGTTTTTTTAAAAACATAGATGTTTTGAAAGCATCGACATCGATGTCGCATCCCTACTAGTAAGACATTTGAGTATTTGAGTACCTTTTAGCTCCACCCCCGGTCCCGGTATAGGGGTGGAGCTAAAAGGGATGGAGCGGCAGATTAAATGTAACAATCTCCAGTTACTCACCGCAATTTCATGCGAGACTTGGCTGCATGAAAGTGAGTAAAGACAGCGACAGAACTAACTTTTACCAATATGTTGAAGCAATGATACATTTTAATACAGTATGCAAGTACAAAATGTAAACAAAATTGCTTTCATAATTATTCAATCACATTACCTACTAAAGTAAACTTAGTTATTTTACTACGAAATAACCTTTTTTTCATGAATTATCCAACTATCCGGATGGGGTCTGATCCCAATTAATTCGGATAATTTAGAACAATTTAGTAATAAAAACCAAAAATCTGGAAGTGCTTGAAAAATTATTTTATTTTATTTTTCAAAACAAAGCACAGTCTTGTATTTTCTTCATAAAAAAAATCGATAATAATGATTGATCAGTTCATAATCAACATAAATCTTATTAACATTAGTATCATAAATATTATGCACAGTTCGAATATTCAATCTGTGACTAATATTGTACTATTCGTAAAAAAAATTAAAAATAATCACCTTCTTCGAAAGGCTGCGCAGAATTTTTGGATTTATTTTAATCCTCGTGTTTTCTGTTACATACTAATTTATAAATTTAAATATAAACTGCACTTAAACGCTTGAAGATTGTTATCAATTTTAACTAAAAATCTAAATTTTTACAGTTGGTCTTATGGCTTATGCTTAAATTAATTTTAGTGCAAACTACTAGATTTAGTGAGTTGTTGTATCAAATTTATGTATGCTAATTATTGTATTTTCTTTTAACCGACAGTATCTCAATTTCTAATTTGTTAGTAAAAAGAAATCTAATCTACATGCTAACTAAAAAAACCTTATTGGACATTGGTAGTAGAATATCACCTCATTCTTTTCTTCAAGAACTAAAAAAGTCGTAATCTGGAAAACATTTGTTTCGTTATTGCAAATGTACCTATACAAATACATCTATTAACTTCATATGTCACATGTCGTCATGCGACACAAGACGGAAGAGAGTAGAACAAACGAACGGTAGAAAAATGATCAGGAATTTATCTGGTTCTAAAATTCCAGATACAAAATTATTGGAAACTAATTGTGTTACATAAACGGTCTAGTGTACGCATGGAATGTGACAAGAAATCACATCAAATCCCTTCAGTTAGTAAATATAGGGTCATGAAAAATGCATGGTATGCAGAAATCATATGTGACAATGACTTGCGTGGTTCCTGGGACTATTTTTCTTAAATTCGATAGAATGGGCCTTATGTGGATATCGATTCAATTATAGGAGAAATATATCAAACATGAAAAATTCACGAAATAATAACTTTTATGATTCAAAAACTTACTTCATACGCTGTAGAAACACCGCATTGAAAATATACTGGAGTGAAGATGTAAGCTGCTAGAACAGTTCCGACCAACTGTGCAGGAGCGACGATAATAATAGAAATGCCAAATCTATAAACCTCAGCAGGAGTGGATATCAGAGTCGTTGCTGACATCATAGTAACTGTTGTAGACAGAATGACTGGTATTTTGGTCATATCCTTTCCGGCCATCAAATACTCTTGAGCAGTCTTGAGTCGCTTCCCAGCAAAGTGGAACCAGATACCAATACCTGAGGCTATAAGAAGAGATATAGCAATCACTATGTAGTCGACTGCACCCAAATGAAACTTTGTACTCATTATTACAACTATGAACTGTACGGTACAGAAAGAAATGAGATTTAACTTGTTTAGCTCTCTAAGAAATCTGAAATAGCTAGGTCCGTCGCTTTGCATTAGGTTACATGTAGATACACGAGCGAGTCAATTCTTTACAGTCCTTGTCTAAATCATAATTTTTCATTATTATTAAATGTATGAGTAATTGGAGAATTAATTAACTTCAAAGGCTATTTATGTCGAAATCTTTGCTCAACGACTAATGGGAATTTATGGATGAAGAAGGATAGATAAAGGAATTCCAACAGCTACTAATTGCATACTCAAGGAGTTGAAATTTGGCTTCTTAGAGCGATGAAAAAGGAGGCGTTATAATGGAAATATATGTGCGATACCATTTTCGCATGATATTTTCATGACAAGAAATTCAAGTGTGATTTTCCTAAATGCCAATTGTATTACAATTGAATTATATCTCCAAGAGTAAGTTCATAATCATGTAATAAAAGAAAAAGATAAAGCATAACACACAAAGAAAATCAAAAATCACACATTTAAATGTAAAGAAAAAAAATTATAAAACACTTTGAGAAACAATGAAGAAATCTGAAAATTGAGAAGTCACTACCCTAAAATGTTAACGTATATATTATCGTATGCTATTAAATATTATTTCAATAATCATTTCTAGATGGTTACATAGGTAAATAAATTAAAATTTTAATCAGTGTATCATTCTCAGATGAGAAAATTCAGACATACTTGATGGTGGATATTATTTATATAGTCATATGCATAAATTTCTTAAGGGATAGTCTTCATGTGATATTGGTGACAATCTTCAGAATTTCGAATGGCAACAATTAAATTAGGTTCAAAATTACAAATCTTTTATTAAAATGGAATATTAGATACTATGCTCCAAGTAATTTGATAAAGCCGTTTCTGAATGTTATTGAGAATGTAAAGGTTTGATTGAATTTTATTTATGTACTATAAATAGTTTTCCTATAATCATTTTTCCTAAATTACCAAATAAGAGTTTAGATGAAACGTAATGTTTCTCTTTAAAAACAATATCTGAGTGTAACATTGTAATATGAATCGTAAAATAAGTATCCGTACAAATTGCGATGCATAATACTGGTATATTTGGATGTATTTCTTACTAAAATATTTCGATGTCTTGAAAATTTCAGCCGTTTTCTCTTGAAATGAAATCGTTATTTTTAAAATTAATAAAGATTAAATTTTTAATTTAATGTTTCAACAAAGAACTTCAGGGTGAAGAGAGCTGAAATGCTTCATGGTCCTATAAAAGTTAATCAGGATTGATTTGTTTAATTCTGATTGCTTAAAATGTAAGAGAATTGACGGAAATAGTCAATATTGTATTCATTTTTATATCAAACTTCGATTCAAGCACTTCGATAAAGATGGCTACAGACTTTATTTGTTGAAATGTTCACTGTATCTAAGTGTAAAAAAGTTTTCATTTCTGATCCATCTTTTAACTCAATGTATGTGTAGTATTGTGTTAGGATAAAACGAAGGAGAACTTTCATCATTACTATATAAAAAAATCTCCAAGTAACTCATGTTTGCAGTTCAAATTGTTATTTGAAGCCTCACCTATTTTACCTATGGAACGAAGATTACATTTACTTGACATTCATATTTACAGCTTTTAATGTAATAAACTGCAAAAATACAAATGTATCTGAAAGTTTTCAATCTTTATTTAAAAAATATTTTTAAATACAAAATTTAAGAAAATGTATTATATTACAACATTATTAAATTTGTAACAGTATTTAATTTGATTCTATAGCTTTGCGCATCACACCACTCAAAGAAATAACATGCACTATACATTGAAAAAGAGCCTTTTCTTTATACTCGAAGAAAAATAAAAGTGAATTCCCGAATATCTCACCCTTCACTTATAAAATATTAACTGAATCCAGAATTATAATTATAATGGATTCTATGGATATGTAAAAGTAGGAACAATAACACGGGAAGCAAAGCTTATTAACGGTGGTGTAATAGGGATTGTGGTACAGTAATAATTTCATGAATCATACTGAATCTTGGATATATTTTCTTCTGAAGTGATGCCACTATTTTATTTACGATTGTCCTTGTCATACGACTCATGTTTAACCTACTGAGAACACGACTAAATAAAAGTCTTTCAACGTATAAGAAAACAAACTATAGTTAAGAAGCGTTATTAAATAACTCAAATAATACATTTCAATATGAAATAAATAGTTTGTTTTTAATAGAATTTTAGTGAAAATTGTGTGTGTGTACTTTGAAACAGGGGAAGGTGGGTCGTACCTTAGGACAGTTTTAAGCAAATATTTTTCCTGAGGCTTTTGTGTAGCTCCAGTTTGTTTTTACATCAACTATTTACATTCCTTACTTTTGAAAGAATTTACCATTATTCATTTATTTGTACCTTGAACATAAACTGTTAAATAAAATGTTTTATTAATCTGTGCAAATGTCCCAAGGTTCAAAGTGGTGATGTACTTTGGGATACATGTTGCTGTAACTTGGAATACATGTTGTTATACCTTGGGATACTTGTTGTATCTTGGGATATATAATGTACCTTGGGATACATATTGCACCTCAGAATGCGCGTTTATTTTAGATTGTCATTGTTACATCAAAATCATGTGGCATTTTTGTTTTGCTATTGGGCTGTTTTGAGATTGCTTTTGCATATTGGTATGAAACGCGGATAGTTTCTTTTCCAGTTAATCCGTTGTGATAAGTTGTAGATTGTTTGAGATAGTCAACTATCATTACTTCTTCAGCATTTGTAAACACTTTCCTCGCTACGATTTTGCTGCCAAAAGCAATGTTGTCTTCATTATCTAATTTATGGTAATTTTGGAGATGTCTATTTACAGCTGAGTTGCTCAGCCCATACTTATTTAAAGCTTTGTTCAAAGTTAACTTTCCCTGCAGAATTTCGTTTACAGCACTCTCCAGGGTGACGGGATCAATTTTCTCTCGAGTCTACCCTTCCTTGCTTTGTGACATCTTTTGTAAATAATGAAAAAAGCTAATACGTATTTAAGATAGTACCAAATAATAGACTCAAACACAAAAACATTGCAAAATTTTGAGTTCTAGAAAGCATAAAATTAATTAAGACTTATACAATGAATAACAATTTTAATTTTTATCAGTTTAATAAATTTCAGAGAATTAGTTTTTATAATTACATCTAGACTGCTATAATTGTAAACCCAAAATATTATATCAAACGACAGAATAAATGTTATACCTTGGGATGTCACATGGTACAGCATTTATTTTGTCTGCGGGTTCATGCTTCTCTACTATTATAAAATGAAGTTTCTGTGTGTGCGTGTAAGCCGTGTACTGACGAATTTATGGCATTTACAATAATGAAATTTGGCACACATGTAGTTCCGAATTTTTTGCGATTTTATAGACCAGCCCGGTTTTTAAAATTTAATCTTGAAAATTTTAAAATTAATTTAATGCGATGTTCAATTATTATTTTATTTCCTCCGACTGGCAACAGTCATGAATCGGCATTGAATGAATCCGTATTTACTGCGCGTGTCTATCCGTTCCCGTGTAGCCGTCTGATTACTGCATATCCTTTCAAAAATGTTTTGCCTTTTTAAAAGCATGTTAACTTTTAGTTAGTGTTGACTTTTATTCTTTTATATAAGTATATTTTTATTGTGCTTACTTTATTTTTGAAACTGGATAACGGTTAAGCAATACGTTTGTTATTGTTTCTTTTTTAGACTACGATAGATTGGATTTTGATTTTTAAATCATGTTAACTTTTAGTTAGCGTTGACTTTTAATCTTTTATATAAGTATCTTTCTATTGCGCTTACTTCATTTTTGAAACTGGATAACGGTTGTGCAATACGTTTGTTATTGTTTCTTTTTTAGACTACGATAGTTTGGATTTTGATTTTTAACTTTTAGTTTGGATTATTTTGATATTTTTTTCAAAGTTTAGCGATATTTAATTTTGATCTTTTGTGCAATTTCTGGTTTGTTTCATTTATGCAATCATTTGTTTGTTTCTGTATAGTACTTCGGTTTTCGTATAGTTAATTTTTATCATTTTTATTTCGATGTCTTATGGAAAGAAAAGCGATATTTAAAAGAACATTTCTACTATGTAGTTCTACGCTCACAGGATGATGATTTGCTCTTCGAATTTCAACGTTTTACTGAGAAGCAAAGACATGTTCCATCAATTTATTGTCGCCATGTATTCCGAGATTGAATCGGAGAAGGTGTTGTACATACGACTAAATCAGATGACTGAAGAGTGGAACAGAATGCACATTTGACGCATCTGATTGAGATGCGTTGATGAACGATGGAAATGTTGCTGTACCAAAACTGAAGTACACAGAAATCTCTAAACTTTCAAGAAGATATCAAAACCAAAAGTTACAGGTGATGCTTTTGTAAATTTTTATGTTGCATAAATTATCAAAATTAAGTATTGTAATACTTTCCAAAAGACACTCAAACACAGAAACAACCAAAGAATTACATTAAAGAATTACAAAATTATGGCATTTCGCTATAACGGCCTCTTTTCATGTACGCCCCACAATGTTCTGTTATATGACCAAAACAAATGCTGTTTAAATGCTTTTGTTTAGTATCAGCTTCTCCCTTTAGGCGACATTTTGCCTCACGAAAATATGAGGAATGTTTGCACAACATTGTCATCATTTTACTGCGTTGTCGCTTTAGTGTAGTTAGACACCAATACTAACTTTATACAAGGCCCACGCCGCAACTCAAAATCCTATTGCGACGCTACTTTTATGCGCTATGATACGAACTGCAGGCAGTTCAGACTAATAGGTGTAGTTAAACATAAGTAACTTTTTAATATTCGTCTTATAATACACTCACTACCGAAAGTTAAGCACGGAGAGGAAAATGTTAATTTCCAGAAGCCAATATGAATTTGAGAGGCTGCAATTTGCTGCACAGGAAGATGGAAGTATTCAAATGCGTTATGTAACAGCCAATCACGGTTTCGTTTTGAGATATATGCAAAAAAGGCAGTCTTGGATTTAAACAACATTTTGTTAATGACACCAATGCTCTGACCTTTCACAATGCTGGCTTCTTATACAACTGCCTTTTTTGAATATTGAGGGCTGTAAAATTAAAAAAAAAACTGGTCTTGCGAAATGCTGTTATTTTGTTGATCTTTTATGCTATTTTTTGTTTGTTTCAGTGTTTTGCGGATTTATAATCCTATGTAAACTCTTGTAAATATAATTTCTTTTGTATTTCTGATCTCCTTTAAAGTTTGCCGTTAGACCTTTTAAACCAGACTAGTATACAAAAAACTGACAAAAGTTATATTAAACATAGACATATATCGTAATCCGAAGCAATAGACTAAATTATAATCTATAGGGGGGTAGTGCTCCCAGGATACCCAATCGATCTTCCTCTGCTTTCATACCATTAATCTGTTCCCATTGCCTCTTTTATACTATTTGTGGTATTCTATTCTTGTTGTCTTGTGTTGATGCAGTTTGACCAAATACGGCCATTGCGCCATAAAACACTTAAACAGCCAATCAATAACCAGCCTTCGGACGAGGGAGCTGTAAGAAAGGATTATATATGTGAAGGAGATCAACTCAAATGGCCAACGACTGTATACCAAAAACGTTGTTAGATTCGAGTTTCAAGTCTCTTCTCTCTTTTTCCTCAATGTCACCGAACGACAGTTTATTCTAAAAGAGTCACCAAGCACTCCATAAAACCCATGTGGACGAAAAGGAAATGTTCCAGGTGGATAAGTTGACAGATTTACGATCAGTTAAAGACCCGATTTGTTGACTTTTCACACCAAGCTGTTGCTATACAATATTATGCATCGTTTGAATATGTGTTTCTCTCCATTACTATAGAGCACCTAGTTCCTTTTCTTCCTGTGAAGAGCTCTGTTTTCAACTATGTATCGTTCGTGCTAAATAAGGTGCACTCTGTGGATAGTGCACATTAAATCTGTCGTGGACGCAAATGTCTTCACGTTGGTGTGGAAATTCGGGAAATGAGGTGTCAGATCAGGTGTTGACCTCGTCATCTGACCCTGGTTCAAAATGACGAGGTGTCA
Source organism: Metellina segmentata (assembly GCA_947359465.1). Classification (NCBI taxonomy): domain Eukaryota; kingdom Metazoa; phylum Arthropoda; class Arachnida; order Araneae; family Tetragnathidae; genus Metellina; species Metellina segmentata. Next base: position 67,276,120 of record OX375879.1, on the reverse strand, counting down.
TCGGATATTTCTTATACGTTGGTCCCAGGTCGTTCGAATTGTTCCGAATCCATTGTTCGTTGTGTTGATCCAGTGTGTCGTACAGTAGTAATTAACAGTAGTTAATTAACTACCTACCTACTAAATAAATGAAATACTATAATATAAAATAGTACTGTAATATATAATAACATAAAATAATACTGTAATATATAATAACATAAAATAATACTGTAATATATAATAATATAAATAATACTGTAATATATAATTATATAAAATAATACTGTAATATATAATAATATAAAATTATACTGTAATATATAATAACATAAAATAATACTGTAATATGTAATAAAATAAAGTAATACTGTAATATATAATAATATAAAATAATACTGTAATATATAATAATATAAACTAATACTGTAATATATGATAACATAAAATAATACTGTAATATATAATTATATAAAATAATACTGTAATATATAATAATATAAAATAATACTGTAATAATATATAATAACATAAAATAATACTGTAATACATAATAACATAAGATAATACTGTATTATATAATAATATAAAATAATACTGAAATATATAATAATATAAAATATAAAATAATACTGTAATATGTAATAAAATGAAATAATACTGTAAAATATAATAATATAAAATAATACTGTATTATATAATATTATAAGATAATACTGTAACATATAATAATATAAAATAATACTGTATTATATAATATTATAAGATAATACTGTAACATATAATAATATAAAATAATACTGTAACATATAATAATATAAAATAATATTGTAATATAAGATAACATAAAATAATACTGTAATATATAATAATATAAAATAATACTGTAATATATGATAATATAAAATAATGCTGTAATATATAATAATATAAAATAATACTGTAATATATAATAATACTCTTTCTAGAAACATCTTAACTCAGATATTGCAAATATCAAACAATGTCTATAACATTGAAATAGTGCTTGAATTATAGGTCCATCGAATAATTGTATATATATATATATATATATATATATATATATATATATATATATATATATATATATATTTCTCTTAAAGAATTTTAAGAATTTCTTTTAAAGAATCTTGGGCTATGATAGAAATAGAATAAAGAAGTGGAAAGTAGCGAAACACAGCAATTTATCCTCCACACGTACGATAGTTTATATAAAATGAAAGTCTATCTGGTAAAAATTATCTTATTCATGTCTAATAAACATTTACCTCATAAAATATTTTATTCATATTTTGAAATATTTATATGTTTAAAATGTAACATAAATATTCCCAACAAGAACTGTGGTTCAAACTTATGAGTTGTTGTCCTTGGATCTTTCCCTTAAGGGATTGATCCCGGACCGTCGTCAATAGCCCGTTGTGTTGCTCTAGTACGACGTTAACTAATAATTACCAATTACCCAACAAGAACTGCTATCTAAAAAATATCAAAATAGACAGTCTGGGAAAAAGTGATAGGACAACCTTTCATTTTAATACTTCTTAAGCACAAAGGCGAGTATTGGCAGAATAATCTAGAAGATATTGTAATTGAAGGTAGGTAGGTATCTTAATTAACGTCGTTCTGGAGCAACACAATGTGCTATTGGCAACGATCCGGGATCAAACCCTAAGTAGTATTCAAGGGTCGAAATAAGGATTGTATAGCAAGTATAGTATAATTTATAGTTGTATATTTGCCCAGTAATAAAAAAGTATAAAGGAAATACCTAATAGTTTCATTAAGTTTTCCCCTTTTTGTATTTTCTATGAAAAAAAAAATTTGAGACCGTTATACCAAATGGAACTACTTTTAAAACAAACGTAGTGGTCAGTATATTTTGGAACAAGGGGAAAATTGTTCAATGGTTGTTTGATAAGTTCTATTAAATGTCACCACAATAAATCCGATGATGTCACGGCTGACATGTTTCACTCCTCAAACTAGCTCGTACCAAATATCAGACAAATATCGCTTTGTTCGCGTTCTACAGACGTTGAAGCCACCATTGTAATAGCTCTGCCACATAAATGGAAAGAAATGAGTTTATGCAACTCCTGTTTGATCTGCGAGGCCGTCCATTGGTTTAATTAAAAATGCTTTATTACTGCGATAAAGTTTATGGGGACTGAATCAGTATTGAAATTGTTTATTTCTAGATGAATGAGTTTGAATAGGGCTTCACATGCTTTAAAGATGAAGCGTTCAATGAATGATTACTTGAGACTAGGGATGCGACATCGATGTCGATGTTTTGAAAACATCGATGTTTTAGAAAAAACATCGATGTATTTAATATCGATGTATTGGAGTCGATGTTTTTGTAACATCGATGCTTATACGTGTCGATGTTTTCACGTTGTCGATGTTTTATTTTTAAATGAAAAAAGTACGGTTTTAAAAATAACTTAGTAGCATAATTTTTATAATCGGCAAATTGAACATACTTTTAGACCAAAGTGGCCAAGGGTGAAGGGTCTGAAAAGTAGGGATGCGACATCGAGGTTGATGTTTTCAAAACATTGATGTTCTATAAAAAACATCGATGTATTGGCGCCAATGTCGCATTACTAGTTGCTAAACCAGTTTTAAGAAATGGAGGAAAAAGTTTAAATACACTGAATTTTAAAAACATCGATGGTTTGGGGGCGATGTATTATCAACATCGATGTTTTAATTTTAAACATCGATGTTTTTCTGTCGATGTTGCACCCCTAGGTGCTAAACCAGTTTTAAGAAATGGGTAAAAAAGTTTAAATACTCTGAATTTTAAAAACATCGATGGTTTGAGGGCGATGTATTATCAACATCGATGTTTTAATTTTAAACATTGATGTTTTGCAGTCGATGTAGCGTCACTAGTTGCTAAACCAGTTTTAAGAAATGGGGAAAAAAGTTTAAATACACTGAATTTTAAAAACATCGATGTTTTTGGGTCGATGTCGCATCCCTAGTTGAGACCACCACAACCGATATTGTAAAAACATTTCACGGCATCATTAGTGAAGATCGATGAGTGGAGGTGCACGGCATTGGAGAGACTACATGCATCTCAACTGAACGAACGGCATAATATCCTGCACGAAGAAGTTCAGATGGAAAAGTTCTGTATCGAGATTGCTGATGGTCTATCAAAAACACACGATTGGACATTTCAAAGCAGTTTTGCTTTTTTAACCGCAAGCCACATGTACCATATCGATGATAAAAAAAACCACTTGCTATGTTAAAAATCTTTATTAGCATAATACGTAGTCACAAGCTACAGTTTAAAATTTTACAGACGAGATACATCATCAATACAACACAGATGTGAAAAGTTAACGCAGCCGCACACATCTTTCATTACACCAGACTCCGCCGTCATCTCAAGAAGTTTGCTCCCTAGCCAACCTTCATTAGACGTGATGATATCTGTTGTTGTTGTTGCTGATCCCTGCAGCCCAGCAGAGCTAGACTAGGTCCATGATATCGCACACTCTCAAGAAATCAATGACCAATAATGGTCGCTCCAGAAGATCTTCTTTATCAAGTCCCAAGCACTCAAGGATATGATCCGGAGTGGCCTGGCCTTTGGAACACTTGGTACAAATTGGAAAGACCTTTTCTTTGTTGGCATAAGTCAATGTTTTGAGGTGGCCACTACGAAATCGCTGATATCTGATGTGCTGATATCTGATGTGATGTGCACAGCCAGACCGAGAAAATGAACTCCCTATTAAGTGCTCTGCTCAGGGTGACGTCACATTAAATCTCGTGATGCTATGAGGGTTAACTTTATCCAAAACTGATGCACATAAGAGTTTAAAATGGGCTTAAGCAAAGTCATTAATAGGTACAAGCAATACACCTATTAGCGCTCTGCTTGAGTCATCTAAATTTTAAAGTAATTTTAACTATATAAAACTAAATACTCATTTGAGTTTATACGAGTAAATGTCTACATGACATACAAAAACCTTTTTAAAATTGTGATTGTATGTATTCTGAAAAACTGTACAGTGAGAAATTAAGTAGAATAGGTATGTGGAATCTTCCAACTCTCATTAAATTGATAAGAAACCAAATTTGTTTATTTTTTCAGAGCATTTCCTCGCTAAAATGGCCACCAAAAACATGGACAACATTGATCCCTCCATAATACTCAATAACGTACTTCCAGCGGCTGCGAGTCTGTCACTTTTGGAAAGGCCGATAGTAAGAATGACTCCATAAACTAGAGCTACCAGAATAAACACCTCTGATCAGTTTTTATAAATAGCAGCATGATTCATGACGCATACTTCTAAATATGAATGGTTCAAAAGACGTATCAATCGGAATCTAATCCGAATAGTTTCTGCTATACCCTCTGTCAGTTTAGTTACTAATAGCCGCATCAGTAAAAAACCTTCTGCATCTTGTTCCCTGTACAATTTTAAATAAACCATGTTAATCTCCAAACTTTACGATCTGTACTTCGTACTTTGTCCATAAACCGTCTGCGAACAGAGTGAAAAAAGCGAGCTATTTTCCTCGCCAAATAAAAATAAATCGTTTTTATGGCAATTGTTGCTACGATAAATTTGATATCTGGCAAACCTGATAGTCAAAAATACAACCCGCACCTGACTGCGGAACCTTCTCCGCGAACTAAACAATACGAAATTTGTGTGACCAACTTTTGATTGCATCGAATTAGTTTATGAAACAATTTTAAAAATAATTGTACCGTAAGAAAGAGTACATTCTGAGGTATACTGCGATATTTAAAAAAAAAATTAAAAACTAATAGTAATAATATATAGATATCACAATTTTAGTTTTGTATCGGAAATTACAATCTGAAAGTTCCGAAAATTGTATGACCAACTTTCAATTGCATCAACTTTATTTATTAATAAATATAAAAAATAATTATACCATAGGAAAGAGTTCAATGTAAGACATTCAGTGATGTTCTCAAATTTAAAAAATAATGGTATTTGATGTAGATATAACGGTTTTAACAAAAAGCAGCAAAAATATCCAAAGATTCCGAATTTTGTATGACCCACTTTTGATCGCATCGAACTTATTTATTAACCAATTTAACAAATAACTATACCGTAAGAAAGAGTACATTCTGAGGTATACTGCGATATTTTAAAATTAAAAACTAATGGTAATAAGATATAGATATGACAGTTTAAAAAAAGAATAACAAAAATATCCCGATTTTTCCCGAATTTCAAAAAATATTATCAAGAACCAAATTGAAATTAAAAAAAAAACTCGACGAGCTGCAAAAATTCACGTTGAGAGGTACTCTTAAAAAAAACTCACGACTGAAGACTGAAAATTTTTATGCGTTTTGCTCACTCGCGGAAGAAATTTCGCTTTTACAATTTTGACACTTAATAAATCCTAAACTAATAGCCGCATCGGAAAAAAATATAGAGATTTGAGATTTCTTCTTTAGAAGCTTTCTGCAACAGTTGAAGTATCGTGCTGCCATCTCTTGGGATTATTCTACAAGTAGAAAGCAGTAAATGTTTTTTTACAAACTAAAAGTGGAGAAAAATATGACGAGATTTTGTCTAAGGTGGTTTTATGTTTTAAGTTTCGTCGTAAAATATGCTTATGTAAAGGACAAAATTTTTAATTCGGTTTTAGCCTCAGTGTTCTTAAATAGCAAAATTCTCTTTTTCTTCCATGAGATTTTCTTAAATATAATTATTGCAATGAACTAATTTGAAAATTTTGTACATATTAATACAAATTCCATATTAATATTAAAAAAATATGCATTTCCTGAGCAAAAGTCACAAAGCCTGACACTCCAGCTTTAATATACTCATTCATAAACTATAAGGCACTGGTTTACACGAAAGTTTCATATAGTTACTGTCACGCCAAAGACACTAATCTGTATTTTTGGCGATTTTCATCTAACTTCATTTTTTGACCATTCGTGTTTTATACTATGAGAAACCCTTGAATCTTTATTCTGAGTGGAAACGCCTATTTCCAAGTGGAAACAGTAACCTCTGAGCCGTCGGGTCAGGCAGGGTAAAACGTGAAATTATGAGAAACTAAAAAGTTGTGATGTATGAAAGCTGGCAACCCTGAGGATGCAATATGGTAATCCCGCATTTCTTTGAACCACAGCTGAGAGCAATCTGTTTAGTTCAAAAAATTGTGGATGAAAAGTTTGGGTTTTAAAGTTGCTGTGTGTTGCATTTTCTGCTGCCTTCCATAATGTATTGAAAATATGTTGTTCCGATTCTTTACTACGATCAGTTATGCTTCTATCGAACAGAAAATCATTGACTTTTCCTTCTGGGAACTTTAATACACCTACAGTTGAATGTTTGCAATTACCTCATACTTTTCAAGGGACGGGGTAGTTATAAACATATAGACCAAGAGATAGGACACGTTTTATTTACCCGAGTTTACCATAAACTTTGTTGTATGCTTAAGAATACCCATAACCCACAGTCTTCAAAAAGGTATTTCTTAAGGTTGGCGAGTGGTGGAGGGCTGAGTAATGACGTCATCAATATGGCCGCCTCGCAAACTTGTCACACTTTACTTCAACGAACCTAGCTCCTCAACGAAGCGTCGTAGAGCATTGTACTTTATTTTAAATTGCTCGTAATGAAATAACCATTGTTTTATGTAATTACAATATAGTTCATAAGTGTAATAGTTTTCCTGATATTTAGCCTCAAACGTACATTTTACGAGTTTTTCTGTTTCATAGTCAATGTTTAAAGCCCAACAACTCTTAAACCGATAAGACAATAAAAAATAGGCAAGATTTAAAATGTTTGCTAAGATTGAAGGGATTTAAAAAACACCATAAACATGACTATGGATGCATAACGAGATAGTAAATGGCGGATATTGTCTTAATCTTGAAGTCAAGAACTGCTTGACCAGCCCGCTGTTACTGGGATCTTGAGAGTTAACACTGACCTCTCTGATGTATTAGTATGGAGTTGTAATGTATTATAATCACAAATAACAAGCAAATAAAAGAAATAATTTTTATGTATATTTCGTCTATTGTACTGTGCGTATCTTCATAGTAGTACTTATGGACCTCTAAAAATGTTTTGATAATTACTCTAACGTAACATTTATCTGCTAATTAACTAAATCTAAAACTAATGCTAAATCTTACAATAGATGTCAAATTGAAAAAAATACTTTAAACAAAAACAATTTAAAATTAGCACTTGCGGTCTTGTTTAAGTAGTTTTTTTTAATCTACCGTCCTTATAACTCATCATCAGAGTCTGTGTCACTATCACTGCTTTTTAAAGCAACTTGATCCTGTGCAGAAGTATCGTCATTTTCAGGCGGAATAATGCCAGGTGGCATAGGCCCCCTTCGTACCACTTAACCTGGTATTTCCCGTTTTCTAAATTTCATCCATGAGAGGTTGGGTCAATGTTTTCCAGTGGGTTACAGAGGTTTGCACGTTTCCACATCCAAGATACAGCATTGCTCCGCTTGACTTTTTGTTCCAAAGCAGCTTTTGAAGAAGGAAGGGTAGTAGCAACAGGCCTAAGATTTGTCAACGGTTTACTTGTTAGCAGAGGAGACGTTTTCTTTTTAAAAAGACTGTATCACACTTCTGTTACTGAGACGTACGAAGGATGGCCATACATTCCACACACAAATGTCTCTACACCAATCAACAAAGATTCATCCACCAAGATGGATTCTCCTAATTTAGCCAGATTTTTTTGATGAGCCATTCTTTTCGTGAGAGTATTAAAAGGTTTTATTTTACCTTGTCTGGTAAAAGCAGCAGTGTAATCTGAACCAGTCAAGGCGTGAAAGCCTGGCAGGCCGTCAGATATTTCACTTCCTATTTCTTTTGCTATTTTTGAGACGTTAATATATCTTCTAGAGTTGTTTGAAGATACACCACATTCAAAACATATGTGTGCATTCTTTAAGTTCTTTTGGTGATAGATCATAACACAAAAATATCTTAATTGCTTGCTAGCACCAAAACATTTTTCTCTTCACCATTTCGAGTCGTGTATGAAATATACCAAATTATCCTCGTATCTGCTTCATTGTGTTGGCATGCAAGTTCTTTCGCCTCATTTACGTTCATGTTGGTGCCTATACATAAGTACATATAACAAGTCTGTTCCACAGCAACATATAACTTTTTATTGCCTAGCAAGCGACAATATTTGGAAAATCTCCATTCTTTACATGAAAACTTTGTTAAAGATGTCTTGAACGATTCACTTCTTAGTGTCACTGAAGACTTTTTGGAGTTTTGTTCAGGTTCAGACATTTTTATTTCAGTCACTAGTGCTTTAGCATTACGTATGTCATGTTCCGTATCCTTGATAGTTGGAGTGCCATAGACGTCAAACACTAAGTGAATTTCTCTGGCTTCTCCTTTACAGATTAATCTCAGAATTTTGTTGGCAAGAGCTCCGTGGTTATATCTAGAGAGCGTATTAATATTAGCTCCATAGTTATACCTGGGAATTGAATTGTGTGCAGAATGAACATAGCATCAAAGACTATTGTGTCCACAGTAAGTGGAGCAGATACGATATCTTCTTTTTGAAGCTCTTCCAACATATGCATCAGTTTTTATTTGCATGTTTTATTCAGTGAGTCATCCATCTGTCCAAGAGCTAGGGGAACTGGAGTAAGAGGATAGGCCAAAACATTCCTCATATCACACTTCTGTTCAGAGGCAAATTGGTCTTGCAAAAAGATCACGCGTGCATTTTACGACATAATGTTTTTGTTCTGATCATTGGATAGTTTTAGAAGCACACACAAAAGCACAGTTCAAAACAATTTTTCTTGGTATTGGAAGTTTAACATTTCTTAGATCACTAACATACAACGTCTTAAAATTTTTAAAGGCCTCTGTCCCTTTGAAGTATGCACTAAGTAGATCTGTACTTACTTTATCGTCCAGAACATGCCCATTGGATATGTTTCTAAAAGAAGTTTCTCTGTCTATTTCTTCAAAAAAATCTGAAAAGTTCTTGAATAAAGGTATTACACACTCAACATCTTTGTTGTCTTTTTCGATCCGACTTTCTTGAAGATCCTGTTTAGAGTCTTGTTTCCTGGATACATCACTGCCTTCTAACAAACTTGTTACTATTTGCTCCGTAATTATCTAGTTTTCATCCACCTAGCCCTAGCTGAATCAGAGTTGGCAAAGGTTGTAATATTAATCATGCATCCATCCATACAAAATTAAAATTTGTAAGCAGATTATTATCCTTATCAAGTTAAAAATTTCTTACTGCAATATTTTCCTAATATGTTACAGATGCAGAATGTTTCTTTCGATTCGACTAATTTCGTTAAAACGTATTAATATTGCCAGTGCAACAATTTTAAATTTTCTTGGATTGCAAAAAAAGTCAAAATATATATTAGATACAATAGCCACCTCTCCTTTATCTTAAATTTAGAAGTGCACTGTTATTTTAGCATTAGATAATTAGCTGTTAAATATTACAATATAGTAATTATTAAAACATATTTTAAATCCACTGACAATACAAAAGACACAATATGCATAAACATTTGTTATTTAGACTTAGTTTGTGATTATAATACATTACAACTCCATACTAATACATCAGAGAGGTCAGTGTTAACTCTCAAGATCCCCGCCACAGCGGGCTCGTCAATCAGTTCTTGGCTTCAAGATTAAGACAATATCCGCCATTTACTATCTCGTTATGCATCCATAGCCATGTTTATGGCATTTTTTAAATCCCTTCAATCTTAGCAAACATTTTAAATCTTGCCTATTTTTTATTGTCTTATCGGTTTAAGAGTTGTTGGGCTTTAAACATTGACTATGAAACAGAAAAACTCGTAAAATGTACGTTTGAGGCTAAATATCAGGAAAACTATTACACTTATGAACTATATTATAATTACATAAAACAATGGTTATTTCATTACGAGCAATTTAAAATAAAGTACAATGCTCTACGACGCTTCGTTGAGGAGCTAGGTTTGTTTAAGTAAAGTGTGACAAGTTTGCGAGGCGGCCATATTGATGACGTCATTACTCAGCCCCCCACCACTCGCCAACCTTAAGAAATACCTTTTTGAAGACTGTGGGTTATGGGTATTCTTAAGCACACATCAAAGTTTATGGTAAATTTGGGGTAAATAAAAGTGGTCTATCTCTTGGTCTAATAACTTTGCCAATAGCTTCGTTCACTTTGGATAGAATACCAATGTGTTTTTCCGTGTAATTTTGTATTTAATCGTATTGAGTACGTTTGCATCGCGTTTTATTTCATTTTTCGTGTTCTTGGGGAGCAGGAAGACTGATTCACTGAAACGTCACACATATGGTGAAGTTCTTACAACTGACCAAGTACCAAGTGGGGTTTAATCCTGCAGCTGCGAATGCGGTAGCAACACTTTTTTAATATAAAGCGATAAAAAAAAAGTGCTATTTTCTAAAATAAATTGTTAATTGTTGAATATTTAGGAGTATAATTAATTAATTAATTAATAATTCATAAGTATTAACCCTATTAATATAATTAATTATTAATTGGTATATTTTAATTATATTAATGTAATTAACTTAATCTTCCCCTTTTTACTGAGGTACATTCCAAACTTTTCGGGATTATCAACCCTTCATTCATACGCCTATGAAGCAAATTAAGAAAAAAAATCGACCTTTTAATTTCTAATTTAAATGTAGTTTAAATTTTAAAATTCTCCATAAAATCATCTGGTAAATATTAAAAAAAAAAAAATTGTGATTTTTAAAAATCAAGTGTTAAGTAATGCCGACGAACCGGTATAGTGGTTAAGGTGTTAGCCTCTAGATCGGAAGGTCCCCGGTTCGAATCCGGGTTCGGGCATGGATGTTTGTAAGCGTATACCAGCTCAGGTGTTGCTTCGTCATCTGAACATGGTTCAAAATTACGAAAGTAATTGTTAGGGGCAATGATGGCCCTCCCACTGGGTGCTCTTTCACAAGTGGCCATCACTTCCGGCCTTGTAGTGGCCAATGACTTAGGTCAAAATGTGCCCGCCATTAGAAAAAAAAATGTAAGTAATTAATATAAGGAATTAATAAATATTAACCATATAATTAAAAATAATTATTAATAGATTTTTATTATATTAATATAATTAATTTAATCTTCCCCTTTTTAATGGGGTACAGTCCAAACTTTTCGGGAGGCCCCCCCCCCCGAACCCCCCTTTTCAACAACCCCCCATTCAACAACCCTAGTTACGTCTATGTATGTGTGGACGATTTAACTGTGCCAACTGGCCCCCCTTTATTATGGCCTAGATACGGCACTGGCCGGCTCTACTTATCTTGGCTCACGATGCGACCTGAACTGTCGCATGGGCCTTTTACCGGCCCTGGCTGTTCGTAAGAATCGCATCACTACAAACAAATCACTTAGTATGGCTTTGAACGGCCCCTTCATTCAATATTTGAAGAGATTCAAGGTATAGTAAAGAGTCCCATTTACGCTTGGTTGGTGAGGTAGGCGAAGAAGACCACAACCACTCCAAATATCATCACCCTTAAACAAGCCAACAGATTACACTATAATTAATTGGCTTAATAAATTTTAAAAATAAACATTTGTTTAAGATTTGCAATCAAGGTATGGTTGGAGAGTTAACAGTCCGGCAAAACATAATACTTGATAGAGATTTACACGAACAATTTGATCTGCCTTCGAAAAGGCTCTAAGCCTGAGTCGAGTTGAAAGGTGTGGGTAGGAAGAATATTAAAAATTCACCATCTCTGAGGAATGAAAACAAATAATGATGGAACAAGGTCTGATCAAAACTGACCTGAAACTGAACCCATCTCGATGCACTGCCGATTCGGAGGTTTTGCAGAATATAGATTAATTTCCTCCACTAAAGCTTTATTCAATTACTTATTTTTTCATGAAATAATATTTTAGGTGTATAGAAAATTCCACGATTTTTGTCAACAAAATTTGTTTTTCTTTTGACGGGGGAAGGCATTTTAGAGCATAAGACAATTCTTCTGTATTTGTTATACTTGTTTGTGTTTTATATATGCCGTATTTATTCATTTTTAGATGCTTTCTGCAACAATTGAAGTATTGTGCTGCCATCCCTTGGACATTTATACAACGAAACAGTAGTAAAGTTTTTTAAGCAGACAAAACAAAGGAAAGAGTGGAGAAAAATTATGTGACTAGATACAAATACAAATACAAATACAAATATTGACGACCAGCTACAGGCTCAAGCCCAACAAGGCTGGTCCTTTGTTTATGAATTCTCCAATTCCCACTGACTATCCAATTGTGTCTTAAATTCGTACACTCCCTTTGAATTAACTATATTCTCTGGCAACGCGTTCCAACTGTCTATTACCCTATTAAAGTAGTAGTTTTTCCTTAAATTCCGATTAAAATGTGTCTTATTCAATTTATACCCATGGCCCCTTGTTCTGTTATCCCTATTGAAATTTAAGCCCTCTGTGTGCTAATAATCCCCCTCTGAATGTTTCCTTTAACTCTTCCCTTATCTTATGAAAATTTACCTTTCTGAAATTTGGAATTATCCTACTATTGATTGTGTATGCTGACTGAAAATTTATACTTAATCTGATACTTCTATGATCACTTTCTCCCAGTGGCTCACCTATAACTAAATCCTGCACCTTATCCTCATCATTGCTGAAAATCAAATAAAATATTGCATTGTCCCTAGTATCCTCATACACCATCTGGTACAAAATACAATCCTGTATCACTTCCAAAAATTCTGCCCCTTTCCCATTTGTAGCTAGATTGTTTGTCCAGTCAATATTTGGATAGTTATAGTCCCCCATTAAAATTAATTCTCCTTTTTGACATGCTTAGTTTATCAGATTGTACATGCCCTTCTCCTGCTCTTCACTACAAAAAGGAGGTCTATATATATTGCCCAGAATTAGTCCTTTGCCTTTGTCTGTGTTCAGTTTCACCCAGACTGATTCTATACCTTCAGTTTTACTATTTATTTCCGTACGTCTAAGATGATTTCATTTTTTAAGTTTCTTCAAAATGGACATATTAAAAGTGTCCACAAAAATAAAAGTAATGAAGTAATCTGCTTACGTAAAAGACAAATTTTTAACTCTGTTTTAGTCTTTTTGTTCTTATGAAATTATTTTACTTCCTTGAGAATTTCTGCAATTTATTTATTGCAATGAACGGAATTCAAAATTTTGCATACACGCATTTCATATTGGTATCATAAAACATGCATTTCCACTGCAAAAATCACCACTCCAATTTCAATACACTCAGTCAAAAACTATAAGGCGCTGGTTTATGCGTTAGTTTCACATTGTTACTATCACGCCAAAGGCACGAATGGTGATTTTTACTTAACTACATTTTTTTGAATCGCCATTCATGTTTTATACGATGACAAATCCATGAATCTCGATTCTTAGTGGATGGTTTTTCCCGAATCATCAAAACTTTGAACTTCTTTTTGACGAAACATCGATTTTGCTGATTCTTGCCTTTGGCGTGATGGTAACGAAATATTATTATTTTCTCAAGCATTGTGCTTTGGAATATTTAAATACTCTTTATTCATCGTTTTCAAACTACAAGTTTAACAAAATTGTGAAGGCAGATCTTTGTAGAAAGCGAATTCAATTCAATCACTACACCATGGCTTGTATAGATTCTTTATAGTACGCATAATTTCAAAGCAAAATGAAGAATTGCATATGAAAATTTGTAATTGAATTCCAGTTGTATTTGAATTTATTAGTTTGGGGGTGATGTCAGTCCCAAACATGCTGCCCCATGCCCTCGCTAAGCGAATGAAGATTATATAGCCGTTTGTGGCAGACCAATTTCCCGAAGCTAAGTATAGATTAAGAACAACACCAATCTTAAATATTAAAAATATTTATTTTACAAGACCCAGGTAAAACTAACTTCTAGTGTTTTATTTTGGTATGTTGATGGATTGACTCGAGAAAAGTTCACTGGACTGAAAGTTGCCAATATAATCCTAATATTGATGTATTGGGTATAGTTGAATGTAGTGCCTCGGTGATAATTTAGACTATTTTAGAATTCCTGAACTTCAGACTTTTCTTTGAACTCGTTCGCCGCATATAGTCTAGAGTTAAACACTACAAGATGATAGAATCTTGATCAATGCTGTTGATAGTGTTTTTAAGCCAAATTCTTTCACTTCAGAAATATATTGGGCTGCTTGTTGGAACCGAGCACAGGATAAAATGTATTTGAAATGAATTAAAACCTCCTTTAAGACTTAAAATAAATCTAGGAAGGTCACATCAAATGTTTCAAAGCATTATTTTCTTTGTGATATATGAATAGTTAAATAAGAATTTTAATGAATGAAGGTAATTTTGTTATCTTAAATTTGTTATTATAGAAACTAGACCTTTTGCATTGTATTTCCTCTAAAAAAAGCAGTAAAATTGTACTACAACTTTAACCACTTTTTTCAAATTTATTAATAAACAATTCTGCATTACATATTTCCAAAAATTTAAATACAATAGCTTTACAACGAATTGATATAAACGTATTATCTCTGTCTGCTGTATTAAACTGTGTATTAAAAAATGTACATTACAAATATTTACTTTAAAGTTTTACACAACTAGATCAAGGTATAAGATCTAAGGACCAAGGTCCATAAAAACTGGAATAAATAGAAATCTCAATTTTAAAATCTTCTAGAGAATAAATTGTTTTAATAGTCGGATACTTTGATATACTTCTTCAATATAAGAATTTTTTTACTTTAAGTACATTGCATAGTTACCTTTTCTGTATACATCAATTAAAAATAAATTTAAGAGGATAAGATACAATAATGTTCCACCAGAATGCTACAGATAGTAGGTTATTTGTGAATGTAGTCACTTATATGCAGTGACATGAAATGTTGCCATTATTTTGACCATTTCTTTTTACGATTACATGAGACTATCCACCTTATACAAGCATATTCCGTTAGCCAATCAATGTGACAGAATATTCAAATCTCCAAATATTGTGTCTCATTTTACAAATTTGTTATTTCTGTTTGAAATGTTCTATGCATCTCGTTACAAAACAGCGTAAAAAGTATTATACACTACGCTCTATTCTTAACTTCAAAGAATACTAGTATAAAGTCTGGTGAAATATTCGTTCCCATTTCAATTAATACAGAAACTAAACTAAACATAATCTTAATAAACTATATGTTTAACTCTCCTGGTAGTTGCGTGGACGATATATCTTGTTTTTTGAAAAACTGATTAAATCTTGCGATCTTGATGGACGATATATATCATTGAAAGAAAAAAATTACATTATGATTTCGTCATCATGAAACATCAAATACCTCTTCATCATCTAGATGACGAGATAGATCACCACTAACAAAATTGTCAAATCTTAATGGACGAGTTATCTCAACGAAACCGCTTGTTATATTAATGTATGAGCTTTACGAGTATATTAGACACATGTATTGAAAAACAAGATATCTCCATTATTGCCGAAATCCGACAGCTTTTGAGCAGTTCATAGCTCACTATACGTATCGTTTTTTCCTTCTCATCGTTTTAATAGAAATATCAATTTTGTCCAGTATTAAACGAAAAAAAAAACATACTTTAAAATTGGTCAATCATTAATATTATTCATCAGTTTAAACAAGATAAATGTCTAGATTAAGTGAAACAATGAGGCCGTATGTAAGTTGCAGCACAAAAGTTGTGTCATGGAGTTTGAGAAGTTTAATTATAGAATTGAACGACCGAAATTTGCACATTGAGATTACTGCACTGGAGAAATATTCACGATATGATCATTAAACTCAGCGTCGACCTAAATTTTTGTTTGGGTTCTCTCAGTGATAAATTAACGGTGAACTCAATATGTATACGTACTAAAACTTTTTTCATCTTTACTTTTACATGAATATGGAATACTGCATAATCCACGCCCCGTTTCTGCCTCAAGAAAATTTGGACAGCCAACCAATACAATAAGTTTTTCTTTTAAGGAGCCAGATGAACGTAAAAGTTCATATTAGACTCGAAAAATACTGCGTCAGTTATTGTTACCAATATAAAAAGTCCCAGCAACAATTTTGTTCCAATGGCATATACCAATAGTGTGCTCTTTTACAAGTAGTTGTCAGTTCGCATCTTGTAGTAACGATCTAGAGATCAGTGGTCTTTCTTAGGGAAACATTCTCAACAACTGAAAGAGACGAATGGGAAATTGGTGGATATATGTGATTGGAATGGATATCTTACGAAATGATTAAACGTGTTATGGCGATAACATTAGTACGGATATAATTAATAACTCTCCATTTATGCTAATTTTTCTTCTAAACGAATGCCATCAACGTGTTCACTACTGTTCTTGTCAGATGGGTCATACTTTGACCATAAGTGCGTGATTGGACTAAGACATTTCGAACCAGCTGGAATGGCATCCTTCCAACCTATATAACAAATAAACTATAGTTAAAGTGTGTAATGGTTTAGCATCATTTAAGCATGAAATAAATTGTTAATTTTTAATTGAAAATTGTGTCGTGAAATATTTGAATGTTCCACATTTTTTAAAATACATTATTTATATTACAGGTATTTAATAGTTCACTTTAATTTATTACATCATGCAATTATAAATCTAGAGTACTGAATAAAGAATAAATTAAATTTATTTGCATATTTATTAGGTATAAACAATTACACGTGATATTACGTTCTTAGATATTTCCGTATTTTAGGTTTTATAAACACATAAACTATCTTTTACCTATGGACGCTAACACTTTTCACAAGACCACATGGCCAACAAATTATCCCACACTTTCGAAAAAAGAGTACTTAGTTTATAGAGTTTAAAATGACATTTTTGTTGAAAAATGGTGTTGCTCTTTAAACAATTTCCTGAGTTGAAAAAAGATTTTTGAAGTTTTCAAGGAAGTTCTTATTTCTTACCTGTTATCAAAGTAGCTAACAATGTAAAAAATAGTGAAACACAACAGCCTAACGTTGATAGCCATACGAATGAAACTTTATATAAAACGAAAGGGTCACTGTAAAAGATAAAAACCAAATAAAGAGACATAATTAGCTGTATGTATATTAACTGTATGTATTTATATAGCATTGTATATAAGTATACAATACACGAATATACAGTTGTGGAAAAAAAATCCGATCCACCTCCTTTATTTCTAGCACAATTCCTATTAAAGCAAATTCAAAGGTATCATTCAATAGGTAATAACATCCTCCTCAAATTCAAATCCAAAATAATTGAATATGGGGTTATCTTTATATGAAAGTTTTTACAAATAACGAAATTTCTAATGGGAAATACCATGTGTTGATGGTAAAATCAGATTCAGTACCAAGTGTCAGTGAAATAGAAACATTATTCAGAAAGATATCCGTAACTGATCTAATAAATTGATTTAACCCATTAGGAGTTCTGTACTCAACTTTGAAAGGCCTAATGAAATGAAATTTGGAATCTGAAGTAGAATTTTGTATAGATTCGGAATTGTATGCCGAAATAGGAAATCATCCATCGGAAATTATGAAGTTGGTGCTCAATTTAATATGAAGACTTATGGAAATTTTTATGCACTTGAATTTATAAACAACTCTAGTTTCTGTCAAACGCCATCTTTGAATTTTTTATACTGTTACAATTGTTC
This sequence comes from Metellina segmentata, assembly GCA_947359465.1. Lineage (NCBI taxonomy): Eukaryota > Metazoa > Arthropoda > Arachnida > Araneae > Tetragnathidae > Metellina > Metellina segmentata. Next base: position 67,258,348 of record OX375879.1, on the reverse strand, counting down.
GAATGAAGAGAGGTGGTTCGGTTTTCTCCGCGAATGTACATCTTTGCTTTTTCACAAGTATAATCTTTGTACTATAAAAATTCTCATTTAATACATGCATTTACTATTTAGGTTGCAGTCTTGACGATTTATCTCGTAATTAGCAAACTGACCAAATCTTGATGATCTTGTCCACATAAAAAAAAGGCAATATCCTTGTGGCGATATAACTCGTAATTATCGAAATTGATCAGTCTGAATTCCAATATATCTCGTTGAAACCACTTGGGAGTGTTAAGAAGTAATTCCAGAGATTTGATTTTCAAAGCAAACTCCAAATTCGTAAAGCGACAAACGCCTTTGAAAATTCGAGCGTGAAATGACGCCTTACGCCTCGGAAACGAAGTTATCGACACCTAAACAGCGTTGTCTATCACCTAAAGGTAAGCGACATTTCTGGACACACATTTGTTTACAAAATATGATTATTTAGGTCTCTTCTACCACCTTTACCACCTGGTCATGTACTTTTGAAACGACGTGTATAAAGAACAGATTTTCCAAACTAGCTATCTCCCATTTGAAAGTTTCAAGAGAAATAAAACGGTGTGCGTTTTCTTTACAAATACTTATGCACTCCAATAATGGACTGGACGCCAGCGGGTTTACATAAAACTTGCATACATGTTTGGAGGTGTTTTTAGTGATACTGCCTGCATGTTGTTCCTGGTAAATTGAACGCCGACGCCTACATGAACATTTTGGACAGTTACGTTCTTCCTACACTCTGGCAATTTTATGGAACGGACGGAAGTTACTTCCAGGATGACAACGCTCCATGTCATGTTGCAGCCTCTGTCAAGCAGTGGTATCAAGAAATGGATGTAAAACGTCTTCCCTGGCCTGCTCAGAGTCCCGACCTAAACCCCATAGAACATTTGTGGGATGAGTTAGAGCGACGCTTACGGACCAGGGAAACACGACCGAAATCTACAATTGAGCTGGCGACATTCTTGTAGCAAGAATGGACAAAAACGTCCATAGCTGTGTATCAAAACCTTGTAGAAAGTATGCCCAGAAGGGTTGTTAGTGTAATTGCAGCACGTGGGGGACCATCTCCCTATTGAAGCATGGATTCTTTCCCTTATACCACCACATCTTGCTGACCGGTCCATTATTATAAGGCAGTGTAGTTTTTGTGTGTAAAATCAAAGTATTCCAATAATGTTTTCTCTTGAGCACGATTAAGCAAGTTAACTTATAATGCTAAACGTGCACAAGAAAGGGAGTTTCAGACCACATACATTCTTCCTTTACTTAATATCATCCTGAAAATGGATGTATTATAGCAGGATGATCAGCGCGATTTGCTTACTCTTCACTTGTCATGTCCTATTATGATTATTCAACAGTGCATAAGTTCTGGATAGTCCCCTCTAACAAATTAGTTGACTACTCCGTTTCCCATACATTTTCTTTATTTAGAATAAGCAAATATGCGATTAAGCTCATCTTTTAATGACCTACTGTCGGAACGGAACTCTGTTGTTACGTGAATCGTGAATGTAATTTCTGTTTCACGAATTTGTTAACTTACCATACTTACCTGGCACTTTTACCATGTTGTTCTACATTTTTTAATCATGACATTTTAAATTTATCGCGCAAGACTTGCATCTACCTTTTAGTACAATACTTTTACATTTACATCGACTTTATTTCTTTTTATCTTGCGTCTGGCGCAGCATGTCCGCTTTTGGACCTTGCGCCATAAAATTTCAAAATCCAATCCAATCCAATCCTTGTTAACTTACCTTATATAAATTCCAAGTTTATTTTACGCTTAAAAACACGCTTGCTTCACAAAACTTATAAATCCAAAGACCAAATTTCATTTAATTTCCGTCTTACCTAGAAGTTTGGAGTTTAGGTACAATTGTAGAAAGACATGTGCTGTTTGGACATAAGAACGTTGAATTCTGAAGAATATTCAGTGAATTCGCTTGAGATGGACATCCACTGTTGGTCAGAGGAAGGGCGGCATGACGATACCCGCTGAATAACGATCCAAATCCCATCCAGAAGGAAAAAACAACTCCACAGAAGAGTCCAACGAGTGCGCACTGAAATTAGAAAATTAGTATTATTATTAAACTTTTCAATTTCTTTCGTTGATATACACTCTGTAACAAAAAAAAAATGACGCACCAAGAAGGAGTAGTCCGATGGAGACAATTATTGGTGGATAGGAAAATTATATACACTATAGAAAATGATTAAAATTTCAGAACAATTGAATGATTTAATTCAGAGTTACAGTAACGAGCTCAATAAGGTGTTGACCCGCCTCTAGCCTGGATGCAAGCTGCCACACGGCGTGGCATAGACCGATAAAGCTCCCGGATGGTCTCTTGCGGCATTTCTTGCCAAATTTGCTCCAATTGTCGGACTACGTCATCAACATTCCCTACCGGATGCAGTCGCCTTCCCATCATATCCCAGACATGCTAGATGGGAGAGAGATCTGGTGATCCGGATGGCCAAGGAAGTGTTTGACAATCTTGAAGACAGTTCATAGCAACACGTGCCGTATGTGGTATGGCATTGTCTTACTGAAAAATAAGCCCAGGGTACTGCGAAAGAAACGGTAGCAAAACAGGTCTCATAATGTCGTCATCGTACCGCTGTGCAGTAAGTGTACCTCTAATGACGACCAAAGGGGCCCGGTTAGCAAGGGAAATGGCACCCTGACCATAACTCCTTGTTGAGGGCCCGTGTGGCGTGCAATAGTGAAAGCAGGATCGGCAGCATTTTTTTAAGTCGTTGAAAGGTATCCTAAATCGCAATGCAGCAGAAAATTTTAACAACAGTTCAAGAACAACTCCTTATATGTGATGAATGTGCAGTTCCGATGCGCTGGAGATCGCACTATTCATTCATTGGACACCAAATTTTAATCATTTCCATATTTGGTCATAACATTTTTTCATACGAAATTTCAAAGCAATCGGATGATTCCTTCTTGGTGCGTTGATTTTTTTGTTATAGAGTGTATATTTACACTTTCGAATATTTTTAAAATTCAACTCATTAAAACTGTCCCAAAGCAAGTGTTTTTCATCGAGCTGATTTATTGTGGCAAAAAATGACAGTAGGGCATAGACAAAAGTTTGATTGAGCTATCAAGGTCAAAGGAAGCCTTTCATGAAATAAAATTGTCAAGATGTTAATCAAATTAATCACTTTAATTCCATCATTACACTCATAAGTGAAAAATTGTTAACTTTAGTTTTAATATTTCTCAACACAAAGTTATTATTTTAGTCTCATTAAGTTTTACCGCGCAGCCTCTTTCTTTCAGGAATAGGAGAATTGCTTTAAAAACTAAATTATTAAATACGTAAAATAACTACTGGAGTTAAGCGAGATTTACCGTTATCTAAACACCTCTACCCTTTATTGTCAATAAAAGATTATTAATCACCAGTATATTTAACCTTCCTTTATCTTCGCTCGAAAACCACCCTACAGTAGCCATCCTATGAAGCAGAAACCTGTTCCAAACTGTTACCAGTTCTAGGCAAGGAACAATTTGTTATTTCCGGATCTTCACTCATCTTCGATATATAGATCATTTTTGTTTTGGTGAGCCATCTTGTCATTTGCAAAAATGTCTAAATCTTGGACGAAATAACTCATCCAAACCACCTATATAAGGTTAATTTAACTTCATGTTGTATAGCCATATTAGAAGCATCAACTTACAGTAGCAGTAAACGCCGTCCTATAGGGAACAAAAGGTCTTTAGAATATAATCTGAGCAGCAATTTTTGCCGAGAGGTCTGTTAGGAAATGCACCATCCACAAAAACCGGTTCTCTCATTATTATTAGTTTAATGATTTGCTAGAGAGAAGGATTATTTTGAGATTATTTTGCATTCCCCTCTACATATTTAAAAGGTTTTCACTGAATGTTGTAGTTCGAAACTAGTATTCAATTTAACCCTAAAAGTGGTTTCAAGGAGATACATCGTCCATCAAAATCTGACAAATATTTTGCAAATGACGAGATATTGCTGTCATCAAGATATTGCTTATTTTTTGATGATGACGAGATCAAGATCTGATGAGTTTTCTACTTATAACAAGATATATCGTCCATAAAGATCTAATCAGTTTTGCTTATGATGAGTTATATCGTCGCGATAAACACCAGGAGGTTTAAGTAATTGTAATTACGTTCCATAAGGGTCTCCAGCTGTGAAAGAAAGAACCAACAACCTTTTTAACCCGCTCTATGGGTTATAGCCCTTATAGTCCGGGAGGCAGCGACACTTTTGGGTCAGTCATTTTGCACCGACTGATTTGTGTAACAATAGTTAGCTAATTTATAGTAATGTCAAAAACCAAATTCAGCTGGCACGACCGCGGTGGGTGTAGGCGCGAGGGCGGAGGAAAAAAGTTAGTAACAAGTAAAAAAAGTCGATTTTTCAAAATATTTTACACCGGCTGAAAATTCAACACGAGATAGTTATTTAGATATTAATCAAGAAAATAACTTTCAGCTGGCTCGGTAGTGGGGGAAAAAACTTCAGCTGCACGAGTGAAGATACAGCGCACCCACTTCATATCAGGCTAATACAAACTCATCGTTTGCCTACATGCCCCCTCTCCGAAGTTTTGGGACAGTTTTCCTATAATTTGAGCATCTGCTCTTAGCGTCCCAGTACGCTGTTGCGAAGCGAATTGATCGGACCGCCTCGCATCGAAAATGTCGCCAGTCAAACTGTACCGTGCATTCTGTGAGGAAAAAAAAGAGCCTTTAATTTTTTTTACAGAAGAAATTTTGCAAAAATATTTGGAAACATTGAATATCCTCAAGTATAACAATTTGCTTTTAAAGATGTGATACTACCAACACGAGTGAACGATTTTGAACGATATCACTTCCAAGTGTAAACATTGATCGAAAGCGTTACCGCCAAATATCGAACATCATCTGTTGCTTTTTCTGCGTAAGTAAATTGATTACATATTAAACTGAGAAAATAAAGTACATTTTTTTTATGTTCGTTAAAATTGATTTACATTTGCGCGCGCGATGAGTTACTTTCCTAAAATATGCACGATATTTTGCCATCAGCCCACGCCGAGTGCTTTAAGCCGCGTTTACACCGGAATTGCAAACACGTCCCCTCCCTCCAAACATCGAAAACATTGGGTATGTATAATTTTTTTCAATAATTTTTTGAACTTTATATACTTTGTGTTTGTATAATTTTTAAACGAAATATTTTTTTAATGTTTTCTAATTGCTTTAACCAAAAATAACGAATACACTTTATTGCATAAACTTTTAAAAGTTAATTAATGCAAAAATGAAGTGATTTGTTATAAAATATTTTAAGATATATATTAATTTTGCCCAACGTCAAAATTCTGATATTTTAAATTTTGATAAAAAAATTTTACGTTTTGAAAATATAAAATAGTCATTATAATTGTAAAATACAATGTACACCTACAAAAAAAATTTCAGAACAAAAACTTTAAGATTTTAGAATTTTAGAATTTTGTGAGTCTCGTATCCCCTTAACTAAAACTAAAAAAAAAAAAAAATAAAAAAAAAAAATAAAAAAAAAAAAACCCTGAATTTTTTTTTTTTTATTAGATGGACCTGATGCAGACATATCACAGGAAATTGATAGTGATGAATATTCTGAAGAAAGTACACTAGAAGACGATGATTTCGATATTTCCGATTATGAGAATATTTAAGCTTCTTCCAAATTATTAATGTTATTAATATTCATATATGTCATACTAAACCACATATTTTCCGCTTTTGAGATAAAACAAAGTAAAACAAAAAAAATCGTTAAATTTTGAATGTTTTCCCGATGTTTGTTAATAATGCTTTCCCAATTAAATCAATTTTACACCACACAAAATTCGAGTATGTTATAGTATGAAAGGTAAGATAAAAAAAAAATCCCATTCCACTGGCTCGGTAGTAGTGGAAAAAAACCTTCAGGCTCAAATATAATTTAGCGCGCAACCACTTCATAGCCTCAGCTGAAGGTCTTTCCAACACTACCGAGCCAGCTGAATATTATTTTCTTTATTAATGCCTAAATGACTATCTCGTATCACATTTTCAGCCAGTGAAAAATATTTTGAAAAAATAATTTCTTTTGCATGATCCGAACGCCCCCCCCCCCTTGCACCCACCCGAACTAGACCATCTGAATTACGTTTCATTAATCATCTATCCAAGACCAATTGCTGGTATGAAAATCAGCCTGTGTAAAATAATCACCCTCCAAATGTTGCTGTCTCCCGGACTATTACTATTTCACCTGTGTTAGAATGCTATTTCTTTCCAAACCACAGTTTAATGTGAAACCATCACTCGCTTTATTTATAATGTGGAGTCGTTACGTTTGGAAGAGAAAACGATTCAACCCCTGCGTGGGATTTTCTCGAAAAGAGGGTCGACGGCCACGTGTTCGGAAATAACTCAACCCTTGGAAGGCTTGGAGATCTCGTAGAGTCGGCGTCCGACTATCGCACCCCTTTTTTTTGCACCTGACCCCTGAATTTTCAATGGTCCCATGATTCGAAAGAGGGGATTCCTTGCACGTGTGAGGAGTTGGCATCCCTTGAATGGGGGGAGGTGTCATTTTGTAAAAGAAACGACATGGATTCAAAGAGGGAGGTGGTTGCCCCCAAAGAAACAAAAAGGGACTTGAGCTAGAGAAGCCACAGAGGAAGGTGGTGGACGTGATGGTTCTCGAGACAGCGATTACAGTGAGCAAAAGACCGATAAAAAAACGAAATAGGAAGAGAAACAGTTTCTTCACAAATAATCGTGCAGTGATTGTTTCTTTGTAGATACGTCTGTAAATAGTGATCCAATTATACTGAAATCCTTTTAAGTGCAATAAATAACTTGAAAAGGAAAACTGCTTAGTCCAACTCCATATGTATTACTGTGGTGCTCCCTAACACCAAAAAAATTATAGCTAGAAAGCTTTGACATAATAATCGACAGTGTCAGATCCTGGCACAAAGCTTTGTTTGGGGAGAAAATTGTTAAAATATTCCACTTTCCCTTACTTTCTCCAATTCATGATAGGAATACAATGCAATATTTATGATGAATATTTAAATTTCTTGAGTGTACGAGTAGTGTAAGTGTTATTTTTACTCCATAACACACTAAAGGTTAAATAATCACATCATTCTGCATGATTATTTTAATCTTTAGAAAGATTATATTGGTCATTTCCTTAGAATGGAATCCTTTTTGAACGGTTGTATTGGTCCTTTCCAGGTATAGAATTTTTTGGTAACGATTCTCTCTCTCTATTGGCCCTTTCTGTAGAATTGAATTCCTTGGAAAAATACTGTTCCTATGTTGGAACGATTCTATTTCTCATTTCCTAAACCTAGAATTCATTGTAAACATTCAAGTTGCTCATTTTGTTAAGCTAGAATTCTTTGGAAACATTCTGTTGCTCATTTCGAAAGAATATAATCCTCTGGAAAGACTCTATTGTTTAAGAATGTCAAAACTGGTAAGAAGTTATGCAGAAAAGACTGCAAGTTGCAAGGCGGAATTATGCTTGTAATCCCTCAGAGGCAGTGCTGTAGTCGTAAGAAAACAGAGGATATACCATGGGCGCCCGCAGAATTTTTTGTATGGGGATGCAAAACATGTACTTACTAACTTACAATTTCCATGGGGGGGGGGCAATAAAACGTTTACAAACAAGCACATACATGTATATATCTATCTATCTATATCTATATCTATCTATCTATCTATCTACCTATCTATCTATCTATCTATCTATCTATCTATATATATATATATATATATATATATATATATATATATATATATATATATATATATATATATATTGGAAATCCATAAACCAGGGGGTTGACCGCCCCCTTGCCTCCCTCCTCCGGACGCCCATGGGGTACACTCAAAGGACCGAGGAATATGTTCGAATTAATCTAAGTTCAAATTATCGAGAGAAAAAGGCCTATAGTAATTTTATATTTACAGGAAAAGGGGAATTGTAGAACTTTCAAGAAACTTCGACTTAAACAGAAATTCGTGTTTACAAGGTTCGAGTTATTTTTGGGTTTACTGTATTTAGGCAAAGCAAATTATGAAGACAAGCATCGAGTGATATTCAAATTTAAAAATATCACTATATTAATATTTAACTATGATATAAAATAATCACATTAAATGTTAAGAGAAAAATATTTAAACTCATAATGTAGGGTGTAATTTTTTTGAACAAATTTTAAGGTCTATCTGTATTTTTTTCATTGAAATATTTTCCAAACTGCTTGACGAGAGAAATCCGTCTCTGTGCCTTTTTGTACCGCATACTCTTAATTTATTGTCTATAGAAGAACGATGGTTGGCCAACCAAGAATTTAAACATTTTTCCGGTTAAAAGTATTGTATAGGTGGTCCATTTGTATTAATAAACATTACATTGGAGGCGTTTGAAATCAATAAAATGATATCAAATCTCTTACACTATGTTATCTATTAAACTAAACTTGCGATCGCACTCGGCTGTGGAACATGGTAATATTTCAATTGTTCTTATAAGAGGCTTTAATTTTTCTGGAACAACTTGGGCGTTTTCATTAGTTTCTCAAACCCTGAATAGTACACATTTCATCTATGCCAAAACGTCGACAGATCCTTTTTACCTCCATTTCTCCATGTTGAATATCCCCTGTATTTATATTTTCTGGATCAAGCATGGATATATCCTTCAGAAGTTGATAGTTTTGATTAATAGTTTGTTTTTTTTAAATTATGTACCAAGTTGATATCATGAAATAGAAACCTTTCTTTTATTTACTTCTACGGTTTTCTGCGTCGTGATGTTTCGCGCGATGATTTCTAGGAAAAGCAAAGTAGAGTACTCAGTTTTTAAGAAAAAGCAGAGGGTATTTGCTGTAAAAACCAGAGAATATACGGCGTATACCTCCCTATACCCTCTACTATAGTCCTGCTCGGATGGTTACATATTTTAAGCATAAAATATAAACCATAATTAATGAAATATACTAACAGTTGTTAAAAAGGGAGCAAAAAGTATTATTATATGGCTAATAACAAACTGGTCTTACCTTTTCATTTCCCTTCCTGGTTAAAACAGCTATCAAGAAAATGGCCACCGAAGGACCTTCCATAGTACTCAAAAGTATAGTTCCAGCTGCAAATAGACTGTCTACTTTGGAAATGGCAAATGTCAAGCCGATGCAAATAATTCCATAAACAATGGCTGTAAGGAAGGAATTTGTGTAAGTGTTGACACAGTTATAATAACTGAAAAAACAGTATAAAATCTGCAACCCGTGCTTTCAAATGAGAATGTTCGATATGATGACCAATAGAAATTGGACTGACTCTCGCAATTTCCTAAAAACTGTAAACATAATAAATTTTCAGTTTCCGATACTTTGATGAGATTGTAGCATGTGTATATTAATTTTGAAACGCCCTGAATTTGGAAAGAAGTCCGAACTACTCTCCAAGTAGGTCGGACGAGATATCTCGTCCATCAAGATCTGTCCAATTTCGCTGGCAATAAGGAATCTCGTCATCAATATATCCTCGATTTTTTTATTATGACTAGATCAAGATGTGATCATTTTTTTTCTAATGATGTTATCTCACGTGCATAAAGATCTAGTCATTGTTTTCTAGAGTTACGATACCTCATCCAGACAACCAAAAGTTCATGTGTATGAAACACTAACTAAAGGAAGCTTAACAGTAACGATTTTACTAAAGGTTAAGCAAATAAAAACACTACAAAAATAAATTTTTATCTTAGCTTGCGCTACGAATGATGTGCTTATAGAGAAAGACAACAGGTACATGCATTGGTGTATCCATTTATGCATGGTCTGGGGTCAACACCTGCAGGTCTTCCTCTGTTCGCCTGGAGTAAATATCGAAATGGTAAACAAGAAAGTGTTAGCAACAACGGATTATTTCATGAGGGAGTTTCAATTGAGAGTGTCATTGCGCAACACTGTAACCGTAACATGCAATCTGCAACAGCTGGGATGAGTTTTGCTAGTAGGATTTTAAAGAAGGTAGTGTGATTGGTGAAAACAAATTGGCCAATTGGATCACATGAGATGCATGTAACTGTTTACATGATTTCACAAATATACCTTTTTTATTCTAAATGTTCTCTTTCCATCTATAGCTACGTTCGACGACACTATCAAAAGAACAAAAGAATACGTCTTACCTTTGTCACAGGAATACACATGAGCTACGGTTTTTATTTTTCGTGTAAGTGGGAGAAAAGTCTTTATTCTGAATTGAAGACCTTGCAAGGCAATAAATTAATTAAATATGCATACGAAAGTTACGTTAATAAATTGAACTAAAAAATACTTCTTTGAGATGAGAATACTCAATTCTTACATAAAAGTTTAGCGATGCAAACGATTCTTTTTTCAGTGACTTGTGAGGAGGGTAAAAGAGGCTTTATGAAGTCGATAACTGTGACCGTAGATGCTGAGTTGAGAGCGGAGGATAAAGTGCTGAGGAGGGTAGCATTTGCGCAAATTAAAAATTCATTCTCGCGTAAAGCTGGCCTAGTCTGTGAAAAGTACATTTGCTGAGAAGCTCGGAGGGAATGAACTCTGCTGCAAAAACCAACGACATAAATCTACGCATCGTGGATAAACAGCTGCCTTCAGTGCTTGCGTTCTCTGTAAGCGGTATGGAAACAGTCTTTCCTCGTATAAAATTTTCCAAACAGTGCTTTTACTCACGCCTGTAGTTCGCGCAATCGATCTTGTTCTAGTGCTTGGATTATCTTCACACTCTCTCAGAATACGAGGTAGACCAGTCACTTGACCAGCACGTTCACCAGATTTATCAAATATCGATTTTTTCTTATAGGGATACTTGAAGGCACTCGTCTACGAGACTCCAATTGATTCTGATGAGGACCTCATTGCAAAACTTTCAGTCGCTGTTGCAACAGTTTGTGAAACACCTCTTATCTTAGAAAAAGAAAGGCAATCATTTGCTAGGAGCTACCAGGCCTGTATCGAAGTTGGTGGTGACACATTTGAGCAGTTACTGTAATATTATGTAAGTAAAGAAATTTATTCCATTTCCTCAGTATTTCTTGTTTTTCCACCTGCACTTTTCATTTCCGACCCCATGTTGCTATACAAAAAATGTTTCTTTATATATATATATATATATATATATATATATATATATATATATATATATATATATATATATATATATATATATTACCAATAAAGTTTGGCCCATGAATTCAGGGACACCCTGTATAGCTACGATCCACGACACTGTCAAAAAAACAAGAGAATACATCTTACCTTTGTCATAGTAATACATATGAGCTTTGTTTTTTCTTTTTCGTGTAAGTGCTAAAAAAGCTTTTATTCTGAATTAAAGACCTTGCATGGCAATAAATTAATTAAATTTGCATACAAAAGTTACTTTAATAAATTGAACTAAAGAATAAGTCTGTGAGATGAGAATACTCAATTTTTACATAAAAGTTTAGCGATGCAAACGATTCTTTTTTCAGTGATTTGTGAGGAGGGTAAAAGAGGCTTCATGAAGTCGATGACTGTGACCGTAGATGCTGAGTTGAGAGCGGAGGATAAAGTGCTGAGGGATCCGCTGAAAATTCCAGCCACACATAGTCCGGTTAGGCCAGGCATGAGATTGAATCTGGTAACAATATAATACGGAATCAACTGTGAAATAGAAATGTAATGGAAAAAATTAATAAATAAATGTTATATATATATATAGAAGTAAATAATGGCATCAAAACAGTAACGAAAGAACTGAAAAGCCAGCTGCAAAACTGTAAATTTTTAACAGGTGAACAACCAGTAGGGCATAGGCTTTCGTACAATAAACATCCTCTAACTATAACGAACTTTGAAATGAACAATAACACTAGATCTGACTGTCACACACACACACACACACACACACACACACACACACACACACACACACACACACACACACACACACACACACACACACACACACACACACACACACACACACACACACACACACACACACACACACACACACACACACACACACACACACACACACACACACACACACACACACACACACACACACACACACACACACACACACACACACACACACACACACACACACACACACACACACACACACACACACACACACACACACACACACACACACACAGCTGCCAGAGGCTTCAGTCATCAAAACCATAAATTTCCCGCAAGATATGATTTTATTTGTTTGTGTCCGTGATTTTGTTTTAAATTATCTTATTAAACATATCTTATTGGATGGAGTGGCTTTCGTTTCTTCAATTACACAATAAGTTACAAATTATACAAGTGGTTTTAACTGTATTTTACTTATAGAAAAGCATTTAACATATCATTTGACGTACCATATAAACATGAATGTTGAACAGGAAAAGTTCGAGAAAACTAAATTCCAAACACGTTACCCCAGTGCTTCTCAAAGGGTGTGCCCAGGCACACTGTTACGCCCGGTGACGTGCCTAGGTGTGCTTTTATCAATTTCCAGATAGATATGTGTTGGGACATAAAAATGAACTTATAGTCATATAGTTAAATATAGTCCATTATATCTTCATTTTAGCATTAAAAGGTATACTTTGCTGCAAATAATTGTTATTCTGTTAAGAATGATGAAAATATCCAGCGCAGCAAAGAACAGTAGCAAGAAGGTGTTTACTGTATACTTGTTCGAACAGGGATTCAGATGATTCGCAAGCGCAGTTTCTCAGGTCGTTTTCCAGTTATTTAAATATTTCTTTGCGTTTTGCATCTTATTTCTTAGCATGTTGTGTGTAGTTCGCCACGACTTTTTGTACGACTTCAAGTGTGCTATGACTTCAAAAAGTATGAAAATCACTGTGTTATCCTAATTTGAAACTATCGACCTAAAATGAGTATTAAAAATTCTCACTTCTCGTTACCATTCTTCAAATTAATTTCGTAAGTACAACATTTATACAAATACAAATACAAATACAAATATTGACGACCAGCTACAGGCTCAAGCCCAACAAGGCTGGTCCTTTGTTTATGAATTCTCCAATTCCCACTGACTATCCAATTGTGTCTTAAATTCGTACACTCCCTTTGAATTAACTATATTTTCTGGCAACGCGTTCCAACTGTCTATTACCCTATTAAAGTAGTAGTTTTTCCTTAAATCCCGATTAAAATGTGTCTTATTCAATTTATACCCATGGCCCCTTGTTCTGTTATCCCTATTGAAATTTAAGCCCTCTGTGTCCCCTTGTTTTACAAACTTGAAAAGCTGAATCAAATCCCCCCTCCTTCTTCTTCTTTCCAGTGTATACATGTTTAGCTTACTTAAACGTTCATTATAGTCGAAATTTGCTAGCCCCTTTATTATTTTTGTAGCTCTGTGCTGAACCCTTTCAATTGATTCTATGTCCTTTCTCATATATGGAGCCCAGAATTGTACAGCATATTCTAGATGTGGTCTTACTAAACCCTTATATAATGGCAAGATTATATTCTTATCCCTTGAAGTTACAGTCTTTTTAATATACCCCAATAACCTATTAGCCTTTTTACCCGCAGCTGAACATTGGTGACCCATTTTAAAATCCCTGTGAATTATCACCCCAAGATCCTTGACTGTTTCTCCCTCCTTTACCTTTACTCCCTGCAGACAGTACTCGGCTCCACTATTCCTGTAACCCATATGCAGAACTTGACATTTCCCTACATTAAATGACATACCCCATTTTACAGCCCATTCGGATATCTTATCAAAATCCCCTTGTAAATTTTCTATCTGTAACTTGGTATCCACTGTCCCCCATATTTTTAAGTCATCTGCAAATATACTGATTCTATTCTTGATCCCCTGACCTATATCATCTATGAAAATTATAAATAAAATTGGTCCCAAAACTGATCCCTGAGGCACCCCACTTATAACTTCTGTCCACTGTGAATAATTTCCTTTTACCTGCACTCTCTGCTTTCTACCCAATAACCAATTCTTTATCCATATTAATGTTTTTCCCTGAATCCCCAGCCTTTCCAATTTAAACAGTAATGCCTCATGAGGTACTTTATCAAAAGCCTTTTGAAAATCTATGTACATGATATCCACACTGCTCTTATTATCCAGCTCCTCAGTAATTTTTTCGTAGAACTTCAAAAGGTTTGTAGAGCAGGATCTGCCCTTCCTAAATCCATACTGATTCTCTGATAACAGTCCCCCCTCCTCCAAGTATAACATTATATGCTTTTTTAACAGAGATTCAAATATTTTGCAAATTACTGATGTTAGACTTACTGGTCTATAGTTGCCCGGATCACTCTGTATTCCCTTTTTGAAAATTGGAGTTATGTTGGCCAACTTCCAATCCATTGGCACCCAACCTGTGCTATATGTTGAATTTAGTTATTTTTGTTCATTCAAATTATGTTAAAACTTTCCTGACATGTTTAAATGCATTTTAGAAAACCTTACTAACATTCTTTGTCTTAATGAGTATACAGGGAATTTAATTCATGTATCATAAGCATATTGGATAATATTTGTATAATGTAATGGCATACTTGGTCATATTTTGTCACTCCTGTGTGTATTCCGTCTTTGATTGGATCACACGAATAGAAAATTCCGTACATGACCAATCCTGATAAGAAGCACATACACTTGAGGATAAAAGTTGCTATTGAGCTCCACACGAGAGATCTGAAAAGTTGTTTTGAAAATAGATGATGTTCAAAATCATACGAAAACTAATTAATAAATAATGTTAATCTAATTAAAACATTTAAGCGGCAGTAATGATTGTCTTCAGAACCACTTCATGAGAAATGATTATACTTCCCTGTCAGAATATCCTGCTTCAATGCAGCTAACATCTTACTGGTAATCAAACAGATTGAAAATACGTTTTGACAAGATTGGATGACCTAATGCCACAGATATAATCTAAGAGGAAAAAATTGTTATGATTCGATTCAATCGTATTTCTTATTATGATAAGGCCAGTCGTATTTCTTATTATGATAAGGCCAGTCGTATTTCTTATAATGACCCGGCAAGTTAGGCAATAGATGAGAATGAATTAGAGTTTATATTGTAATATTTGAGGTTAAAAGAATAGTGTGATTCGACTCAATTGTATTTCTTAATACGATCAGGCCTATTTGGCAACAGAGAAGTGTGAATCATAGCTTTGAGAGCAATATTTGAATTTGAGGGTTACTTGTATGGGGAAAAGGTAGATGAAGGTGTGTTTTATATGGAAGGAGTTGTCAATTAGAGAAGGACATTTCTGTTCCTGATGTATTGCAATTTTCTGAGAAAAGCAAGCAACTCAAAATGAAGAATCTCCGTTTTAGATGAACAAGCGATTCTGTTAAATTTGAATATTCCACGAATACCAAATCAGGAAATCGAATATAAATCTTTAATAAAGCTATGAGAGAATGTTAGGAATTTCACATTCAGAGTTCAATATGCTGTTCGATAATATGTTTCCTCTCGTACATTTAGTTAGTAGAATTTCTGTTCTCGAGAAGTTGAACTGAAAAGTAAGACTGAAAAGTTGTATCGTAGCTAGGGTACATATATCCTCTCAAGACCTGTTAATTGCCTCACAGAGACGAAGGGTTAACAATGGGAGGAATGGGTGAAGAGTACGTTGACAGTTTTTGTCCTGGCAGTGACACTCTAAACCTGAAGACCATTCCAATATACTCCGGAATACGAAAGGCCTGCACCTACTCTTTCTCAAAAATGCGAAAAGGCATCTTTTGAGGACAAGTCAGATTTTAGCCTTTTCGGATACTTCTCAAATTGTTACTGCAACTATTTCCTGTTGTCGTGAAACACGAGCTAGATTTCCCTTCAGTTTGATGGTCACAGACCATGGAAAAGTTTTTGTTCGAGATTAAGTAGTTCGTTTTGCTAGCTCAGAGACAAGGTTTCCTATATCTTGATCCTGTACTACCTCGCTTGCAACTTGCTCTCAAGTCCTTGACTGCATCGGATCCTCTTGGATTTGATTGGTGATCCTGTGGAGACAGATTTTCTCCTGCACAGGTGACAAGATCTTATGAACATGATATGGCATTTTTAGACCAGGAAATAAACAACAAAGTACATCTCAGTCATGGCAGTTAAGAGGTAAAGACCAAACTATACGACTGTCCAAAAAGAAGCCGAACTTTGAAATTCGAGCGCCAACTTAGCAACCCCGTTGTAATTACGTTGTGTAGCATTAATAATGTGACCATACGTTCCGTTATGAACAGGACCATCACGTTTTTAGGTAGTACGTCTCGTTGTTTCCAACCACAGCTTTGGGAAGCCGAAATGTCCCGTTTTCAGAAAGAGAGCAACTCACGATAAAAATTTTAAAAAAGTCGCGAAAAATAAAAAAATTTCAACAGTGACGTGGGGATGACGGCATTCGCATATACGTCTCACACATATGAAGTAGGGATGCGACATCGATGTCGATGTTTTCAAAACATCGATGTATTTAACATCGATGTTTTGGTAACATCTATGTTTATACTTGTCGATGTTTTATTTTTAAATAAAAAAAGTACCGTTATAAAAATTTTAAAAAGAACCAAGTAACAGAATTTTTATAATCAGCAAATTGAACATACTTTTAGACCCAAATGACCAAGGATGAAGGGTCTGAAAAGTAGGGATGCGACATCGATGTAAATGTTTTCTAAACATCGATGTTTTAGAAAAAAACATCGATGTATTGGAGCCGATGTCGCATCACTAGTTGCTGAACCAGTTTTAAGAAAGGGGGAAACAAGTTTAAGTACACTGAATTTTAAAAACATCGATGGTTTTGTGACGATGTATTATCAACATCGATGTTTCAATTTTCAACATCGATGTTTTGCTGTCGATGTCGCATCAATAGTTGGTAAACCAGTTTTAAGAAATGGGAAAACAAGCTTAAATACACTGAATTTTAAAAACATCGATGTTTTTGGGTCGATGTATTATCAACATCGATGTTTTAATTCTGAACATCGATGTTTTGCTATCGATATCGCATCCCTAATATAAAGTAGGTCAGCAGCCGTCTAGACAGTTGTGAGCCTACGCATATACAGCTCGCGTATCTTTCTTTCTTAATTGATTATTGTTTTTTTTTATCGTCGTGTGTTATTGTATGAACAGTCAATTTAAATTTCTGGTAAGTGAAACCTTCGGTGGAGTGGTCGTTCACGGTAAGAAGGCGATTTGTCGCCAAATATGGTAACCATCACCTTTCTTCACATCTGCCGTTTTTGTTATGGCAACCCTATCTGCTGTTACGGAATTCGGCCGCCATCTTGATTTGGCGACAAAAATTAGCTGGCGACAAACGTCTTACCGTGAACGACCACTCCACCAAACCTTCATTTTAACAATTCTTAAACAGAAGTGCATTTTTAATGTTAACTTACAAACTAAGTAACCGTTTATACAGCAAAGAAGTATCATACAGAATGAAACATAGCCTATGGAGGTGCCATTGATACTGAGCAACATTTAAACATTATTCGAAATTTCTGGAAGTTGCTTATTTCTAACTACATTCCATCTCAAAAAGTGACAGAATGGAACACTGGGAATGTTTCAAGTGAAAGTCGTTAGGTGGAATTGTTCAAATACTTCCACACTATTAATTTGAATCATACGAACCTTTTGTATAATTATTCAATATATTTTATGTCTGCCCGGCCTAATGGACCATAGAGAGGGCCTTTTATCTTATGAATAAGTTAAGGACGGGCGAAAAAACTTAGTTGTAAGCTTAGTCGCAGTTCTCAAAGCTTAACTTAGTAGTAAGTTAAAGTAGGCTTAAACTTAGTCGCAGTTCTCAAAGCAATGTTAATTACCAAAGTAAATTTTAAGAAATCCTGCCAAGAATATCATTTTTTAAAAATCAACACCAAATATACTTAAAAAAATTTGGGCGGAGTGGTCGTTCACGGTAAGACGTTTGTCGCCAGCTAATTTTTGTCGCCAAATCAAGATGGGGGCCGAATTTAGTAAGAGCGGATAGGGTTGGCATAACAAAAACGGCAGATGTGAAGAAAATCCGCAAAAGGTGAAGGTTACCATATTTGGCGACAAATCGCCTTCTTACCGTAAACGACCACTCCACCAAAATTTGTTCTTCAAAAAATTACAAGACCACATAAATGATTTATTTTCACGTGTTCATTCCTGTTCTTTGCATTGAGAAATACGTGTTTTCTTGAACACACACTAGCTATTACCTAAAAGTCAGTAGGTGTCCCGTTTTGAGGCAAAATAAATGGTCACGTTTTTAAGCATTAACCTTGAGCTTGCACCTGCTCTTTTCTCGAAAACTCCACGTTATTTGGTCACAGTTTAATGAGGGGTAGAATGAACCAGTATTTTGTGTGTTCGGCGATTATTATAATTTGAAAATTAAAGATCTCGAAGAGCAACGGGTCTGTGTGAAGTTTTGCGTAAAATTGATAAATGCTTTTACTGAAAAGATTCAGATGTTGCAACACGTTTATAGAGAGTATTTTTTGCTGGTCCCAATGCTATGAATGGTTCTGACGTTTCAAACAGGGCAGAACATCCACCAAAGACGATCTGAAAGCCGGGCGCCCTTCCAACTTAATGGAAAATCTTCAAATCGGGGAAGTGCGTGCTTTGATTCGGGCAAATCCTAATTTATTTGTACATGAGATTACTGAAGATCTAGGCATCAGAAAAAGCTTTTGTCGCACAAGTTTGACGTAAAATCTGCAGATGATACGCGTTGCAGGAAAAATTGTGCCTCTTTTCTTGACTGATGAGCAAGAAAATGAATCGTGTCGCACCTAGTCAAGATTTGTAAGATCGTTCAATTGAAGATCAAAACTTTCTAAAACTTGTAATAACAGATAATGAAACGTGAGTGATGTGGATCGTCTTTTTTTGATTTGCAAGGAATTCATTTGATGATTTCATTGATTGATTGATTTGCATGAATTCGTTTAACGAGGACAAACTGTCAACGCACACTTTTACTTGAATGCTAGGAGGTGTTTAAGAGAAGCAGTGCGAAGGAAGATTTCAGAAGTACGGAGAAACCAGACATTGACTCTTCACCACGACAACGCACCTTCTCACTCGTCACTCCTAGAGTGCCTATATAATAAGAGTGGCGACATACGGGAAACACATTCTGATTGGCTTAGAGACCTTTTTTACCGCCCGAGGCGGTCTTTTCCCAGCTCCCGTAGACTTAGCATGGGAACTTTTTGTGTGTTCGAGAAAAACGTGTGTATATTAAATTAAAAAGAAAATATAGGTTTTTCATGTTCCATTTCGTGTTCTAGAATGTTTATTTATTATCATTTTAGTGTTTTGTCAGTATAACTTTGAAGACTTTTTAAATAAATAGTTTTTTTGAATAATATGGCGTTTCCCGCAATCTAAATTAGCGCGTTGTGCAATCCATCTCATCAATTGCGCATGTAATTGAGCGTTTATATGATTCATTTATACCGAATATATCCATATTATAACAATCATATGCTTTCGTTCTCCCTGAAATGATATATTAATTCGCCCAGCAACCTTCTCTGAGACGATTCTGGTAGAAAAATGGCTGCCGCGCATGCGCATTGGGCCAAATTTGGTCCATTGTCGCCACTCTTATTATAGAGGCACTCTAGTCACTCCGAATCCATGAAATTTTGGACACATCCCGCAGCCTCCTTACTGTCCAGATTTGTCCACTGCTTACTTTTTATTGCTCCCAAAGTTGAAATACTGGTCCACTCTACAACTCATAAAACAGCGACAAAATGACGTGGATTTCTCGAGAAAAGAGCAGGTTCCAGCTCAAGCTTAACGCTACACAACGCCATTACAGCGTGGTTTCTAGGTTGGTGTGTTAGCACTCTAATTTCAGTTTGGCTTCATTTTGGGCAGACATCGTATATCACACAGACTTTAGTCAGCCATCTACATATGGGCAGGTTGGTTCGTTGGTTTGGGTTTTATGGCGCAAGGTCCAATAGAGGACGAGCTGCACCAGACACAAGATAAAATTTGACCCAGTAAAATTAATAAAATATTTACAAATCTATCTAGTAAAATAAAAGTAAATTAGAAATAAGTACGTGTGTGGAATTTAAAAGTATTTCGGTTCTAGAAATGTAAATCGATGTTTTGAGAATTGCAATATCTGCAGAATTTCGAATGAGGGTTGTAACTGCTTCTACAGCTGCAAATAATCTTTTTTTTTGCCTCGAAAGTTATCTAAAATTTTCCCATGACCTTTCTTTCTTGCCTCGTTAAAATAATTTTTTGGCTGAGAATCTTTACATTTTTCGTTTCGTTGATTCCGTCTTTTTGGAATCTTTCATTCCTCTTAAAAATTTCGGTAGATTATTTTCCTTTGGTATTTTGGAACTAGTAGAAGGGATTGAATTATTCGTTGGTTTAGTATAGTCTGTTGCTTTTTCAGTAGATGATTAGATGTTTGATTAATAGTTTGGGGAGATTGTGCATGGTAACGAGTTGACCAAAAGTTAGAAGCTCTGTTTGTGTAGCCAAAGATTTTGAAACTTTTTTAATGCTGTAGAGTAAGAAATGCCTGCTATTGGGTTTCTATCGTAACGATTTTCCTGGCTTCGATAAAAGAAAGGTTTTGAGTAAGCTTAATGGTTTGAATTTCTTTTTCCTCGATCCAACGAGGACATGTGCGTGAATAGGATGGATGATCACCCTTGCAATTAACACACTTTGGTGTAGATTCGCATGTTTTACTATTATGTCCTTCAATTAAACAGCAAGCACAAGTTTCTTTACCGCGACAACTTTGAATGGAATGTCCAAATCTCTGGCATTTAAAGCAGCGTAAGGGTTGAGTATGTATGGGTTGACAGGGCATCTAAGGTAAGCAATATTAACAAATTTAGACATAATAGGTACCTTGAAAGTAAGTATTATAGGTTTTGTTGGGAAGATTTGACCGTCACGACGAAATGTTATCCTTCGGATTTGGCAAACGTGTTGGTTTTCAAGTGACTCTAAAATATCTTTCTCATTGTCAAATTGCAAATCCGATTCTGAAATGACACCTCGGGAGTGATTTAATGAAAATTGAGGTGAAACGGTGACCTCCATATCCTCCTATTTTTTGTCAGATTTATGAAGGATTGGATTTGTTTTTTATTTGTAATTTCCAATGCCATATTACCGTTGTTACAGTTCTTTATTGTTTTTACACGATCATCCATTCCGAGAATCGTCTTGTGAATGAGAATTTCTGAAACATTCTTCATAGTTCCTTCTACTTTTCTTATGACAAAGACTCTGTTGCTGTCATGTATTTCATTTATTTGGTACTCCATTAAAGGAGAAAGATTATTATTTTTATTTTCCATGTTTAATTAATTTAAATTCAGGTTTAACCGTATCGCCCATATGGAGTCTAACGAGGGGATGAAGACATCTACACCAGTACTAGTCAAGCCTATACGTTTTCATTACAGCTCTATATCTGCCTTGAGTGGAGCTAGTCATTGCAACGATGACTTGAACCGAAGCAGATGACCGAACTCAATCCATCTGTCGATTGATACACTGGTGGATGCAGTGCATCTCCCGTTTACCTGAAACAGAGGCCGAAGGAGCGTATTGGGTCTGTATAAGGCCCCTCAACTGCCAGGATCCTTTTCCCCAAGGACACGGGTCTCCACATACGGCAAACACGTGGGTGATATAATCCCCTAGAGAGCTGAAAACAACAGAGGGGCGAAAAGCTTCTCAAGGGGAGCCCTCACCTCCGAAGAGGCAAACACAATGAGGGATGAAGAAAAAGCATAAAGCAGAAGGGTAGAGGAGAGAGATAGAAGATCCCTCAGGTACCCCGGGGGTTGTGAAGACCGTACAGACCTAAAGAAGGTATGCCCCCGGGAGCCATACGCGCAGGAGCAACAATGTAGAGAACTTTTCAGCCGTCTTCTTTTCACTAACGTAATGACTTTAATGCAATATTAAATGTGCACTCCAACATTTGGAGAGGGGGTGGGGGTCATGTTTTAGTAGGTTTTCCTACTGCGCTAGCAACCTGTGAGTTGTTGGTTGCGTTGGGATAACATACCCTGGGCTCATTCCTATCACGTGCATTGCAACTTTCTCTGTATGTGTATGTCCATTGCTGTATTGTTCATCTCAGAATGATCCCTTGAGCTATATAATAAAACTCAGCCCAATCAACAAACCAAAATATTATGAAGTACACACCTTTGAAACGTTTGATTCTGAAATTGTATAAATTGTTACTAGTAATAACTAGTACCGTTGTTTGATAAATGCATCTGAAAGAGAATGATTATTATATTTTCCTAAAATTGAAAAAATGAATGTCTCCTCTACTTTTAGTGATATTATACGAGACGCTAAGAATCAAAAGAAACACTATTTAATACATAAAAATGCCAGATAAATTTCTTAATTTTTTTTATAAGATTTTCTGATTGATTTCTGATGGGATATCTAACAATGTCAACCTTACCGTAATTTATGGATCGATACTTCATGTTCTAATGCACTGCCTTGCATGGCAACTGCGCATGAACGTTTACTCTATTTCTTACTGTTATGCACTTCAACCCACATAAAGCCATAAGATTAAATTTCTTGATACTTACGATTTGGCTCTTTCATAGTTTCTGAGACTAAGCAATCTTTGAACTTCCACTTGGCTTGTTCCATAATATGCTAATCCCCCAACCAAACCTCGAGCACAAGTACTCCAAAAGGTGTATCTCAGAGTCATATCTGGCGAAAAACTATAAGAAAATTACAAATCTCATAAACAATCGGACTTTAATTTGTATTTTTCAATCGCTGATAATCATAAATAGAAATAATAGAATAATTTTCGGAGAGACTTTTTGGTAAAATAGTTTTGTAAAAATGCAAAAACACATCAAAATTCAATAAAAATTATTGAACTTGAATTAAGTATGTAATTTGAAGTTTCTGTAGAAGGTAGTTGAATTAACTTTGCATTTGAGGGCTATTGGGAAACAGTCGGAATCAGTTTCAAAGGGTTGGTAGATTTGGGGAAAGCAGGGATTTTGGACTAAAGCAGTGGGATGAAAACCGGAAAAGCTAGGGTAACCTGGCCCCTACCAAACATACCTTACCTATATAGGGAGAAAAGATCACTCGGGTGTCTCGGACTCATAATGCCCGTACAGAACTAAAGGAGATGTGCCCCTGAGGACCAATCCCGAAGGGAAAGATGCGATAATGGTTAAGGATAAAGAGACTATTTGTTTCTCCCCCCTTTTAAGCTTTAACATTTTTTACATGGTCTTTTAGACAGTTAAGACACATCTTAAAATCAAAACAAAAGCTCAAACTGAAAACCCACATTTTGTATGTGATTTGTTCTCGTATTTCAGGCAATGAAGATGTTAAGCTCCTAAGTAAATTTTTTTCAAACAACGTCTTGTACTATATCTATCACACGCAGAAGAGGAAAAAACTGTGGAAATTTTTTGGAAAAAGAGCATTTATGATGTTTGATGGCTCATATCACAACTTTTGTTTTAGTAATACCATAAAAGTATATATCAATGGAAAGAAAATTTAATCACAAATGTAATGCAATAAATTCTTTACTAATATATGCTTTCTATCAAAAGATATAGCCAAATTACCAGAAAAAGGAAACGCAACTGTATGTTATGTGATTGGTATCGCGTTGGTTGATTTTTTTGTGTTCTTTCACTTACTAAGCTTTTAAAAGGTAATAAAATTAAAGAAATGTCGAAAAGAGATGACTGGTCAACACATAAAGCTGTGTAATATAGTACTATTAAGTGAACAAGGTTACAGTTAGGAAGAATTTAGAAGAAAAATTATTGGAAACTATACCAAAGGTAGCATTTCTAAATTTTTTAAGAGGTACAAAAAGATTCAGTCACTACAAAACCAGATTGGCAAAGGCAGGAAAAGGTACACAACAACAAGTGATGATAAAAGAATTAAGAGACTATGCCTAGGCGACAGAAGAAAATTATCTGGTTGAATATAAAATAAAATGGCACAGTGCAGTTGAGTGCAAGGACTGCAGGAATCGGGTCTCAATGCAAGAATTCTACGATAAAAGCCATTTTTATATTGCAAACAAAGGTTGGGAGATTAAAGTGGGCTAAAACCCATATTAACTGGACAGCAGAATAATGGGGTCAGTGTCATTTGGAGTGATGAGACAAAAATCTCTCCGTATGGTAGTGAAATAAATCAGAAGAATCGGAGAAGATTTGCATTCTTGGCAGGAAAACTAGTTGGCGAGCATAAGCGAGCAGGGGGCGGAGCCCCCTAGTATTATAAAAAGTCCTTTGAAAATATACTTAGAAAGTCCAATAAAGGAATGTATATAGTTCCTAACTTCTACTTGTGTGACAATTTTTGTTAAATTATTTAAGGCTTGCTTTCTACATTGTCTTAGTTTAATTTGCAATCTTTCCTGTGACACAAATCAATCCAATGCTATACGTTTGTTGGTGACGAGTCTAAAAGTATATTAAACTCTCTAATAATCATATATAATCATATCTAATACTCTAATAATCATAGTAAAGACATTTAAGCAACGTGTCTGCCAGGCTGTGACATCCATCACTGAACCAATATAGGAGCCCTATGGCAGGCTGTTAAATCACTGTTGTCATCTATTTATATACAAGTATATATAAGTGTGTCATAAAAATGAGAAAGAAATCAATACAAACAGATTTTCTAAGAATTATTGGATAAAATATAAAGTGTTAATCTCAAAATTACACAAAATATACACACAATGTCTCACAATACCATCATCCACGATATTACGATAGTCTGGTAAATATGCATTAAAGGGCTTGTGTAGTTTGATAATCCGTGTCCTTTATAAATTATTAACTTTCGTTGCGTATTTGCATCAAACATCCCCTAAAATGCATTTTCACCATCATCTGAATATGATTCAATATTACGAGGGTGTTGTTTCAGGATATTTCCCTTTAGGATTGTTCCCAGACCGTCGCCAATAGTGAGTTGTAGTTACCTGAAGTGAGCAGTATAAATTAAAGTACCTCTACCTACTTTCATCTGTATTCTAGTAATTCAGTCAAAACTTTAAGTTTTTCGTAATATTTAATCATTTAATATCCCTCAGTAATTTGTTTATAATTTGTATAGGCATTATACACTTTTGGACATACATATTTGTTTTACTAGTATAAGTAATTTTCTAAACTTATTGTGATAGTCACAATAGAACATACTTCCACGTATTTAGTCTCAGTCCTTCCGATGATTTTCGGTACACCTCGCCAACTCCTCCTGCTTCAACAATGCCTTGTGCATGTAGAATGATTACGAATGTAAGCATGAGAATGGCCTGAAAAGCATCCGTCCACAAAACAGCTTTCAAACCACCCTGGGAAAAAACACATATCATCATGCTAATTAGCAAAACTCGTAACTCCACTTTTTTTCAATGTTGACTACCAATCATTTTATGACAATATTCCATTTGTTTTAAAAGGATACTTTTGCTATATACATGTATATGTATGCGCGCTGAAAGCTGCAGACATAGCATGGTAAGGAATATAATTTCTAAGGCAAGAGAAAATTCAAAAAATAAAAACCAAAAGGAAAGTATTGAAAATAAAAGTGTGTTTTATTTTTATATTTTTTAAATTGTTGCATCTAATTTCTTTATAATTTTTGTTTATATATATATATATATATATATATATATATATATATATATATACTAGCCACTGCGTGGCTAGCACGGCGTTGCCCGTGCTTTACTTTGTAGGGTTAGGTGTGTCTATTGGGAACGTTTGTAAACCCCCGGTGTTTGCTACACATTCCCATTTGGTTTGCTCCGCAAACCAACACCACGGACAACGGCGTGATGGCCTCGTTATTGTGAAATTGGAATTGCGAAGAGAGTGAATAGGTGTGACGTCACAATTACTTGGAGGGTGGGGTGCCAGCTGAGGTGTTATGTTATCATATGACCGTGGTTGTCCACGTGTATTTCCTTTATTGGATTTAACTACGACCCTAGTTAATAGGTAGTTGTAGTGCTTGAGAACGTTAATTAAAAATTACCCAATTTTTTCGGATACTTTCCTTAGGCGATTTATACCGGACCGTAGTCAAGAGCCCGTTGAGTTGCTATTGTACGACGTTAATTAAAAATTACCTCGGATGTCTCAATTAGGGAATTGATACCAGAGCCTCGTTAATAGCCAATTGTGTTGCTTTTGTGTGATGTTAATTAAAAATTACAAATTTATTTAAATTAAAAATTGGTTGAAATTTGTAATAAAAAACTTGCACAGTTTGTGTTTATTGTTGTATTATTTTTAAAATCGATCTTATACACATGCATATATTACTACAATGCCAAAAAATTGTAATTTCTAAGAATTAAAGAGATTTAAGTTTTTGAAAAAGGCAGTTGAGAAAACTGAATGGTGAAAGGAGTGAGAAACATGCTTTTTTTTACTCAAAACCGAAAAAATGAGTCTTTTATTTTTTAAATTTTACAACTGAAATGTGTATTTTATTTTGAACACAACAATGAAATGTGTTGATTTGGGCAACACGGTATATATTAACCCCAAATTACTTAAATAATAGGGAGACAGAAAAATTAGAAATATTTTTGTAAGTTGAGGTAATTTTGAATAAAATAGATTAATAGACCAAAATAAAAGGAATTATTTTTTATTTTGTTCAGTACAAAGTGAACTATTTTTTTGCTTACCTGAATTTTTAAAATTAGCAACGTTTGTAAATGTGAAATGTAACTTTAGAAACAATTAAATGAAATGAAATAAGTCTGTGCCATGTGCAGCAAATTTAGAAAACAAAACATGGAAAACAA
This sequence comes from Metellina segmentata, assembly GCA_947359465.1. Lineage (NCBI taxonomy): Eukaryota > Metazoa > Arthropoda > Arachnida > Araneae > Tetragnathidae > Metellina > Metellina segmentata. The sequence goes on along the minus strand of OX375879.1, from coordinate 67,231,292 downwards.
ATTTTAAAAATGTGCATTTTTTACTTGATTATTTTCCCCCGAGAGAGTATACATGTACACTTATTAAAATAACCATATGTGGCAAGAAATTTAAGTGATATCTCTTTATAAAAAGTAAAAAGGTATTAAATAATCTCAAACACTTGACCGTGGGAGAAACACGGTTTAATGAGACTGAGTCGTATGACTTTAAGTGATTGTGCCTTGTTGATGCTGACAGTGAATCTTAAACAAACTGGGAACTGAAGTTTTTTAAATTGGAATGGGGGATATCAGAAGCGATGATTGGTATTTAAGGAATGAATACGTTTTAACTTGCAGCATGTCGAGTTACGATGGTGGCTTCAATAATATTTCGCATGAGTTTCTTGACAGAGTGTTGTGCCATTGCACAGTGAAGGTGGATTGATATTTGTGAGAAGCATAATCGGTGCTCCAATATGTGCGAGAGTAGTCCAGATGGTTCCAATCTGTTAAAAAACTGTGTCGTGTGTTTTAAGGCCTCATTTGTGTCACGCGTAATGTGCATAGATTTGTAAATTGAAAAACTACGGGGCCAACTTGAAGGCATCCCACAGAACGGCAGCGCTCACTATTTGCTATTTGTGTTGTGGAACTGACAGAAACACGTCCGTTTTGAAAACTAATCCTACAAAAGTTGCAAACACTTTTTATAGCACTTACATGCAACTCCTCTAATCCTTGACAGTGCTGGATTCTTATACGACTGCCTTTTTATATTTGTCGGCACGAAACTGTGATTGGCTGTTACATAACACATTTGCATAGTTGCATCTAACTCTGCAGCAAATTGCAAATTTAGATCAGCTTACAGAAATTAACATATTCCACAATGTCCTTAACTTTTGGCAGCGAGTCTAGACAATTATAAAATGAAGTACTACGTGTGTTGTATGTTCGGCATGTCCTGACGAATCTATAGTACTTCCAATAATGAAATTTGGCACAAAAGTAGTGTGAATATTTTAAAATTTTATAGTCCACCACAAATTTTAAAATTTAATCTAGAACATTTTAAAAGTAATGTAATGAGATATTTAATTATTACTGTGTTCCTCCGAATATCAAGTCTTCAATTGGCATTGACTAAATACGTATTTACTGTGCGTATGTAGCTGCCCGATTACTGGATATCCCTTATAAAAATTTATTGCATTATTAAAAGCATATTAACTATTAGTTTGGATTATTATAATGTATAACATAAGTATATATATTTTTGTGTTTCCTCCATTTTTGGAACTGGATCACAGTTGTGCAATACGTTGTTTGTTATTGTTTCTGTTTGAGAGTACGATAGTTAGTATTAAAATTTTTAAACCATATTAACTTTTCGTTTGAATTATTTGGATATCTTTTTCAAAAGCAGAGACCTGTTTCATCAATTTATTGTCGCTATGTATTCCGAGATTGAATCGGAGAAGGTGTGTTACATACCACTGAATCAGATTACTCAGAGTGGAATAGTATGCACATTTGAGAGATGCGTTGATAAGCGTTGGAAATGCTGCAATAAAAAAAAACTGAAGTACACAGAAATCACTAAACTTCCAAAAAGATATAAAAACCAAGAGTAAAAGTTTATGCTTTTGTAAATTTAAACGTTGCATAAATTATTAAAATAAAGTATTGGTATGCTTTTCAAAAGACACCCAAACACAGAAAAAAAAATAGCATTAAAGATCAACAAAATAACAGCATTTCGCAATAACATGTTTTTTTTTTAATTTACAGCCCCCAGTATGCAAAAAAGGCAGTGATATAAGAAGCCAGTATTGGCAAAATGGTGTTGAAATCCAAGACTACCTTTTTGGAACTGGATCACAGTTGTGCAATACATTGTTTCGTATCATAGCGGATAAAAGTAGCCTCGCGATAGGATTTTTAGTTGCGACGTGGGCTTTGTATAAAGTCAATGTTGGTCTAACTACACTAAAGCGACAACGCAGTAAAATGACGACAATGTTATGCAAATATGACTAATATTTAAGTGAGGCAAAATATAGCAGTGTAATCTATAGGGAGAAGCCGATACTAAACAAAGCATAAAAACAGCATTTGTTTTAGTCGTATAACAAAACATTGTAGGGCATACGTGAAAAGAGGCCGATATAGCGAAATGCCATAAATTTGTTATTATTAAATGAAATTTTTTGTTTGTTTCTGTGTTTGAGTGTCTTTTGGAAAGAATAGCAATATTTAATTTTGATAATTTATGCAATATAAAAATTTACAAAAGCATCACCTGTTACTTTTGGTTTTTATATCTTTTTGGAAGTTAAGTGATTTCTGTGTACTTCAGTTTTCGTACAGCAACATTTCCATCGTTCATCAACGCATCTGAATCAGATGCGTCAAATGTGCATACTGTTCCACTCTTGAGTCATCTGATTTAGTCGTATATACAGCAACAAAAATGATAAAAATTAACTATACGAAAACCAAAGTACTATACAGAAACAAACAAAAGATTGCATAAATGAAACAAACCTGAAATTGCACAAAAGATCAAAATGAAATATCGCTAAACTTTGAAAAAAATATCCAAACTAAAAGTTAATATGCTTTAAAAATCAAAATCCAAACTATCGTAGTCTAAAAAAGAAACAATAACAAACGTATTGCACAACCGTTATCCAGTTTCAAAAATGAAGTAAGCGCAATAGAAAGATACTTATATAAAAGATTAAAAGTCAACGCTAACTAAAAGTTAACATGATTTAAAAATCAAAATCCAATCTATCGTAGTCTAAAAAAGAAACAATAACAAACGTATTGCTTAACCGTTATCCAGTTTCAAAAATAAAGTAAGCACAATAAAAATATACTTATATAAAAGAATAAAAGTCAACACTAACTAAAAGTTAACATGCTTTTAAAAAGGCAAAACATTTTTGAAAGGATATGCAGTAATCAGACGGCTACACGGGAACGGATAGACACGCGCAGTAAATACGGATTCATTCAATGCCGATTCATGACTGTTGCCAGTCGGAGGAAATAAAATAATAATTGAACATCGCATTAAATTAATTTTAAAATTTTCAAGATTAAATTTTAAAAACCGGGCTGGTCTATAAAATCGCAAAAAATTCGGAACTACATGTGTGCCAAATTTCATTATTGTAAATGCCATAAATTCGTCAGTACACGGCGTACACGCACACACAGAAACTTCATTTTATAATAGTAGAGAAGCATGAACCCGCAGACAAAATAAATGCTGTACCATGTGACATCCCAAGGTATAACATTTATTCTGTCGTTTGATATAATATTTTGGGTTTACAATTATAGCAGTCTAGATGTAATTATAAAAACTAATTCTCTGAAATTTATTAAACTGATAAAAATTAAAATTGTTATTCATTGTATAAGTCTTAATTAATTTTATGCTTTCTAGAACTCAAAATTTTGCAATGTTTTTGTTTGAGTCTATTATTTGGTACTATCTTAAATACGTATTAGCTTTTTTCATTATTTACAAAAGATGTCACAAAGCAAGGAAGGGTAGACTCGAGAGAAAATTGATCCCGTCACCCTGGAGAGTGCTGTAAACGAAATTCTGCAGGGAAAGTTAACTTTGAACAAAGCTTTAAATAAGTATGGGCTGAGCAACTCAGCTGTAAATAGACATCTCCAAAATTACCATAAATTAGATAATGAAGACAACGGATACACACGCGCAGTAAATACGGATTCATTCAATACCGATTCATGACTGTTGCCATTCGGAAGAAAGATGATAATAATAGAACATATCATTATATTAATTTTAAAATTTTCAAGATTAAATTTTAAAAATCGGGCTGGTCTATAAAATTGCAAAAAAATTCGTACTACATGTGTGCCAAATTTCATTAGTGTGAATGCCATAAATTCGTCAGGGCACAACTTGATTACACACACAAAAAAAAACTTCATTTTATAACTCATTTTATAATTTTATAATAGTATATATATATATATATATATATAATTTTATTTTTATGAAAGGCCAAACTAATTTAATGGTAAAAAGACTAAATTTTTACTTGTTAATGATTTTACGTCCATCTAACTGATTGATGTTTTGATAGGATAGCTACAGGAGCATTTCTACTGATTTGTCCCATATTCTACAAATGTCCCTCTTTTTCTTATTTCAACGGTCTTGGGATTTTTTGAAAGTTCATCATGCTTATCATGGCATGGTTTAAAGAATAACTCTAGTGCATCTTCATATTTACTTTGTATCATGTGCACCGAATGAAGACTTTCAGTCTGTCTGGAAATCACACGACTCACAGTTGCGTGGAAGCCCGTAGCCCTGAAAAGGGCTTTTATTCAGAAGGCATATCATGTTGTGTCGAAGGGATGGTATGTGCAGCGTCTGCTGATGTCTAGTTAACTGAAAAACAGCTATCCATGACAGTTATTTGTTTCACCGCTGGAAGGAATCATCATTATTTCTCGAATAGCGAAGCAAGTTCATTTGCAAATGTATCATCTTGTGGAACGGACAAATGCTTTGTTTGCTCAATAGAAAAGGATACATTGGAGCATCTTTTTTTATTCCCTTGTATCATAGAAATCTTTTACAGAGGACGTTTGACAAGACAACAATTTATAATGTATTGTTTTTATTTTATTTAATTATTAGTCTTTGGCCTTTACATTTCATGCGTATAGAAGACAATGATAAAACAGAATTAGCAGTTCTGGAATCCCGAAATAAAGTTGTTTTACATTTTCCTTTTATCGTATTCTTTTTATAACTATTGGTCAAAATAATCCCGAATCTCCCCAACTCCCAGTACCAACATTCCCAATCCAAATACCAATTATGGTCTCAAAACTGATCCAAATCACCACTACAAATTGTGTCCCTTCATCAGACTGGCTAATAACGAAATCATTTGTTCTTGCAAACCGTGGATCAATAACATTGCTAAGACCAAAGACACGAGAACAAATTAGCAAAATGAACTTCCAGGAGGAAAACAAAGAATGGAATATTCTTAAGGACCTATCCCACTGACGAAAAAAAAGGGACTGTTTTCCTTCGTCAAAAATTCTTTTCAGTACGAATCTTTCCATTGGAATTGAACTCCATTGAAAAGGAATTCACCAATGTCTGTTATATTACACCAGTGCGACTTTAATTCAACTACCTCTCTACATTTTCAATTCATTATTAATGTGTTAATATTTACAGTTTTTTCCTTTTCCCCTTCATGTATATGTCACTGAAAATGTGTAAAATGCAGGCAATATATATCATTTCAAAAAATCAAAGAGTCCAAGGATTCTTTTGAAGGATGCGGTTATTTAGTCAGCGTTATATGTGGAGTAAATACAACACTACACTACTTACAAATCTCTCAACGCTTATGGAATTAAGGAAAAATACAAGTACAGCTTCCAACAAGCTTAGCTAGGACATGTTACTTTAAGGCTAACTGTAAGCATGTACTTACCAGCATGCAGTAAAAGGTGCATACGAACCCAAAGATGAGAATAGACAACTCCAATGAAAGATCTGTGATTGCACTTAAGGCTAAAACCGGTCCATAAAGAGCTACAGTCATATAAAATACCTGAAACATACGACGAGAACCAAGTTATTACATTTATCTAGAATAAAATAGTAAAACGACTGTCGAGATAGAAATAAAAAGACAAATGCGAACGTACCATTTGTATCACAAAAAGAGCTGAAACTGTGTATCTTATTTTCTTCCCATACCTCATTTCAAGAAGCTGAAAAAAAAAGTCTATTGTAATGAAATCTCAAACAAGAAATTACATCCTTTTTTTTTAATATGTAAATAAAAGTCGTGCGTATAGACATCAACTGTCGAAGTGTTTAACCAGATACTATAAACTGATGGTCTTAATGTACACCACACTACACACAGTGGCACACACTCATTGATGACCCTGAAGATGACGACGACATTGATAAACAGACGCGGAGTCGTCAGCTAGTAAGACGTTTGAGTGCCTTGACATAGCGGGTGTGGGGCTAACACGGATGGAATGGCAGCTTAAGTGTGACAATCTCCAGTTACTCACAGCAATTTCATGCGAGTCTTGGCTGCACGAAAGTGAGTAAAGACAGCGAAAGAACTAACTTTGAAATTTTGACCGATATGTTCAAGCAATGATACATTTTAATACAGTATGCAAGTACAAAATATAAACATAGTTGCTTTCATAGTCATTCAATCACATTACTTACTAAAGAAAATTATTTAAATTTTACTTCGAAATAACCTTTTTTTCGTGAATTATCCAATAATCCGGATGGGGTCTGGTCCCATTTATTTCGGATAGTTGGAGTTCTAATGTATTTAGAACAATTTAGTTATAAAAATAAAAAAAATCTCGAAGTGCTTGAAATTTTTTTGAAAACAAAGCACAATCTAGTATTTTTTTTCATAAAAAAAATATTCGATGATAATGATTAATCAGTTATTTAATATAAATCTTACTAACACTAGTTTCATAAATATTATGCACAGTTCGAATATTCAATCTGTGACTAATATTGTACTGTTCGTAAAAAATTTGAAGATCATCCTCTTCTTCAAAAGACTACTCAGAATTGTTGGATTTATTTTAGTCCTCGTATCTTCTGTTACATACTAATTTATAAATTTAAATTTAAGTTGCACTTAAACGCTTGAAGATTGTTTTCAATTTTGACTAAAAATCTAAAACTAAACAGTTGGTCTTTGGCTTATGCTTAAATTAATTTTAGTGCAAATATACTAGATATAGTGAGTACTTGATTATCAAATTTATGTATGCTAATTACTATATTTTCTTTCAACCGACCATATCTCAATTTCTAATTTGTTAATAATAAGAAAAATATAATCTGTGTGCTAACTAAAAATAAAGTATTGGACATTGGCAGTAGAATATCACCTCATTCTTTTCTACAGAGCTAAAAAAAATCGTAATCTTGAAAACATTTGTTTTCTTATTGAAAAAGTACTTATACAAATACATATATTAACTTCATATGTCCCATGTCGCCAAGTGATACATGAAGGTAGAGCGTAGAACAAAATGAAGGGTAGAAAAATGACCAGGACTTTACCTGGTTCAAAAATTCCCTATTCTTCCAATATTGTACATGGAAGCCCTCCTCTGTAAACCCCGAACATTTTAAAGGTGTAAAGGTTTTAAAGGTGTTTAATAGTCACAGACCATGTCAGCCATACCTCTGCACGGGACACATTTCGGCTACTCTTGATGCCAAAACGATGTAAATGATAGAGCAGGCAATCATGGAGTGCCAATAATCACCACCTTCAGCTTTGCCACCGCTATGTAGCAAATACCAGGAGGATGTCTCAAATAGATTTCCCAGTATTTGAAATTTTGACTTAGCGTGTTACACTTGTAAGCTAACGATGTAATTTAACATCGAAATGAACATCAATATGTAATTCAAACACTGGTGGCAGAAACCTCACGATTCCAAAGAAGAAATCACATCAAATCCCTTCAGTTCGTAAAAGTAGGGCCATGAAAAATGCATGGAATGCAGAAATCGTATGTGACACTGACTTGTGTGGTTCCTGGGACTATTTTTCTTAAATTCGAAAGAATAGACCATAATGTGGATATCGATCCAATTATAGGAAAAATATATCAAACATGAAAAATTCACGAAAAAATAAGAACTTCGATGATTCAAAAGCTTACTTCATACACTGTAGAAACATCACATTGAAAATATACTGGAGTGAAGATGTAAGCTGCTAGAACATTTCCGACCATCATAGCGGGAGCAATGATAATAACAGAAATTCCAAATCTATAAACCTCAGATGGAGAGGATATCAGGCTTGCTGCTGACATCATAGTAACTGTTGTAGACAGAATGACTGGTATTTTGTTCATATCCTTTCCGGCCATCAAATACTCCTGAGTAGTCTTGAGTCGCTTTCCAGTAAAGTGAAACCAGATACCAATACCTGAGGCTATAAGAAGAGATATAGCAATCACTATGTAGTCGACTGCACCCAAATGAAACTTTGTACTCATTATTACAACTATGAACTGTACGGTGCAGAAAGAAATGCGATTTAACTTGTTTATCTCTCCAAGAAATCTGAAATTCTTAGGTCCGTCGCTTTGCATTAGGGTATATGTGGATACACGTACGAGTCAATTCTTTACAGTCCTTGTATTAATCACAATGTTTCATAATCATTAAATGTATGAGTAATTGGAGAATGAATTAACTTCAAAGGCTATTTATGTCGAAATCTTTGCTCAATTACTAATGGAAATTTATGGATGGAGAAGACGAAATGGAAGGAAGTTCAACAGCTACTACTTAGTATGATGAGAGTGTGCAAAGCGTTACAAAAGAAAGATAAGTGAAAATCAAGTATGGTTTTTCTAAATGCCAATTGTATTAGAATTGTAATTTTATTTTCAATAGTAAGTACATAATAATGCATTGAAAGAGAAAGGTTAAGCATAATTCACAAAGAAAAACAATCATAGTACAAAAGTACATACAATTATAAAGCGCATCAATTAACAACGAAGAAATAGGAAAATACAGAAATCACTGCCCGAAAATGTTATCTTATTATTGTGTGCATCCCTTGATAAAATGTTGTCTCAAGAACTATTTTTAGATGCTTACATAATGCAAAAGAGAGAGCATGTAAATAAATTAAAATTTAATTAGTACATCATTCCACAGATGAGAAAATTCAGACATACACTTGATAGTTAATATTATTTTTATTATTTTTTAATCCTATGTTTGAAAACCCAAAATATTGTATCAAATGACAAAATAAATGTTATACGTTGAGATGTCCCAAGATACAACGTTTATTTTGTTCGCGGGTTCATGCTTTACAAATAAAAATGTCTAGAAAGTAACATCAGGTTATGTTTACGTTGAAATCGTATCAGCATTGAGTATAATTAACTTTACCAATCAAGAAAAAAATAATTATAATCAGCGAAATTACAAGAATCAAAATTAAAAATATTTACTTACCAGATAACACATTTCAATTAGTTGCTTAGGAAGCACAAGAAACACCTGTTTAGTGCCAATCCTTGTGAGAAGGTTTGTGGTGGCAAATGGTTTACTACAATGTGTTATTTTACTACTTATTCAAAAGCAGGCAGCACAATATAAATTGTTTCAAGGTACAACTGTCCCAAGGTACGAAAATCTATCTTACGGTTATTGTTGTTCCGAAAAGTATGAGAACATCTCTTCTTAGAGTTTATGAAAAAGCACAAATTAAAAGAGTCTATAGACTTTGAATAATGGCTTTTATAAATAAAGGATACTTCGTCGCATTTGAATTTGTGTCAACTCAACTTTTTTTTGTATTATGATTTTGATTTTCTGGATCAAAATAATTTGAATTCATTTCAGTTAGATTTATGTTTGTAAAATATATGATAGCAATTATGAGTGGTTGAAATTTACAACTCCCATTAGTGTGTCAGTCTTTTCTCTCCCTACGCCTTCCAAAATAATCATCTATAACAATCAAAATATTTTTCATGTTATGTTGCATTATTATATCACTCAAACGGATAGGTACCATTTATATTTTCGAAGCATTATTTTTACTTATTATTAATTAATTCATAGTTGAAAACATTATGCAAAGAACATTTGAAAGAAGCATAAAATGTGCGTGGAATTGACTCAAAGGTATCTCAAACCTTCTTGTGCAAAATGTAATTTTCTTGCTTTGAGTAGTTTTGGTGACCGTTTCCTTAACATAAATTATCTCACTTTAACTTGTTTTATGAGGCCGTAACGTTCCCAAACCAAGAAACGAGAAAGTACAGAACAAAATAATTCACAAATTTACTCGTCTTCACTACAACAAAAACAATATCTGTGAAAACATGTAGACATTGCCTCCCTACTAAGACTTTTTACATATTCTGAAACTTTCACTCCTAGGAAAATTACCACTCCCACAGTTAAGTTTCATCATTATCTAAACTTTTATGATTCTGTATACCTCAATCAAAATAGATTAATTAAATTATTGTCAATTTTCTTTTAAAAGTAAATTATAATCGTCAAGTGAGTATTGCAAACCCCAAAGGCTCAAAAGGAGATAGATATTCTACAAGCCCTACTGCGACTTCAACAAATAAGGTAAACAATTTATGTGAATAAATTCAGATTGGATGGCCCAATTCTTTCCCTATAATATTTTTTATCTGCGTATTGTGAGCAGCATAGCAAATTTTTTACTTCAGACTGCGATAGTTATTTAGCACTGAAATGTTCTACCACAACTTTATAAGATCTTAATTTTTATCATCTCAAGGTTACTCCAGTTTTCACATAGAGTGTAAAACCATTTGTACTTTCGTTCTTGCGGGCGAGAAGAAAGAAAAATTCAACCTTTCAAATATGTTTTCCAAATGTTCATGTAATATGGAATACAATACCTGCAATATATTAGATAATATCACTCCTATAATCTAAGCACATTAAAACACGTAAACAAATTCTAATTTATTTCGAATATGTTGTTTTACGAATAATTGTTTTTACTATGAACTAACGTGTACATTTGATGTATAGCTTGAATTACCCGCATACGGTTTCCTAAAAACGAAGGACAAAGGCAAAAATATTTAAGGAAATTATGTACAGGGTAATCAAAAGACCTTAGACTATCTAGACTACTATAGGTAAGGAAACCAAAACAAATCAATTTCACACAGAAATATATAGCTATAAATGAGAGTGTTTTGAAATACAGAAAAAACATGAAATAAATTAATACAAAAGTAAGATTGGCATCATGTTTATGAGACATGCGTTTACAAGTTCATTACATTACTACAATTGATCTTCAACGAGGATATTGGCAATTGCCCTTGCATAAAGATAGCCGATATTTGACTTCTTTTACCTTACATAGTGGGCAATATCAATGGAAGGTAATGCCATTTGGATTATCAGGTGGAGGAGCTAGTTTTCAAACAACTATGAACGGAATATTAACTAAGCATAAGGAGTATTCAGACGCTTATTTAGACGATATTGCCATATTTTCTCAAACATGGGAGAAACATTTTATTCATGTAGGTGCAATATTAAATGAATTAGAAAAGAATGGTTGGACGGGTAGTATAGCAAAATGTGAAGTTGCCCAACATAAAGTTAAATTCCTAGGTCATGTAGTAGGATCTCAAACACAATCACCAGATCCTGATAAGTTAGGCGCGATGAAAGAATTAGAGAGACCTACCACCAAGTCACAAGTTCGAAGTTTAATGGGATTGTTTGGGTACTACCGGAATTTTGTACCTAATTTTGCAGAAATTGCGGTTCCGTTAACTGAATTAACAAAAAAGAAAATGCGAGATAAAATAACTTGGGGAGAAAAGGAAGAGCATTATTTCAATATTTTGAAAGAAAAGTTGTGTAATTCTCCAATTATAATGTCTCTTATTCCGGGTAGACAGTTTTACCTTACATGCGATGCGAGTCAGAATAGTGTAGGGGTTTGCTTGAGTCAGTTGGATGATGGTGGAATTGAACGACCTGTAGGGTATGCGAGTCAGAAATTGACAGATTCACAGAGAAAGTGGCCAGCTATCCACCGAGAAGCATATGCTATCGTGTTTGGACTGAAAAAGTTTGAAGAATGGACATTCGGGACGAAAATCATTGTGATTTCGGACCACAATCCTTTGTCCTTCCTCTGCAATACTTCTCCGCAGAACTCAAAACTACAACGATGGGCACTAGCTTTGCAGAATTATGAACTAGAGGTACAACATCGTGTTGGTGTGCAGATCCCACCCACGTAGACGCACTATCCCGATTAATTCGACTATCAAACAATGTATGCGTTGAAAGGTAGAATTAGCGTAAATTGCACTAGTATTAACTCAATCATCTATGATCTAACGACAGATTAAAGACTTTGCTGATGTCTAAGACAATTTTGTGTGTAACTTCGATAAGTGTTATTTTTGTTGCGATGATGAAATATTGATATTTTTGTGCGTTAGGTGAATTTTAAAGTGTATGGCCTCAAGGTCTTAGGACCTTTAAGTCCAATTTCCGAAGGGAGGTGTGAGATCACCACCCCTAACTGCAACCGAATGTGAGTCCACCACCCGTAACTGCAACCAAAAGGCTATTCTTGGTGTTGTCTTGTGTTGATGCAGCTTGACCAAATACGGCCATTGCGCCATAAAAAGCTAAAACAGACAACCAATAAACAACCTTAGGATGTGGGGGCTGTAATAAAGGATTATATATCGCACCCCGGCTAAAAAAAGTGACACAAGTAAAAAAATAAACATTTTGATGTTATTTCATTAAAAAATATGTATGAGGCGCACCAGTGTGTTACATTACTATTCTATAGAATATAATAGAAGTTACCACAGTAAATACTTACCTAAAATTTAAAAGAAGCTGTATTTTTGTTTTTCCTGTATTTCAAAACACTCCCCTTTACAGCTATGTATTTCCTATGTAAAATTGATTTGTTTTGGTTTCTAGACCTATCTTTAAAGTTACTCTTCGATCTTTTGGATTACCCTGTACATAATTTCCTTAAATTTGTTTTGCCTTTGTCCTTCGTTCTTGGGAAACCATACGCGGGTAATTCAAGCAACACAACAAATGTACACGTTAGTTCATAGTAAGAAAAAATTAAAGGTACTATTTCAATATTAGTTTTATAGTATCCCTTAAGTTGATGTTTCTCAAACACTGTAATTTTTAGTTGTGTCACTTTTTTTTTCCGGGGTGCTATATGTGAAAGGGATCAACTCAAACGGTCCACGACTGCATACCAAAAACATTGTCCGATTCGAGAGTTTGAAATATTTTCTCTCTCGTTCTTCCTTGTCACCGAATGACAGCTCATTGTAAAAGAGTCATCAAGCAATCCATAAAAGCCATATAGACGAAAAAGAGATGTTCCAAGTGGATAAGTTGAGAGATTTACGATCAGTTGAAGACCCGATTTGTTGACTTTTCACACGAAGCTTTTGCTATACAATATTATGCATCGCTTGAATATGTGTTTCTCTCCATTACTATAGAGCACCTAGTTACTTTTTTTCCTGTGAAGAGCTCTGTTTTCAACTATATATCGTTCCTACTAAATAAGGTGCACATTGTTGATAGTGCACATTAAAACTGTCTTGGACTCAAATGTCCTCACGTTGGTGTGGATATTTTTTCAAAATGAGGAGCCAGATCAGGTGTTGACCTCGTAATCTGACCCTGGTTCATAATTACGAGGTGTCATTGGATATCTTATAAGTTGATCCCAGGTCGTTCGAATTGTTTCGAACCAATAGTTCGTTGTGTTGATCCAGTGTGTTGTTAATTAACTACCTACCTACTAAATAAATTAAATATTATAATATAAATAGTACTGTAATAAATAATAATATAAAATCTAAAATTTACTCTTTCTTGAAACATCTTATCTCAGATATTTCTAATATCAAACCATGTCTATAATATTGAACAAGTGCTTGAATAATAAGTTAATCGAAAAGTTATATATATCTTTACTAGTGTCATCACTTAAAAAGAACTAAGATTATTACCAGTAGTTTTTTACGAAAGATTCCTGAGCGATGATACAAATAGAATAAAGGAGTGGTAAGTAGCGAAACACAGCAATCTATACCCCACACGTACGATAGTTTGTATAAAATGAAAGTCTATCTGGGAAAAATTATCTTATTTATGTCTAATAAACATTTGGCTTCATAAAATATTTTATTCATGTTTTGAAATATTTATATGTTTAAAATGTAACATAAATGTTCCCAACAAGAACTGCTTTGTAAAAAAATATTAAAATAGACAGTCTGGGAAAAACTGATACGATAACCGCTCATTTTAACGCTTCTAGCAAAGCAAAAAGGCGAGCATTGGCAGAATAATCTAGAAGATATTCAAATTCAAGGTAGGTAGATATCTTAATTAACGTCGTACTGGAGAAACACAATGGTGTATTGGCAACGATCCGGAATCAAATCCGAAGTAATATTCAAGGATATAAATATAATTTACAGTTGTATCTTTGCCGAGTAATAAAAATTCAAAGAAATTCCTTATAGTTTCATTGTGTTCCCATTTTTGCATTCTGTATGTAGAAAAAAAATTGAAGCGTTATACCAAATGAAATTATTTTTTAAACAAACGTAGATGTCAGTATACTTTGGAACAAGAGGAAAATTGTTCAAGGGTTGTTTGATAAGTTTGGTAAATGTCACCACAATTAATGTTATTATGTACAGTAGAACTCCAATTATACGAACTCCGACTATCCGAAACGCTTTCAGAATTACAGAAAAAAAAATTAAGACAGAAACGTATTGCGATTCGCAAAATAATGATACTGGGTTTCAGATTCTAAATGATGATGAACTTTTTGAAAGTTTGAGAGAAGAAAGTGTCGTTGAAGAAGATGATCTTATTGTTGAAGTTGAAGTAGACACGGGACCATCTGCTATTGAAGCATTTGCCGGCTTTAAACTTTGTTGAAGTGGATGGAGCGACAGCCCGAGTGTGACCACATGCAACTTCTCATTGTCAAGCGGATGCGCGACGTGGTTGCCCGAGAATGGATGTAGATAGTCAAACAGCTTACTTTGAACGAGATGTTTAGCAAGCAATGACTTTCATTTACAGTACGGTACGGACATACTGTACTTATGTATAGCACTTGTAAGTACGCTTAACATGTAAAAGTATTGCCTTTTCATTTAATTAATTAAAAGCTCTTTTTGTTTAAAAATAGTTTTTTTTCTCCCATTTTTAACATACATACAGTAATTAATTAAAACACAAACAGACCCTTTTTTCGGAAACAATCCAATTATCCGAATTTTTGATTATCCGAATGGGGTCCGGTCCCAATTGATTCGGATAAATGGAGATCTACTGTAATGGCTGGCAGGTTTCATTTCTCAAACTCGCTCGTACCGAATATCAGACAGAACGACGCTTTAATCTTCGTTCTAGAGGCGTTGAAGCCGAAAGTGTAATAGCTGCCACATGAATGGGAAGAAATGAGTTTATCGAAGTAATAAAGCATTTTTAATTAAACAAGTGGACGGCCTCGAAGATCAAACAGGACTTACAGAATGTTTATGGGACTGAATCAGCATTAAAATTGTTTATTTCTAGATAAATGAGTTTAAATGGGACTGAACATGCTTTAAAGATGAAACGTTCTAACTATGATTAGTTGAGATCACCACAACTGAGATAAAAAAAATTCATGGCATTATTAGTGAAGGTCGTTGAGTGGAGGTGCAAAACATTGGTGAAGGTTACAGGCATATCAACTGAACGAACGGCACAATAGCCTTCCAATTTTTGATGTTTCTTTAAATGTTTCAGTAGTTTTAATGATTTTATAACTTGATCTTTCGAAAATTGAGATTTTAACTGTTTTCTATGGCTTTATGCTTTTAGATCGTAATTTTTTTATTTTCTCACGATTTTTGTTCCATGTAATTAATAGTTTTATACTTAGATGTCCCACAATAATTGTGTCATTTTGTATTTGTATGTTTCATATTGAACAGTTGATAGCATTGATAAACAGTGATTTTCCCACGAAACACGAGATTTACATGGTAGAGTTGTTGCTCTACCGTCAGTTTTGGCAATACGAGGGCTTGGATCGTTTTTAGTTTTACACCGAAAAGTTCCACACATTTTCTATCAAGAACATAATTTTTACAGATCCGGAAGTAAAATCCTGTTTGTATATGCGCATAATTACGATGATTTTTGTAAGCATGTGAATACTTGTCCCTAACTCTTTATTCTCAAAATTGGTGTATCAGTGTCTTTAAATAATACTTATAGTGATATAAAATATTTTCTTTTTTTTTTGTCCACGAGATTTACTTGGTATGGTTTGTCCCTCTACCGTCAGTTTGGCAACATGAGGGTTCACCGAGCCTATGATTTGAATTGAATTCCAAACCACGCCACGACTAACTCGAACGTGTTTTCGAATCAGAGCCTGTTGAACCAATTTCCAGAGGGCTAACCAACATAAAATGGGTAAAAAAAACAATCACAGTGGATCTAATTCATTTGATCGTTTTTATAGTTAAGACACTCTACAACCCGAGGGACAAATATTAAATTTTCCGAGTGGATTTGAAATGGTTCGGTTTACAGTATAAGACTTCTGTCAACATACATTCTTAACAGATTTAAGTTGGATTTCCACACCCCCCCCCCAAAAAAAAAAAAAAAAAAAAAAATATATATATATATATATATATATATATATATATTATAGATATAAAATAGTTGGTGCCATTTGTGCATGTACAGTGTGGTGAGTACTTTATTAATTCAAAATCATTTTTCTCAAATAGACTCCTCTGTATAGCTCTATTTGAAAAAATAGTTGTTTTGAAAAGACTGCTACTGTTAAATTCTTTATTGGGTGTATGCAAACACTCCATGACTTTTGTCAGAAAATTTATTTTTATTTTGACGAGGGAAACATTTTAGAGCCATAAAAGAGTTTTTTTGCAATTTTTATACTTGCTTGTGTTATATGCTATTCTAGCCACTGAGTGGTCAGCACGGTGTTGCCAGTGAGAGTTCTTTTCGAGGAGACAGGTGTGGTCACTTTTCGCTAACCCATGGGGATTGCTACGAATTCGCAAACCAAATGCGAATCCGTAGCCTATTAGAATGAATTCGTAGCGTATTGGATAACGGCCATAACGCAGTTGCTCGTGGTGTTGGTTTGCCTTGCAGACCATATGGGAATTCGGCGTGACGTCACATTCTCTTGTAAAAATAAATATTTAATTGAAAATTATTTATTAAAAAAATAAAAAATAAAATAATAGCCAGCTAAAATGTTTTTAATTTTTTTCTTTCCTTCGCTGAAATTGTAAGAGAGCAGAAAATGCAAGCTGTTTATTTTTGGAAAGCGAATGTTTGCGTGACGTAAAATTTTCTCGCGGAAATATAAAAGATATTCAATTTAAAAATTTTGTTTATTTAAAGAAAATCAAATTTTTAGGTAACGATCTGTGAAATTTTCCGCAGATTTCAAATTCGATGAAATTTTTACTCTATCTTTAACAGTCTAGGAGATTGAAAAACTAACTACATAAATAAAGTTAAAAATTTGTTTTTTATTGTCAGCTGGAAAATTATTTCTCCTCGCAAAATGAATACGGAAACGAAAAAAAAAATTTAGAATCTGTGATCTTCTATGCTGTTGCACTCAATAATAATTAAATTTCATTAAATTCATTTCAAAATGTTCTAGATTGAATTTTAAAATTCGCCTCCACCCAAATATTGCAAAAAATTCGGACTACCTGTTTGCCAAATCCCATCAACGTAAATGTCATAGATTTGTCAAAACTTTGTGTGCAGAAAACAAACAAACAAACACTTCCTTTTATAACATTAGAGATTTATTCATTAGATGTTTTCGGGAACAATTGAAATTTCGTTCTTCCATCTCTTGAAAGTTTTCTACAAGTAAAAAGCAGTGAAAAATTTTAAACAGACAAACTAAAAATGGAAAAAAATATGACGAGATTTTGTCTAAGGTGATTTCATTTTTTAAGTTTTGTCGTAAAATCTGTTTACGTAAAAGACAAAATTTTGAATTTGGTTTTAACCTTGTTTTTAGTTAACAAAATTCTCATTTTATTCTATGAGAATTTCTTAAATATATTTATTGCAATGAACTGATTTGAAAATTCTGTACATATTAATAAAATTTCATATTAATATTAAAAAACATGCATTTCCTCTGCAAAAGTCACAAAGTCTGACGCTACAGCTTTAATATACTTATTAAAAAACTGTAAGGCACGGGTTTACACTAAAGTTTCACATCGTTACTACCACGCCATAGGCACTGCCAGGAAGCTGTCTCCAAGTGGAGAGATTGGCAAGTGCCAACTGGAACGGTTGGCGAAAGACAAGCGTGACAATCCAGCGAAGAGTTGCCAAGATCAGGAGAGAGTCTTGAGAAAGAAAAGCGGGAAAAGACCGATTGGTTTTCCTTCCGAATTAATTGAATCTGCGCTACCGTCGTTACATAGCACGAATGATTTATGGTTACATTTTTTAAATGTTTTGAATCGTGTCCTTTTTCATGCAATAAACTATCTTGGGACTAAATACTACTGACTTGACTTTTTTATGAGTTTGTAAGCAACAGAAGGAACCCAACCAACAACCTGCATTTTTGGCGATTTTCATATAACCGCATTTTTTGAGTCGCCATTCGTGTTTTTTACGATGAGAAAGCCATGAATCTTTATTCTGAATGGAGACGTCTATTTTCAAGAGAAAACAGTAACCTCTGAACCGTAACTCGATTAACGAAGCATCAAAACTTTGCAAGCGTTTTCGTAGAAACATCAATTTTGCAGATGCATACCTTGGGCGTGGTGGTAAAGATGTATTCTTATTTTCTGGGGAGTTAATTTTCATTGTGCTTTGGTATATTTAAATACTTTTAATCATCGTTTTAAAACAACAATTTTAGCAAAAATGTGAAGGCAGAATTTTGTGGTAAGTGAAAATTCAATTCAATCACCGCCCCATGGCTTGCATTGTTTTTTTTAGAGTACGTATTATTTAAAGCAAAATGAAGAATTGCATATGAAAATTTGCAATTGAATTGCAGTTGTATTTGATTTTATCCGTTGGGGACCATGCCTGTCGCTTACATGCTCCATGTTCTCGTTAAGCGCACCACAATTTTTATAACAATTTTTGGGAGCCCAATTTTCCGAAACTAAAAAAAATTATGAAGAACACAATCTCAAATGTTATAAAAAAAAGTATTTTTAAATAACCATCTCTAACTCTATTGGGCAGTTTGTCGATTGATAGCCAATAGACCGTTGACGTGCGTAGGATAAAAAGTATTTTAAAGGAATTAAAACCTCTTTTAAGATATATTTAAGTAGGTCATAAATGATTTTAAAGTCTCGTCAAATGTTTCAAAACATTATTTTCTTCGTGATATATGTAAAGTTAAATTAGAATTTTAATGAATGAATATAATTGTTTGCAAGCTTTTTATTAGTAACTATACCTTTGACATTGTATCTCCTCTAAAAAACAGTAATAAAATTGCAATAATACATTTGTAATGTTTTTTTTTAAAGTTTTATTTATAAACACATTTAGAATACACATTTTAAAAAATTAAAATACAAAAGCTTTATAACGAATTGATATAAACTTATTCTCTATATTAAAAATTGTACATTAGACAAAATAATTACTTCAAAGTTTTACACAAATACACCAAGGTATAACCAGAAACACACACTAATAAATATAATTCTTCCTTTTAAAATTTTCTAGAGAATTAAAAAAATTAATATTTAAATTCTTTAATACACTTTTTCAGTGCAAAATTTTTTTGAATCTTAAGTACATTGTAAAATTACCTTTTTTGTATACATCCAATCAAAAGTAAAATTAAGACGATAAGATGTAATAATGTTCCACCAGTATGATATAGATAGTAGAATATTTGTGAATGTAGTCAACTTTATGAAGTGACATGAAATGTTGCCTATGTTTTGACCATTTCTTTTTACGATTACTTGAGACTATCTACCTCATACAATCATATTCCGTTAGACACTGAATGTGACAGGCGGCGGGTTAAATTTCATTTAAGTTTTATTGCGATAAATTCTATTATATTCTATAGAATAGTAATATGATACACTGGGGCACAGCTGATACATATTTTTCAAACCTCAAAAATTTCATTTGCTACCTGGGGATCTTTCTTTTAGAATTTTTTTAGGAGGGAATAATTTAAAGAAATACCACTACATATTCAAAAAATATCTCTTTCGATATTATCTATTATTAATTGTATAAAATGTATTTTTTAAAACAGCTATAATTGTGCTTTTCTTACAAACTAACCGGCAAGCCGTCAAAACATTTACGGGCCAAATATAAGGTCAAATTAGATTAATGTGCCAAGTTGGAAGCTTGTAAGGGTAACGTTTACTCGAAGCCTCTGCCTGCAACCCAACAGGAGACCTGTTTACTCTTTTTTTCCCTCTGCGAATGGTGACGTCAGTGTCAAGAAACATTGCAGTCTTGTATAGTAAAAAGGCGTTTGAAAAATTCGTTTTAATTTCTATTAATACAAAAACAAAACTAAACATAATGTTATTAAACTATATGTTTAGCTCTCCTGGTAGTTGTCTGGACGAGATGCCCTCCTATTAGTAAAACTGACCAGATCTTGATGGACGAGATATCTCATCATTAAAAGAAGAGACCAGAATTTGATTTCGTCATCATCTTGATGATGAGATACCTCGCCATACTATCAAAATTAGTCAGATCTTGACGAGATAGCCATTATAAAGACAATATTTCTGTATCTGATGGAGGGGGAATTTTTTTTTTCTGAACTGAGTGAAAAACGCCAGACACCTTTCAAGACATGCAATATTGCATTCTTTATATTCCAAAAAGTAGATATTTTCTGAAAGAAGAGCAAGTGGTCGAAAGAGAGAAATCAAGATTAAGTTTAAGCAAGATCAAGTGTCATGATTAAGTGAAACAATGAGGCTATATTAAGTTGCAACACATAAGTTGTGTCATGTAGTGTGAGAAGTTTAGTGATAGAATAGAAGACCGAAATTTTCACATTGAGATTACTGCACCAGAGAAATATTCACAGTACAATCATGAAGTACATTAAACGCTCTCTCTCTCTCTCTCTCTTTGCGTCTACATAAATTTTTGTATGGAGTTTTCTCACTGATAAATAACGGCAAACTCAGTATGTTTACGAACTAAACTTTTTCTCGTCTTTACTTTTACATGAATATGGAATATTGCAAATTCCCTGTCCCGTTTCTGCCTCAAAAAAATTAGTACAGCCTACAAATTCAATTTTTTTAGTTAAAAAGCCATATGGACGTAAAAGTCTTTTTTAGACTCGGAAAAATATAGCGTCATTATTGTTACCTCGGGAGCAGAAAGTACATAAAACTGCGACGTGCGTCGTAGAACAATTTCTCGATTTTTTTTCAATTATAAGTTACGATGTTCCGCGCGCTCCTTGCCACACCTTTTTCTTCTCTTGCTACGGATAAACCTCCCTACACCACCCCACCCTACTCTATTATTCATTTTACTACATGGATTTATAGAAATCTTGAAGAATGTAATTTATAGTTTTTGTTCTTTCTGTAGCTATGTCTAAAGCAATTTATGAATCTTGGGGATCAACAATAAATATAAAAAAAAATTGTTAGCAAACGAACAAATGTTGTTGAGGGAGATGGTGCAGTCACTGAAACAACTGATATCCACAGGTTTATTTTATCAAATAGTGTACCACCTTGTCATAAAACAGAAAGAAAAAATATTAAAAGCAGTCCTTGTTTCTATGTTTGGACCAAATTACCACAAACACATAATACACATGTTCGACGTCAATGACAGACTATTTATTTAACTTCAATATTATCGCAGAATAGAAAATTATGAAAGTATGCATTGGTTTTAAATAAAGTAAGTTAGTTAATATTGATGTTTTATTTTAAATATGTAGTACATATTTAGCCAATAATTGTGTTTTACGGCTATTTTTTTAAATTTTACTGCAGTTTTCAAAAATTGGACAAAATACCTGCAGAACAAAAGCGATTGTTGGAAGATGTGTTGCAGAACACTGGATACAATTCTGCAACTTAGATTCTTACCAATATAAGAAGTCCCTACAACATTTTTGTTCCAATGGCATTTACCCATTCGGTGCTCCTTCACAAGTAGGCTTCAGTTCGCATCTTGTAGTAACGGCCGAAAGATCAGTCTTGCTTGGGGAAAAAACAAGTACATTTTCAACACCTGATGGGACGATTGGGAAATTGGTGGATATATGGGATTCTAATGTATACCTTACGAAATTATTTAACTTGTTATGGTGACTACAAAAGTACGAAAATAATAAATGACTCAACATCTATGATAATTTTTCTTCTAACGGAATGCCATCAACGTGTTCACTACTGCTCTTGTCAGATCCATCATGCTTTGACCATAAGCGCGTGACTGGACTAAGACATTTCGAACCAGGTGGAATGGCATCCTTCCAACCTATTTAACAAATAAACTATAGTTAAAGTGTGTAAAATTTTTAGCATCATTTAAACATGAAATAAATATTAAATCTGAATTGAAAATTTTGTTGTGAAATATTTGTGTGTTCCATATTTATTTTAAGCATATGGGAGAATGTGACACCTAAGAATAAATAAGGCTGTAAATAAAAAGAAAGGAAGCCTGTTAGTCTCTGTTGTTGTTTGAAGGTGGTGACTTCAACTGGAGAAGTCGTATTTTGCATTTTATTATTTTAGTCTACCTAAAGTAAGATTTGGAGTAGTTTTTCTTGATTTTTCATCATTCTTCAGAGTACTTTACAGACACACACTGTTTAGAAATCAATACGACAGCTTTTCAAGAGTTAATTCAAAATTTTTTTATCGTTCATCCAACTTCGACCCCACGATATTGGCGATCAAATTCAAAATGACCAGCTGTTGCACCAAGGGATACTTTTGCCCGTCGTACCTAAGGAGAAAATAAGCTGCTTTCCTTAGAAACATTAGCGGATCGTAAATGATCTGTTTCCAAGCTACTTTGAAAATTTCAGAAAGTAATATAATTCTCAGTTAAAATGATTCTATTAAGTGCTTGTGTAAAACAAAAATTTGCTGATAAAATGGAAAAAAACTTCAGTTTTCTGTTTGTTTTACCAGTTTTGTGTTAGAATAAGGTTTTTAACATTGATTGATGCACACACACACACACACACACACACACACACACACACACACACACACACACACACACACACACACTCAAAAGTGACAAGAAAAATACTAGTTTCATCGATGCGATTTATCGTCAGTGAAGAAGTTTTTGAAAGATTGTGATCATGAAAAAGTGTTTCACTGAGCTGGATTTTGTAGTAAAATTTAAATCCGAAGCTTTTAAGTAAAATCTAAGCCTTTTGATATTATTTTTGTGTAAGTACTTGATTTTTTGTAAATAATCTTAAATTTTGGAGATTTTTTAAGTTTGGAAATTCGTATTGATTGTTCAATAACGTTGTTCAATTAAAGTTTAAGTTGAAAAATTGTTTAAAAGGTTTTTTTCTACACTTTCTGGGCTCATCCTTAGGTACTTCACCCCCTGTCCCTAGGCATGGAGAAGGTGTCGTACCAAGAAACAATGGTAGAGGTTAACAAATTTCTATTTAAAAAAATTGATAAGTACAAAAATAGTCACCACTAAAATAAGAAATAGGTAGCAAAATTCCATTTTTAGTATTGATTGAAACAAAAATAGCCACCAATAAATTAAGAAATTAGTATCAAAATACATCTAATTCAACATGAGTAGCAGCAAAATCTTCTAATTATGATCGAAAAATTAGAAAATTCAAAATAAAATTTTGATCCTGTTTTTCCACTTATTCCTCTACCTTATCTATTACAGGTATTTGCTTAGCTGTGATTGGTCTGTTAGATATCACTTTTAATTTCTTATATCATGCACTTATAAATCTTGAGTACTGAATAACGCATTAATTTAATTTGCATGTTTTTTTGGTATTGGTAATTTCGCGCGATAAACACATACTTATAGGTTAATACTTTTCACAAGATCACATGGTAACCAAATAATCGAACACTTTTGAAAAAAATTCACTTCAGTTTACAGAGTTTAAAATGAGGTTTGTTGAAAAATGATGATACTCATTAATCATTTTCTTCAGTTTAAGGAACAAAGATTATTGAAGGTTTAAATGAAATTCTTACCTGTTATCAAAGTTGTTAACAATGTAAAAAATAGTGAAACACAACAGCCTAACGTTGAGTGCCAAAAGAAGGAAATTTTATACAAAATGAAAGGGTCACTGTAAAAGATAAGACAAAATAATGAGACACAATTAGATAAATATACAATGAATGAATGTACAGTAGCGGATAAAAATCAAACCACCTCCTTGATTTCGAGCACAATTCCTACCAAAGTAATATCAAAGGTATCATTGAATATGGAATAACGTCATCTACAAATTAAAATCCAAAAAGATTTGCAAAAGAAGACATAAAATTTCTAAAGCGAAAGACAATGTTTTGTTGCCATGATCCGATTGTGCATCGTTACGTAGTCCAATTATAAAGTGCCATGACTTTACCTTCTTTATTTTCGGAGATTCAGTCCTAAATTTGGAGCTACCGTCAAGGATTATCTCCTAAAAGAAAGTTGCTATTCCTAAATCGAGATAAATTGTGGTTTTCGATACACGAATTTCAAATTTAAACATTATTTGAAACGTATTTCTCAGTTATCCAGAATTATATTTTCTGTGCAAGAGCAAACGATTTGAGAATTACATTATTTTATTTACTATGCAAGTGCAAACAGTCCAAGAACTACCCGATATTTGTCAGACGATTTTTAAATTTTCGTTTTCCCCTAAAATCGCCATAATGAGGAAAATTTAGTGTATCATTCTGTTCTCAACTTTGAAATGGTAAGACCAAGGCCAACTAGACAGACAGGCCCCCGAAACCAAAATATCACGTGGTCAACTTAGTCGGCGTCTTGGACTACGAGACGAGTAAAAATACGAGCATTTGCACGGTGAACGGATATAGAATATGCAAAGTTACAACTTTTGGGCGATTTATCACCGTGGTTTCCGTTGTTTTTATCCAGTTCTGCTCATTTTTATGGTAACCCTAAAGATTTTTCCTGACAATATTACTACACGCCATATGATTCGTTAAGGAAGAAAATACGCTTTTCCTCCTGTATTTAAAACGTAGAACGAACGGAGTAATTTTATTTAAAATTGTACCGCAATTTTTCTTCCTGATTTTTTTTAAATTTTTGCTCTTTGTATTGGAAATTATGGACTGTGGAATTTTTCTCACTGGATTGATTTTTATTTTGAAATTGGATATTGTAAGTTGCAATTTTTTCTTTGAATCTTTGAAAGTGTAGTTGATGTGGTAAGCTATTTTTCTCCATGGATTAAATTTAATTTTTTAAATTGCAGATTGTAAGTTACGATTTGTTCTCTTTTGTTGCTATCTTCCCTTTAATTGATTTGTTATGGCAGTGGATTTTCGCGCTTTCCTTCCAGTTTTAAGGCTTAGCCCTATTCAGAAAGAATTCTGCATAGCTTCGTTCGTTGATTGCGTTTACAAGTTTTTAAACCTGAACTGAATTGATGAAACAACGAAAAATAACGGACATGTCAATACCACGATATGCATTTTGCACAAATGAATTTTGCGAGGGAAAATTGTTGCTTTGCTTTAAATATGTTCCTTTTTAAAAAATAATTCCTATTCATGTACTGTACGCAAAGGTTCACAGTGTGGATTTTGCTACATGGCGGCCATCTTGGATTTGCTTAGATTGGCGGCCATCTTGATTTGACGCAAAAATTAAATTTGGCGTTGCGGATACTACATCTTAACCAGTTGTACTTACAGTTCTAGCTATAGCTAGGAATGTAATACTTTAATTCATTGATACGGTTTCCTTTTCAAATTGCGTTAATGGTTTTTAAAGATATTAGTATTATAAAGTCAACTATTCACGCGGTCTAACAACCTGGTCAGGTATTTTCGGGACATTCTGTATAAAGAACGGATTTTCCAAACTTCAACGGAAATAAAAATCGTTTGTGTTTGTCTGCAAGCATTTAGTTTTTGTGTCTGTAAAATACACACTATACCAATAATGTATTATTTTGAACAAATTAAGCAAGCGAACTTATAATGCTATATGTGTGTACGAAAGGGCCCTTCAAACCATACACATTTTTTCTTTACTTAATATTGTCTGGAAGATGGATACATCTTAGCAGATTTTGAAAATCATCTCTTCAAATATTTCCTTCGTTGTTGTAATATTTAACATACTATTTGAAGCACAATCGAAAACGACAAAGTCGTTCATAGGGCAAGTGCTACTTGTTTACTCGTTTGTAAAGGCTGAAATTTTTACGCAAATCGTCATGGAAATGTTTGCAAAAAACTCATCACTTAACAACCAAATTGTTTAACGACAGTTTGACAAACCTTATAGAAAGGAAAATTCCCCTTTCTCAGCCGAAGACTCGGGATTTCACTTAAGACCAAGTCCAGCTACCGATATCGGCAAATGGAGCCGGTGTTGAACTTGACAAATGAGATGATTGAATTTCCTCATCACATGCTTTGTTGATCATCAGTGCGCTGTGCTTACCTTGCAGTTATCTTTTTCTGTTATGATTACTCATGGGTGTAAAAGTTCTTGTTAGCCCCCTGAAGTTAACTAGCTGGCGACTCCGTTTCTCAAACATTTTCTTTATTCAGAACAAACAAAAACAATTAAGATCCTCGCTTAACGACAGAGTTCCGTTCCTACAACTAGGTCATTAAGTGAGGAGTGACTATAATTCTGTTCACGAATTGATTTACTAATGAAATAAAAACTTCAAGTTTTTTTTTCATGAAAATAAACACGCTTGCATCACTAAAATTATTATTCACAAGACCAAATTCCATTTAATGCCCGTCTTACCTAGAAGATTGGATTTTAGGTACAGTTGTAGAAAGACATGTGCTGTTTGGACATAATATTGATTAATATTCAGTGAATTCGCTTGAGATGGACATCCACTGTTGGTCAGAGGAAGGGAGGCATGACGATACCCGCTGAATAACGATCCAAACCCCAACCAGAAGGAAAAAACAATTCAGAAGAAGAGTCCAACGAGTGCGCACTGAAATTCGAAAATTAGTTTTATTACTAAAATTGTCAATTTCATTTTCAGCTCATTAAAATTGCCTTCATAACATTTTTCACCGAATAGACTTATCGTGGCAAAAAAATGACAGTAGTTCCCAAACCAAAATTTGACTGACCTATCAATGTCAAAGGTTGCCATTCATGAAGCAGAAATGTTAAGTTGTAGATCAAATTACTCTTTTTAATTCCATCATTACATTCCCAACTGAAAAACTGATAATATTAGCTTTAATATTCATAAACAAAATTTTTTTTGGATCATAAAGTATTATCCCGCAACATTTTTCTTTAGGGAAGAGAAATTGCTTTAAAAACTGATTACTGAATACGCGAAAAAACCGATTCTGGAGATGGGCGAGATTTACCGTTACCGAAACAGTATTACATTTTATTATCAATAAAATACTATTAATCACCAATATATTTAAACCTCCTAGTGGTTTATTTTAGCACGAAAACCTCCGTACAGTAGCCATCCTATCAAGTGGAAACCTGTTCCAAAATGTTACCAGTTCTAGGCAAGAAACAATTTTTTTTCTTGGATCTTCACTACTCTTCGATTAATAGTGCATTTTTGTTTTGGTGTGACATCGTGTCGTTTGCTAAACAATCTAGAATTTGGACGAAATAACTCGTCCAACCCACTTATAGGGTTCATTTAACATCATGTTTTAAAGTCTTGTTATAGGATCAACTTACAGCAAAGGTAAACGCCGTCCTGTACTGACAAAATGTCCCTAGGATATAATCTAACCAGCCTTTTTTTTAAAGGTCAGTTAGGAGATGCACTATCCACAAAAACAGGTTCTCTTAATTTTATTATTTTAATGATTTGCTTGAGAAAAGAAATTATTTTGAGATTATTTTCCTTTCGCCTGTAACGTCGTGGGTATAGTTTGCGTGGCGAGTGGCTTGAAAACAATTAAAACGACATTTAGAATTACAGCACATTTAATTAATTAAAGAAGAATACATATAAGTTAAAACTATTTCGAGGCTAATAGATACTGTACAAATTAGGGTTTCAGTCCCGCGGCTTCAAATCCGGAGCAGAATCGTCCTGCGTCCGCTCACGTTTCGGTTTTTCACGATTCTCCTTTCCTCGAGAGAAGACCCCACACGTTCTTCCGAAGCCGCTAATGCACAAAGAGAAGGGGATACCCCCATCCGGCCATAAATTCATGGACCGCCATGAAAGCTGTGGTCAGAGGGACCTCCCAGTGGCGCTACAGCTTCCTTCCCCCTTTTAGACAAACTTTTTTCTAGGAGATCAGGAAAAAGTTTCAACTGATGCCAATGCAATCTACAACTAATGTTCCTGAAACACATGTATGCTCACAGCACAAAGTATCTTTGTCATATAAGGTTGCGACATTTGGCATAACTTTAAAATTTGAAAACCTACTAGAATTTAAAAAAAAACCTACGGATAAACAATTTTAAGAAATGCTACCCAGTGCAGTTACCTGTAAAGGATTAAATTTAAATCTATCAAACACACTTATATGTGTAAAATTTCATGAGTAACTAAAATTTAGATACGTAGACTATCTCTTTAACACAAAAAAATTCAGTTATGGCAATGGATAATCATTTGTTATACAACACATAAATAAAACTAACAAGGCCTATAAAACCTTAATTCCTTGCATTAAAACCTAATCTGACACAATTACTCAGTTATTAAAGAACTATAAGCAAACAAGGAATAATATACACAACTACTTATTAATCAAGAAAATTATTTCTCAAATATTTCTTTAGCATGTAACACAACTATCATTTATATTGCATAATCATAATTTCCGACCATTTTATATGAAAGCTATTCATATATCTTAACACAAAAGGACTTAATTATTTATATATATATATATATATATATATTTTTTTTTACAACAATTCACTGATAAATGCAATTCATTCCTATATACAAAAAATCTTTTTTAGTCAACATAATTGAAACATCTGAATACCTTTAGGTTCTGACACTTTAAATTCAAAATCCATTTCAACTCCACACATTACCTCTTAGGGTTAGTTCGTAGTGTCTGATCTGCTGAGACCATCAGCATTCTTATTGTCCTTCCCGGACCTGTGTATTATTTCAAAATTATATGGTTGTAGTGCTAAAGCCCAACGCATTAATCTCGCATTTGAGCTTGCATTAGATTTTAACCATATGAGAGGGTTGTGATCTGTCATGATTGTAAATTTTTGCCCATCTTAATAGTAATGTAACCTTTTTATGGCAAAGATTATGCTGGCGCACTCTTTCTCCGTGGTGCAATACCGTTTTTCTGCATTTGAGAATTTTTTGCTCAAGTACAAAATAGGGTGTTCCTCGCCCTTCTCATTTACTTGGGAGAGTACAACCCCCATCCCAAAATCTGACGAGTCTGTTTGGACTCGTCAGATTTTGCACAAAGAGAAGGGGATACCAAAGGGGGTCCAAACTCCTGGTCAAAATTTGGAGAATGTAGTACAGGTTTTCCTGTCAACTTTCTTTTTAGTTCTTGAAAAGCTCCCTCACATTCGCTGGTCCAAACGACCTCTCCTTTCTTTACCTTACCCTTCAAGTCATCGGTCAAGGGAGCAGCTATAACAGAGTACATGGGTATGTACATACTGTAGTAGCCTGCAAGACCCCAAAACGCTCGAATTTGGGTTTTTGTTTGAGGTGTGGAAAAGTCATGAATGCTTTTCACCTTGGCCTCGGCCGGAGAACGGAAACCGTGGCCAACTATATGTACAAGATATTTGACGTGATCTTGAGCAAATTTGCATTTTGAAGGTTTAATAGTAAGGTTGGCTTTAGCTATTCGACTCAAAACATCATCCAAATGTTTCAAATGTGACTCCCAGGTGTCCGAGAAAACTGCAATGTCGTCCAGATATGGTAGAGCAAATTCCTCACTTCCCTTAATAAGCCTGCCATTAATTTGCTAAAAAAATACGGTGCATTTTTTAATCTAAAACTCATACGAAGTGGCCTATAAGTATCAAAACTGGTACAAAATGCAGCAATCCGCTGGGCGTTTGAACTCAACGGGATTTGCCAGTACCCCTTTGCAAAATCCAAAACCGTTATGTATTTAGCAGACGCCACCTGTTCCACACGCTCCTCAATGTTAGGCAGGGGAAAATATTCCGTCCTTATGTTTTCATTTAACCGTCGATAATCAACACACGGCCTAGGATCCTTACCAGGGGACTCTACTAAAATCATTGGAGATGTGAAATCCGATTCTCCCACTTCAACAATCTTTGACTCTAACATTTTCTGAATTTCAGATCTCAAGATCTCATTCTGCCTGTGTGAAACCCGATAGGGTTTTGACCTAATCGGATTGTTATTTAGAAGTTCAATGTCATGGGTAACTAAATCTGTCAAGCCCGGTTTATTGGAAAAGGATTTTGAATAACCGTCCAACAACCTTTTTAACTGATTAATTTGTTGTGACTCACTCTTTTGTTATTTCTCGAAAATCAAAAATAGTGGGATCACTGCATAAACAGGGGAAGTCTAAATCATTTTCCATATGTGTTTCATTCATTTGCTCAAAATATAGCAGATTCACTGATTCGGGTCTTTTAAAGTAAGGTTTCAACATATTAATATGGTATATTTGGGATTTTTCCCTTTTCCCGGAATTTCTACAATGTAATTTGTTTCAGAAATGTTCTTGCAAACGGTCCCAGGACCTACCCAATGAGCTTCCAATTTATTTTGTCTGGAGGTTGCAACAACTAGTACAAGATCTCCTTCCTTAAATTCACGTTTAACAGAATTTCTATCGTACCATAGCTTACGTTTCACCTGCTGCTCTTTCATTTTTTTGATCGCGACTTCTTGACATCGTTTTAATCGATTTATTAGTTCGAAAACATACTCGGTTACAGGATTGTTTTCTTCTCCCGGTTCAATCCAATGTTCATATAACAAAGTCTCTGGAGTTCTGAGGTTCTTCCCAAAAACCAACTCCGCAGGGGCAAAACCCGTACTTTCGTGCGTTACTGTACGTAACGCAAAAAGCGCTGAAGGAAGATGCCTTTCCGAATCCTCATCGGCTTCCAAACACAATGCCCGCAATAGTCGCTTTATTGTTCTGTGAAAACGTTCCACGGGATTTGATTGGGGATGATAGACGGAACTGTGAGTTATTTTAATGCCAAAACGCTCAAGAAATTCAGTGGTCAGAGCACTAGTAAAAGATGTTCCCTGGTCACACTGTATCTCCCGTGGAAATACTATACGACTAAACATATTCAATAACGCCTCCGTAACAGTTATTGAGCTAATGTCGGGAACAGGTACACCCTCGGAATATTGTGACGACATGTATATCGCGGTAATTAAGTAACGGTTTCCATTTGGTGTTACTGGTAAGGGCCCACATGCGTCGATATTTATTTTTGAAAAAACCTCCTGAATTACAGGTACTATTTTAAGTGGAGCCTTTTTCTTGTCATTGGGTTTCCCAGCTCTCTGACATTGGTCACATGACCGGACAAAGTTTTCCATATCTTTAAAACAGCCGGGCCAGTAAAAATATTTCGATTGTTTATCTTTGGTGTTTACCAAAGGTGCTAATGAATCTTCGCGACATATTTCATCCCTCATTTCCTCAGGAACGACTAATAATGTATTTTTATTGCCCAAACGATCTTCTTGTCGTTTTAGTAACAACCCGTTTTCCTTGCAATACGTCCCTCTTTTCGAAGACGGAGTACTCCCATCCACAAATTCAAACACCTCCTTCAAACCTACACAATCTCGTTGACCCTTTTTATAATCCTCGTGACTTATCTTAAGTAAAGATAATTCGGGTGCATTGTTTTTCAGTTCTGGAATTTGGATTTGCTCCTCAGTAGTTGGCTCAACATGAATCGCCTCTTTTGCATTTTCATAAACAACTCGTTGTATTTCCCCTTTTTGACTCACCAAGTTTTTTGAATTTTCTATTTCTCTCGCCTGAGATCTTGTTTGAATCACATTTAAGGATTCCCTCCCGGAAAAAACATGTCCAGCTCTTTCTTTTAAAAGATCAGCGGTTCTATTCCCTAATAAATAACGACCCCCTATCTAGATCATTTCCAACTACGGCGGCCTTAGTTCTTACCTTGCCAAAATTTCCTTCTGCAACAACCAGGGCAAGAGGTAAACATATCTGGTTTGTATCCAATGGGGTTTGCAACCAAGCATGTTCACCTGTAAAGGCATCTGGCTCCACATATTTGTGACAAACTAAATCAATTGTCGCGCCCGTGTCACGCAAAATGTCTATTTCCCGGCCATTCACTAAACCGCGACTCTTAAAGGACGCTAAGGGATCAGCCCCCCCTTCCGAGCTTTCCAAATTATTAACTTTCTCAGTGGGGCGTCGACGCTCTTTATTGTTAGTTGGACAGACTGGCCACAGATGCTGAGTACTGTTGCACCCGTAACATCTGGGCATTCTTCGTCTCTCAAAGTTATCCTCAGCAACCACATTTCGTTTTCCGAATCGAGTGTGACCTTTCTGAAAAGGGGCTCTTACCTTAAATTCAGATCTTTTAGGGGAAGCTGTATCTCTATTAAATTTCTTACGGTCGGAGATGGGATTTTTGATTTTCCTAACGTCCTCGTAATTATCGAGCATTTCTGCTAATTTTGAGGAAGACGTGGTGGTTGACCAATCATCCAAGAAGTGGTCTTTCATTTCGGGGAGTACCCGTTTTTTTACCTGATCCGCTATAATTAGGTCTTTTAAGCCATCAAAATCTTGAACATCCAATCCCGCAATCCATTCATTAAAATAGATTTTCAATTCAAATACATTATTCCAGGTAGTTTCTTCGCGTTTCTGGTGTTGAACGAATTTTTTTCTAAAATTTTCAGGGCTCAATTAAAATTTTTTTAACAACAATTTTTTTATGTGGTTGTAATTTTCCGAGTCGGCATCTGATTCACGTGCGATAAGTTGCACCACATCTAGCGGTAATAATGCAATTAGATGGGACACCCATTCACTTTTTTCAACACGAAACCGCTTAATCTGACGTTCGAACATAACCAGATATAAGCTAATTTCCCCCTTTTCCAAATCAAATTTAGGAATTAAGTCTCAAAGGTTTTGGCGGTGCGTCTGCCCCTCATTATAATTAGTATGAATGGATGGATCTGGATTGGCGTATCTTACGTTTTCTAACCTTAATTTCTCCAGTTCATACTCCTTTTCTTGGTTCGTTCTGTATTCATTTCGGTCTGTAATTATAGTTTCTAACAAATCCTGAACAAAACTTTCCTCAAAATTCATGCTTTCTAAAATTAAACGTTTTAGATCTACAACTCGCAATTCGAGAGAAACGGATTCACCTAGCTCTTCTGCGAGAACTCGCAAATCCTCTTTTTTGATCTTATTTAAAAAATCCATTTTTTAAAAACCCCACACAAGATTTGCAAACACACTTAAAAAACTTTTCACATCTATCGACACAATTGGAATAATAAAAGAAATTACTCAATGTTTCCACAATAACAGTTTCACAATAAATTTCAGTTTAATTGCAAAAAGTAGTAAAATCAAAATACTCATCCCCAACAAGCAAATGCACTGTTCTAAATTTAACACTTTACTCGAATTTGGAAAATTAATTGCAATGAAATTTAATCACAACCAATGCTATGACAAAGGTACTTACGTGACTTGACGTGATGTCTTGTAGTTGATTTGGAGTACTATATAATCCACACACACACACACACACACACACACACACACACACACACACACACACACACACACACACACACACACACACACACACACACACACACACACACACACACACACACACACACACACACACACACACACACACACACACACACACACACACACACACACACACACACACACACACACACACACACACACACACACACACACACTTTAAAAAAAATGTTGTTTCAGCAGAGCATCAGAACGGGAACAGGGTGTTCATTGGTATGTCAGGATGACACTGGAGACACATTCCACTGGACGGGATAACCGTCAAGAATCGAGAAAACAAAATTTGCTTTTGGTCAGGATGACCATCAATATCGTCAGTATTCTTTTAGGTCAGGGTGACCATAGAAACGAGAAGAGAAAACGTTCATTAGGTCAGGGTGACCATAAAAACAGAATGCAGTTCCTTTGGTCAGGTTGACCAGCAAAATCCGCTCGAAGCTCCTCTGGTCAGGGTGACCAGCTAAATCCGTATCAAGCTCCTCTGGTCAGGGTGACCAGCTAAATCGCAGCAGTTTTCCTTTGGTCAGGATGACCATCAACTATCCTTTGGTCAGTTTGACCAAAGAAAAACGAAAACCGCTCGATAGGGACTGAAACCTAATGCTGGAAATTCTTATTCCTTCGCTGTGCACCAAATACAGGTCCTGTAACGTCGTGGGTATAGTTTGCGTGGCGAGTGGCTTGAAGATAATTAAAACGACATTTAGAATTACAGCACATTTAATTAATTAAAGAAGAATACATATAAGTTAAAACTATTTCGAGGCTCATAGATACTGTACAAATTAGGGTTTCAGTCCCGCGGCTTCAAATCCGGAGCAGAATCGTCCTGCGTCCGCTCACGTTTCGGTTTTTCACGATTCTCCTTTCCTCGAGAGAAGACCCCACACGTTCTTCCGAAGCCGCTAACGCACAAAGAGAAGGGGATACCCCCATCCGGCCATAAATTCATGGACCACCATGAAAGCTGTGGTCAGAGGGACCTCCCAGTGACGCTACACCCCTTACATATTTAAAAATGTTTTCATTGAATGTTGTTGTGCGAGACTAGTTTAAAATTTAACCCTACACGTGGTTACGAGGAGATATTTCGTCCATCAAAATGTGACTAATAATGTTTATGCCAAAATATCTTGTCATCAAGGTACTGCCAATTTTCTGGTTTTGATAAAATTAAGATTTGATATGTTTCCTTTCAATGGCAAGTTATCTCGTCCGTCAAGATGTCATCAGTTTTGATTATGACGAGATATCTCGTCGAGACAAACACAAGGTGGGTTAAATGTCCTATACTTCCATTCCATAAGGGCCTCCTTCAACGGAAGAAAGAACTAAGAACCTGTTTACACCGCTCTATAGATAATATACCTCGCTGTTTCACTGATCTTGGAATGCCATTAATATCATAATCCCTGTCAATGTGAACATTATAAGGATCATTAGCTTTTTTTATAAGGATAACCAGAAAGTTTTGGTATATTAATCGACTGTGTCAAATCCTGACACCAAACACACTCTTTTGAAGAATTTTTTTTTTAATATTTCTATTTCCTTCACTTTTGCCAATTTATGTTTCCGATACAATGAATGCTGCAGCAGGCATTGGAAATGATTTCAAGTATTTCTCTATGAATGTAGGTAGAATATACTGTGAATAAATAACCGAGACATCGCGTCATGATGAATTTTTAGTCTTTGAGCAGTACGAGTAGTGTGCGTTTTGCTTTTACCCCATAGCACACTAAAGGATAAATGATAACATCTTTCTCCACGATTCGTTCAACCTTTATAAAGATAATATTGGTCATTTCGTTAGAATGGAATCATTTTTGAGCGATTGTATTTGTCCTTTCCTTGAGATAGAATTCTTTGGTAACGATTCTCTCTCTCTATTCGCCCATTCGGTAGAATTGAATCCCTTGGAAAGATACTATTGCTAATTTCCTTATGTATAATCTTTTGGAAGGATTCTATTGTTCCTTTATGCTCTGCATCTGTTCATCTTGAAAGATCTCTGTTAATCTAGAATGCTGTTGAAACATTATATTGCTTATTTCTGAAGAATAATCCCATTCTATTAATCGAGAATGTCAAAACTGGTGCAAGTAGCAAGGTGAAATCATGTTTGTAATCCCTCACAGGGTTACATTTTTTAAGCATAAAATCGAATCCATAATTAATAAAATAAAATAAAAATTGTTACAAATTAAAAAGTATTCTTATTGTATAAAGTTGCCAGAACATCTCTTTTAAAGAGAACATGTCCTCTTTTTAGACTCAGATCTTTTTTTCACTCTCTTTTTTTTAAAAGTTAGATCTTCTTTCGGTTGTTCGTGTTTTGTAATCTTTGTTGATAATTTTGGATTCGAAAAAAATGTATTTCACAGTTCAAAATTTACGCGTTTAAATATTCACATTGCCTACTATATTGTTATGTAAACCACAGCTATTCAAATACCTTTTTGATCTAGTACATTGTACGAAATCGCACGCTTTTAAAACGCATCAACGTATAATGGAAGTTCAACCTCTCTAGTGCATATCGAGCTCCATGTTAAAACGTCTCATTAGGAGATGAAATAGGTAACTAATAAGAATTTAGATTCACGTTAGAATAATAAGGGAATAAGAAATATTGTTCTTATTATAACAGAATGAATAGTAAGACAGACGATTCACAGCCCTTTTAAGTTTGAAAGGAAATCGCGTTGCTAACCTAGCCACCTTTTTTGTTAGAATTAAATCGAAGTCGATAACTCAACTATGATTGCTACGCAGAATTCGCTGCATTATAATTATGTGTTGGGTGTATTATTTACTTCTGTTGTTTGTCAATATTTATATTTGTTCTTTCCATTGATAAATTATCATTTTTTATGTCTGTTTGTCACGTATGTCATGTATTGTTTTTTTTATGTATGTTTGTTTTGTTGATAAAGTCAAAAGAATATATATTGGTAACAGTTCAGTTATTAATAGAAATTCTCACAGGCGGTACATTTGGATATAGAATTGTATAGGAGGTATAATCTCATCCATGTATTTTGAGACATAATCTTGTCAGTAATTTTTCCCGCAAGCTTGTCAAAGAATCGAACATTCATTCGGAAGTTATTAAAAACTTCTCTGGATTTTTATGTAAATCCGCAAAACATTTATAAAATCTACCTCTTGTAAGTCTGAAATCAGTAAATAGATATATCCAGTAACGGCTATTTTGTTTTTAAATATATTTTTTAGGACACCAGGTAAGAGAAATAAACGTTTTCTTCGATAGATATCCATAGCAAATGACGCGAAAAGAGTACTTGCGTCATTTCTGTTAGACGTTGGTGCCATTTTACGGCAAAGTGCTAATGTCTTGTCACCTTCCCAAACTTTTTATATCTCGGCCACTTTATACATTTTTAAGCATTTATAAATAAGTCTCAGTTGCATGTATTTAGGGGTAATTATCTAAAGTTATTCAACAACTATATTTTTAATGTTTCTCAGTATCTTTGTATTTACCGGCAAATCGCTTTTGATGCATCTTGTTATCAAAAAGTTTCGTGTTTGCAACATTCTAAGTACACATACACACTCCCGGTGTTCTTCCGATTAGTCGTGACATTAATAAAAACCTACACTTCAACTTCGACTCATTCACTTCTACTTCAAAATATATTTTTCTGATTGAAAATTGTAGATACATCCAAATTTAACGTATATATACGCAGATAAGTGAATCTGCTGGTCAGAGAGAGATCTATTCGATCTGGTTGTTCATAATTCTTGCACGTTATCCCAGTCTGTTAGGAGGATAACGTTATTTATTTTCTTTTAAATGTGTTTTTAGTTTAAAGTTTGATAAAAACTATATTTTACTTAAGTTTGGTCAAACTTTTTTTAGTTAGCTTTATAGACGAACTGATTAAGTGCTCGGACCCACTATTGCATCCCATACTGCTTATTTGGTTACGATATTCCCTATCGTTCCTAATAATTTCACGGTTATGAGTGCATAGTTGGGCTTAAATAAATGCGTTCAGTGTTCACCATTTATAAATTCGTTCTAGCATTTACTATTTTTTTTAATATACATAAGTAATATGTTCAGCAGATTTTCTTTCAGTTAGTAGTTTATATATTTAAGATTTGTCAAAGATGTGATTCTTTTTATTAGATACCTAACAATTATACTCTAATAATGCGTACTTTTCGTGTACTCTTTATGTCCTCTTTTTTGATATATTTTTTTTTTTACCAAATGTTCTCTTTTCTGATATTTATCTTCTGGCAACCCTATATATGGATAATTACATACTGGTCTTACCTTTTCATTGCCTTTCCTTGTAAAAACAGCTATCAAGAAAATGGCCACAGTAGGACCTTCAGTAGTACTTAAAAATATATTTGAAGCTGCAAACAGGCTGTCCGCTTTAGAAAGGCCAAATGTCAAACCGATGCAAATAACTCCATAAACTAAGGCTGTAAAAAAGGAATTTGCTAAAATGGCACAGTTATAATACATAAAAGAACATTAAAATTTACAATTCACACCTTCAAATGAGAATGTTTGATGTGATGACCAATATAAATGGTACGGATGACAACCCAAAAACTGTCTTTGTCCGTGTAAACATAACAGTTCTTGAGTTTCTGATGCTGTGATGAGATTGCTGCATGTGTACAGTAATTTCGAAAGGCTTGGCTCTCCAAGTAATTTGGACGAGATATCTTGTCCATCAAACCAATTTTGCTCGTAACAAGGAATCTTGCCATCGATCTATTCTTTTTTTTTTATGATGACGAGTTTAAGATCTGACCAGTTTTCTTCTAATGATCACATATCTCGCACTTAAAGATCTTATCAGTGTTTTATAATGATGCAACACCTCATACAGACAAAAACCAGTTTATGTGTATTAAACACTAACGAAAGGAAGACTAGCATTACCTTTTTTAGTGATGTTAGGCAAAGGAAAAAAACATTAAATTTTAACATAAATTGGGTGGGTGGGCGCTGCGAAAATAGTGCGAAAAGAGAAAGATAAGAGGCATATGCATCGGTGTGTGCGTTTATGCATGGATAAGGGTCAGGGGTCAACACCTGCAGGTTTTTAGGTCTTGTTCACATTGAGCTTTTCTAACGCGCGTTTTCGAGAAGTCCATGTGAGCACCCTTTGAGCGTTTTTCAAGGTCAACTATTCTTATGCATTAAATTGTAGTTTTTCCTCTATTAATTCAAGTTTCTATCTTTGCTTTGGTTGGAGATAGAGTGAAATTTTCAACGGATTTCAAATCTGCTTAAAATTCTACGCCAGATCGAAACCCAAAACAAAATTTTCTTCATGTAAAATAAATTTTCTGTAGTTGTAACTAATCTATTAAAGAAAAGCATTTGGCTCCATTTACAAGCTTTTGTACAGAAAATATACCACGAGGAAACATGTCAGTTAAAACTATGAGAGAAATATGCTGATTAATTTGTACATGGCAGGATAAAATGATAGAAATGTTATTAAATATTAAAAGTAAAATACAAAAAAAAATTACCAGCAATTTTTTTTTACTCTTTAAAACTTTACAAATATTTTCTACAATATCTTCTCAAGATGACATTTTCAAAATTCTGTTCTTATAATCAGGGCACTCCATATTCCGAATAGCATGTCTTTTATGCATTTCATTAACTAGGGGGCTCCTCCCCCTGCTTGCTTGCTTACGCTCGCCAATCCCTGGGGATTGCTATGCAATTCCATTTGGTTTGCTTCGAAAACCAACACTGCCTTCGCAAGTGAATTCACTTTTTTTTTTTACTTTAACACTTAATACACCGTTAACTAATAGCTGCATCATTAAAAGACCATCTACATCTTGTTCCCTGTACAATTTTGAAATGTTCAAGGTAAAAATCAAGGTAATCTCGTAATTTTTTGATCTGTACTTATTCAGCAAACTGTCTAAGAATCGAGCGAAAAAACGAGCATGACGTCACAGCGAGTTTCCCGGGCATCTGGCATACCCGTTAGTCAGAAAATGTAACCTTTATTTCCGTGAAGAAGGATGAACACTATCACTCCGCGATCTAGAAAATACGAAATTTGTCTGATCAACTTTTGATCCGATTGAATTTATTTATTATCCAATTTCAAAAATAATTGTACCGTAAAAAATAATACATTCTAAGGTATACTGCGATGTTTTCAAAATTTAAAAACTAATACTAGTAAGATATAGATATGACAGTTTTAACAAAAAAAATACGAAAATAGCCTAATTCCTCTCGAATTTCAAAAAAATATTATCAGGAACCAAATTGAAATTTTTATAAAAAGTCGACGAGCTGCAAAAATTCAAGTTTAGAGGTACTATAAAAAATCACGAATGAAGACTGAGTACTTGTAAGTCTTTTGCTCACTCGCGTTAGAAATTTCTCCTTTTCAACTTTGACACTTAATAAACCCTACAATTTTGAGCAAACCATGCAAATTTTGTAATTTTCTAATCCGTACTTTCTTGGAAAACCGTCTAAAATCAAGAAAGTAAAGCGAATTTTCAATCTGTAAGCTGTAACTGCGTTTCAAGCTGTAACTGCGACTGCGGCGATAATATTTTTTTAATGTAGGGACATAAGAAGATAGGTGTCGCAGCGCTCTGTTTCGTAAGAAAGTAGTTCAATTGGAAAAAAAACAACTGGACAATTGCGTCACAAGAGATTAATACAACTGTTAATATGATTTGGCAAGTATACCTTTTTTTCTTCTTAAAGGTTTCTTTTCATTTATATATCTATGATCCACGACACTATCTAAGAAACAATTGTATACGTCTTACCTTTGACTCAAGAATGTACACAGGAGTTATGTCTTTTCTTCGATTACCCACCTCGGAGAGGATAGCTTGGCTACTCGGGGGCTTAATTTCCTCTCTCCATAAACATCGTCTCTCTTCAGTTCTTTTTTCTGGTCGTTAGCCTCTGTCGTAGGAAGACTAATCGGCTCGCCCGACCTCAACTCCGCGTCGGTCTTATTTATCGCCAACGGGGCCGCAACCAATTGGACAGACACTTCTTCCCTTCGCGAAACATTTTACACCCGGCTACAAATCTTTAGTGGGTAGGCTTGGTGGCTTAGGATTTTTCTATTTCATATAAACTTAACCCTCCTTCTGCATTAGTTTAAAATTTCTTTGTGTTGCATTCAAATACATTTCTCGAAATACAGCGAATTATAAAATGACAGTTTAGCGCTTGAATTGAACAGCATGTGGTTCAATATATGAAATCCAGATTTTCGAAGATTCTGTTGAATTTTTGGCGATATACGTCGCTGGAAACGTTAAAAATTGTTCAATATTATTATGTTTCACTTAGCTACATACGTGACCCACTCCTCTCTGACTCACCGAAAGTTTTAGAGCCCCAAAAAGGGATTCGGGAAAAGACGCATTATAATTTACAGGATCCAGCTAGGTCCTTGACCAGTTTAATTAATTGAAGATAAGAACTTCATCCAGGAAAAAAAATTAGACAAAATCTTCGTTTCAAAACAAAGGAGATCACCAAGTACCATTGACTTTGAATAACAGTGACTATATCCAGGAAAGCAGATATATTGCATGATAGTAACATTTGGAATCTTAGTCCAGTAATCCAGAAGAATACTGTGGCCTTTTCAATCTTGTATAAAAAATTATATTTCTGCTAACGTTTGTTTTTTACGCGTAATTTTTCAGTTAGTAAGTGAATACCCTGAAGTATCGAAATATAAAACATCTGAAAAATCTTAAATGGAATACTTGCAAAAATCAATCATTAAGACCCGATTTTGATATATAGTGTAAAATTTAATGCGTAATTTCTTTTTATTTTTGATCCAAAATAAAACAGCCATTTTAACTGTTTCTCGGAACGCAGCTAGCATATAAGAGTAAAATATGAAAATTAGTTGTTTAATATGTTCTAGTTTTCCTATAAGACAATCAATATTGGTATATTTTTGCAAAGGCACTTCACAGAGTCCTGTGTTGTTTGTGATTTAATAATTTATTTTTTTCATTCAAGAGAATTTTGTATGCTCTATGCGCGATTCATTTGTCATGTAGTCCTTATGTTTCATCGGTATAGTTGTAATATTATTGCCAACATTCCTCTCTGAAGCATTGAATTGAATCTTCATACTACTTTTAGCATTTTGTGGATTTTCATCACTTGCTGAGCTTACTGCTAGTTTTGAAAGAAGCTCCTTCGGGAACCTTTTTGATGTATTATGTATATAATATATGGATGCAAAATATATATATTTCAGATTATATTTGAGAATTTGGATGGAAATAAATATCTATGTGAATTCCACTACTCATCATAAAATCAAGGATGTTGTGTTTTGTTTTATTTTCTTGTAATTCATGGTTTGAAAAATAAAACTAGAATAACTATGACAATAATGCTGTTCGATTTATGAATTTTAGAAGCCTCTTACATGTTCTTTCGATACTTTATATCAGTGGTGGCCAACTTTTTACATACTATGCGTCCTTTTTTTCCACATACGAGTTCAGATCCGCCATACAACTCGAGTACCATTTCTACTTTCTTACGTTGATGGTAGGGGTTTGAAAAGAGAGATAGGGGTAGGATTTACTTTGCTTAGGGGATTAAAAAAGATAATCAATCTCACAACTAAATTAATTCACTTACGCCAGTTCAAAAGACACACGTTTATAGGAGTACCTACACTGAATAGCAATTGAATTAGGGATACCTGTCTAGTAGCGCGTAGCACTACCTTTTGCTGAGATTACGGCGGCGATTCGTCTTGACATGGAAACGACAAGACACTGGAAGCGATGGTAAGCCATACGTATCCACAACTCCTGCACAATATAACACAATTCGCGAAGATTAGATGGAAGGTGGTCTGTCTCGTACATCTCTCTCAATTGCATACCAGATGTGCTCGATTGGATTGAGGTCAGGTGAACTTGATGGTCAAGAAAGCACGTGTTCCGAGATGGAGAGATCCATTCTTCGGGCCCCGACTATTTGCCCACGATCAAATGCACTTAGATCCACACTCTTACCCATACTGTTTCTGAATATTACTGATACCGTGAGCAGAACTCCTTACCTTTTGAAACAGCTGCTCATGTCCTTTGCAAACCGCTTCCAGGCTTGTGTACATTTGAAAATGCAAGCTATCCCTAATTCAATTGCTCTTCAGTGTATTTACAATAGTGAGGGATGATCTCTGTAGTGGACCTCGCTGATGGTGCTACAACTGCTGAAGAGTCTCGTTTGGTGAATGCAACTCTGGAACACAGTTGTCGGATGTGACGAGATAGAACTAAGGTTGGAACTTGGAGTCGTCTGTTCGTTACTCGCTAAGAGTCCCCTGGCATATCCTTAATAACCTTTTTAGTAAAATTATGTTTATAGACATAATTAACATTTTAAATTATTTAATTATTGTATGTAAAACAGATTATTACAGCACATAAATATTACTTGCCTTTAATGAGACTTATGAGCCTGTTTCGATTTCGCTAGGAGAATTTTTTAAATTTGATTCAGCCATTCACGACCTTGTTTAGCTTTTAATAAATTTCATGGATGAAAATACTTGTTTGCATCGGTATGTCGTTCCGAAACGACAAGCATAATTTTTTACAAATTTTCTTAGTTCTGAGAAATTTTCACAGGGCTTACTTTCTGGCGTTTATTAAAATGCCAGAAAATAATCACGTCAGAAGCATTGTGATCAGAAAAAGCTCATTAAATATCATTTTCAATTATGAATTTGTTTTTAAATCAATCAGTTCCATGTGTATGTTACTAGGCGTTTTCATTACGTTTTGTTTACTAAATGAAAATGGGTTTATAAATGCGAGCATGCAGTTTTCTTCTTTAGACAAATCATGAAAACTACTTTCATATGACACTTGCAATAACTTGATTTTTTCTATATATTTGGTCAAATTGCTATTGTCCGCAGCACATTCACTCTGCTCTTTCAAGTGTGGAAATTGACTCAAATCCTGATTTTGTAACTGAGTATTGAACAGTTTTAATTTTATTTTAAATGAATTAACGCTATTTACTAAGCTAGGAAATAACTTATTTTTACCTTGTAGTTTCGAATTAAAATCACTGAGATGGCTTTTAACATCAACTAAAAATGCCAAATCAAACAGCCAGTTGATATAAAGTAACAGGGTTCTTTCATCAGGTAAGTTCATTTTCCTTTTCTAAAAGATTATAAATAGCATTTTTCAAACTCCAATATCTACTCAGAACCTGTCATCTAGAAAGCCAGCGCACCTCACAACGAAGGACAAGTTCACCATATTCCAAGTCTAACAATTCACAATATTCTCGTTTGTTTATTGCTCTTGCTCTAATTTTATTCGCACATTTCACAA
This sequence comes from Metellina segmentata, assembly GCA_947359465.1. Lineage (NCBI taxonomy): Eukaryota > Metazoa > Arthropoda > Arachnida > Araneae > Tetragnathidae > Metellina > Metellina segmentata. The sequence goes on along the minus strand of OX375879.1, from coordinate 67,187,210 downwards.
CGGGTAACATTACATACTGCATTTTTAAAGTTTTTCCATATAGTGACTCTTGGTGTATAATGCAGTGATATTATGGTTCTCTCTCTCTCTCTCTCTCTCTCTCATGACGATTAAATTTTTTACAAAAAACGTTGTAGTACCATTGATTTTACCTATCATTGACGGCACTCCATCAGTACACACAATGATGAGTTTACTATCATCTAATTTTAGATTTTATAGACACGATTTTACTTTTCAAATATGTCTGGTCCTCTTGTTTTATCATGCAATGACTCCAGACTGGCAAGCTCTTCAAATACATTGAAATTATCATAATTTACTCTTTAAAAAATGCATAACTGGGCTACATCACATGTCCGTTGATTCATCCAAAGCTATAGAAAATAAAGTACAAGAATGGACAAGGTCTTGCAGTTGTTGAGATACATTCTGAGAGAGTTCCCCGATACGTCTCGTGACTGTCTGCCTGGATATAGCAATTCCGTCTGTTTTCCTTTCAAAATCTTTATTACCAAGCTGGTTTGCAGATATTTAGTAATGGTAATGGGAATTTTTAATTAACTTCATACTAGAGCAACACGGGCTATTGACGACGGTCCGGGATCTAATTACTAATTCCAAAAGGGAAATATCCGATGAAAACACCACGTAATTTTGAACCACTGTCAGATGACGAAGCAACACCTGAGCTGGCACCCCCACTCTCCAAACTTCTACACCAACACCACGTGAGGACTTTCGGCCACTACAGATTTAAGGTGTACCAGCCGCCTCTACACCATACGCTTACAAACATCCGTGCACTAACCTGGACTCGAACCAGGAACCTTCCGATGCAAATATTTAGAGACAAGTCTTTACAGTTTCTTTTCTCTCAGAAAAAGGTTTGTTTTTTTCGCCAATGCTGAAGCAATTTTACAGCACGTTTCTGTCATCACCACATCTTCACAACTTTAACAACACAAATTTGTATTCTGAGATATTTTCTTCTTTTTCTTAGTCACGTATACTTTTCGTAACTCACACCCAAGAACGAGCTTTATTTCCCCTTCTATGTCAGTCTGATGCTATCTTTTATAGTGTCTATTAAGATCATGTCTTCTATTATGTGAAAGAGCACTTTCACAAACAAAACCGGTTTTCTTGATGGATTTGCTATAAATAACTCATTTTCCCACTGTTCAATAAATTCGCGCTTATTAGCACATTCTGCACTTTTTTTTGTTTATTTTCTTTTGCATTGTGATGGATAACAGGAATGTATAAAAACAGATTTTGATCCATGGTCAAATGATCGGTAGAAAAGGATCAATGGCTGAATTCGGCTGATTTTGAGTTATGTTTTTCACCAATCATGTCAAGGAAATAAAAGTATTAATAGAAATACGGGCTAATGTCCTGCCAGTACTTTCTGAAAGAATCAAAACACTGTAGAGTATGTTACTCTACGCTGTATTAAAAATAAATCAACATTACATAATGAACTGTCCCCAAACACTTACAAAATAAAGACTGCCCTGTTTTTTTTTTAACAAGGTAACGATGTAAAATTCATACACGATTAGAATGTCTAAAAACATTTCTAAGTATTTTTAAAGTGAACTAAAGAGCACATAAATAGTTTATACAAAAATCTCATGTCTTCTTAAAAAAGATATATAATCTTCCTAAATTATTTCATATTTGGTTATCGAACATAGATGTTACAGCCCCTCTACTAGTCATTATGGGTAACAGCTAACTTCAAAATATACACTCAATCGTTCTGGCAATTTGCCTTATCCTGTAATGAGGTCGTCTTAGACCTGTCGCTTTGTTCTTGACAAGTACTAGACACACCCTTGAGGTGCGTAAATCATGCCTTAAACCCTAGATGTACACTTTTCAGAACTGGAGCGTCTCAACACTTACACTTTTTTCAAATAGTTTCCTTAATGTCAGCCTTTACGTGTTTCAAGTACATAAATTGTAGCGCGCTTTCAATTCCACTTTCTCATCACACAACCCCCCGTTTATGTGACTGCACGTATATATCGCGTCTACGAAAATAGACACCTTTTGAGAGTGACTCAGTTTTCTAGAAGCTCTTGCTTGTTTCGAGAAGAACCCTACATTTCATCAGCCTAAAAAGACGGTCGGTTTGAAAATAAAGCAAAATATTGACCTGGGAAGATTATGAATATTATTTTTGCAGTGGAACATTTAAAATGGTTCCCTTTTCCTTCTAAACACATGACACCTGTTTTTCTTATGTCTTTACAACTCGTATAAATAGCGAATATTAATTTCTGTTTCAGGTTCAACACTGACTAACGAGCCTGTTAAGTCAGTGTGTGGTTTGATGAATTGTTTTGAATGTGTGAACCACATATGAAAACAAAATATTATATGGTTGGTTGGGTTTCATGGCGTAAGGGTCATATTTGTCATCAAAATTTGTTTTTCTTTTGACGAGGATAGACATTTCAGAGCAAAGGAGAAAGCTTCTGCATTTAATATACTTGTTTGTGTTATATATACAGTATTTATCATTTTAGATACTTTCTGCAACAGTTGAAGTATCGTGCTGCCATCTCTTGGAGCATTTATACAACGAAATAGCTGTAAAGTTTTTTTAAACAGACAAATTAAATCGTTTACGATGTTTAAGTTTCTTCAAAACGGACGTATTAAAATTCTCTACAAAAATAAAAGGAATGGAATAATCTGCTTATGTAAAACAGAAATTTTGAATTCTGTTTTAGCCTTTTTATTCTTAGCAAAATTATTTTACTTCCTTGACAATTTCTGGAATATATTTATTGCAATGAACGGATTTTAAAAGTTTGCACATATTACTACACATTTCATATTGTTATTATAAAACATGCATTTCCTCAACAAAAATCATTAAGTCTACCACTCCAGACTCAATATACTCAGTCAAGAACTATACTGCGCTGGTTTATGCGTAAGTTTCACATTGTTATTATCACGCCAAAGGCACGAATGGTGATTTTCACCTAAATACACTTTTTGAGTTTATACCATTCATGTTTTATGCAATGACAAACCCGTGAATCTTGATTCTTGGTGCAAACGCCTATTTTCAAGAGGAAACAATAAGTATTGAGTCATAACTTTCCCGAATCATCAAAATTTTGAACTCCTTTTTGAAGAAACATCAATTTTGCAGATTCTTGCTGTGGGCGTGGTAACGATATATTCTTATTTTCTCGAGCATTGTGCTTTGGAATATTTAAATACTCTTTAGTTATCGTTTTCAAACAACAAATTTAGCAAAAATGTGAAGGCAGATCTTTGTAGTAAGCGAATTCAATTAAATCACCGCACGATGGCGTGTATAGATTCTTTATTAAACGCATAACTTCAAATCAAAATGAAGAATTGCATACGAAAATTTGTAATTGAATTGCAGTTGTATTTGAATTCATTCGTTTGGGGTGATGTCAGTCCCATGCCCTCGCTAAGCGACTGATGATTATATAGCCCTTTGTGGCAGCCCAATTTCCCGAAGCTAAGTATAGATTAAGAACAACACCAATCTTAAATGTTAAAAATATTTATTTTACAAGACCCAGATGAAACTAACTTTTAGTGTTTTATTTTGGTATTCTGTTGGATTGACACGAGACAAGTACACTGGACTGAAAGTTGCCATTTTAATCGTAATGTTTGGGGTATAGTTGAACGTAGTGTCTCAGAGGATAATTTAGACTATTTTAGAATCCCTGAATTTCAAACTCTTTCCTTGAACTCGTTCGAGGCAGATACTCGTGAGTTTCCCACCACAAAGATGATAGGTAGAACAATACTATTGGTAGTGTTTTTATAAGCCATATTCTTTCACTTCAGAACCCTAGTGGGCTGCTTGTCGATTGATAGCTATTAGACCGGAGACGAGCGCAAGATAAAATGTATTTGAAATGAAATAAAACCTCTTTTAAGACTTAAAATAAATCTAGGAAGGTCATAACTGATTTTAAACACATCGTCAAATGTTGCAAAGTCTTATTTACTTTGTGATATATGTATCGTTAAATTAATATTTTAATGAATGAATGTAATTGTTAGCAAATGTGTTATTATAGTAACTAACACTTTTGCATTGTATTTCCTCTAAAACAAAGTAGTAAAATTGTAATACAACTTTTTTTTAACCACTTTTTTCAAATTTATTAGTAAACAAGTGTACATTACACGTTTCGAAAAATTTACATACAAAATATTTGTAACGAACTGATACAAACTTTTATCTATATTAAAAATTATATATTACCAATAATTACTTTAAAGTTTTACACAACTAGACCAAGTTTACAGTAACATGAAAATAGGAATAAATAGAATGCTCTACTTTGAAATCTTCTCGAGAATAAATTTTTTTTAAATAATTGGATACTTTGAGATATACTTTTGTATTACAAGAATTTTTAAAATCTCATGTATATTGTATAGTTACCTTTTCTGTATACATCAATCCAAAAGTAAATTTAAGAGGATAAGATGCAATAATGTTCCACCAGTATGCTACAGATAGAAGGATATTTGTGAATATAGTCACTTATATGCAGTGACATGAAATGTTACCATTATTTTGACTATTTCTTTTTACGATTACACGAGACTATCCTCCTTATACAAGCATATTCCGTTAGTCAATCCATGTGACAGAACATTGAAATCTCTAAATATTGTGTCTCATTTTACAAATTTGTTATTTCTGTTTGAAAAGTTCTATGCATCTCGTTACAAAACAGTGTAAAAAGTATTATACACTACGCTCTATTCTTAACTTCAAAGAATACTAGTATAAAGTTTGGTGAAATATATGTTTCCATTTCAATTAATACAGAAACAAAACTAAACATAATCTTATTAAACTATATATTTAGCTTTCCTGGTAGTTGTCTGGACGAGATATCTTGTTTTTTGCTAAACTGACCAGATCTTGCGATCTTGATAGATGATATATCTCATCATTAAAAGAAAAAAAAATGACATTATGATTTCGTCATCATGAAATAACAAATACAACTTCACCATCTTGATGACGAGATAGATCAACATTAGCAAAATTGTCAAATATTGCTGGACGAAATATCTCAAAGAAACCGCTTGTTATATTAATGTATGAGCTTTACGAGTATATTAGAGACACATTTTGTATTGAAAAACAAGATATCTCCATTATTGCGGAAATCGGACAGTTTTAGGACAGATCATGGCTTACTATACGTATTGTTTTTCCTTATATACCGCCTTCTCATCGTTTTAATAGAAATATCAATTTTGTCCAGTTTCAAATGAAAAAACAAACATACTTTAATAAATAATTGTCAATCATAATTAAACAATCATAAATATTATTCATCAGTTTAAACAAGATAAATCTATAGATTAAGTGAGACAGTGAGGTTGTTTGTAAGTTGCAACACAAAAGTTGTGTCATGGAGTTTGAGAAGTTTAATGACATAATTGAACGGCCGAAATTTGCACATTGAGATTACTGCACTGGAGAAATATTTGCGATACGATCATTAAACTCAGCGTCTACCTAAATTTTTGTTTGGGTTCTCTCAGTGACAAATTAACGGCGAACTCAATATGTATAAGTACTAAAGCTTTTCTCTCATCTTTACTTTTACATGAATATGGAATACTGCATAATCCCCGTCCCGTTTCTATCTAAAGGAAATTTGGACAACCAACCAATACAATATGTTTGTCATTTAAAGAGCCATCTGGACGTAAAAGTTCATATTAGACTCTGAAAAATACAGCGTCATTTATTGTTACCAATATAAAAAGTCCCTGCAACATTCATTGTTCCAATGGCATATACCCATTAGGTGCTCCTTCACAAGTAGCTGTCAGTTCGCATCTTGTAGTAACGATCTAGAGATCAGTGGTCTTTCTTGGGGGGAAAATTCTCAACAACTGAAAGAGACGATTGGGAAATTGGTGGATATATGTGATTGGAATGGATATCTTAAGAATTGATTAAACGTATTATGGTGACTACACTAGTACGAATATAATTAAAAACTCTCCATTTATGATAATTTTTCTTCTAAACGAATGCCATCAACGTGTTCACTACTGTTCTTGTCAGATGGGTCATACTTTGACCATAAGTGCGTGACTGGACTAAGACATTTCGAACCAGCTGGAATGGCATCCTTCCAACCTATGTAACAAATAAACTATAGTTACAGTGTGTAATGTTTTAGCATCATTTAAGCATGAAATTAAAATTAATTTAGAATTGAAAATTGTGTCGCGAAATATTTAAGTGTTCCACATTTTTTTAGCATACATTATTTACATTACAGGTATTTGCTTATATGTGGTTAATCTATAAGAATTAACTTTAATTTCTTATATCCTGTAATTATAAATCTAGAGTACAGAATAACGAATAAATGAAATTTATTTGCATGATTTTTGGTATGAACAATAACTCGCGATATTACGTCCTTAGATATTTCCGTATTTTAGGTTTTATAAACACATAAACTACCTTTTACTTATGGTCGCTAACACTTTTCACAAGACCATATGGCCAACAAATTATCGCACACTTTCGAAAAAAGAGTACTTAGTTTAAAGAGGTTAAAATGACGTTTTTTGATAAAGGATGTTACTCATGAAACAATTTCTTCAGTTAAAAAAAGATTATTGAATTTTTCAAGGAAGTTCTTACCTGTTATCTCAAAGTAGCTAACAATGTAAAAAATAGTGAAACACAACAGCCTAACGTTGATAGCCATATGAATGAAACTTTATATAAAATGAAAGGGTCACTGCAAAAATTAAAAATCAAATAAGGAGGTATAATTAGCTAAGTATACAATGCACGAAAATGTACAGTTATGGAAAAAACCTGATCCACCTCCTTTATTTCTAGCACAATTCATACTATGCTTATGATACTACTGAGTACAAAACAGAAGTGCACGACACTGGTGAGACTACAGGCCTCTAAGCTGAACGAACGGCACAATATACTGGACTAAAAAGTTCAGATGGAAAAGTTGTGTGCGAGATGAGTGTCCAGATTGCTGGCGGTCTATCAAAAACGCGCGATTGGACATTTCAAAGCAGTTCTGCTCTTTTAACCGCAAACCACATGTACCATATCGACGATAAAATACCCACCTGCTATGTTAAAAATCTTTATTAGCATAACAAATATTCACTAGCTACAGTTTAAAAATTTACAGATGAGATACATCACCAATACAACACAAAAGTATAAAGTTAACGTAGCCGCACACATCTTCCAATACACCAGAATCCGCCGTCATCTCAAGAGGTTTGCTCTCTGGCCAGCCTTCATTAGACGTGATATCTGATGTGATGTGCACATCAGATCCTTTTTAGTGCTCCTTTTTAGTGTCCCTTTTAAGTGCTCTGTTCAGGGTGACGGGACATTAAATCTCGTGATGCTATGAGGGTTACCTTTATCCCAAACGAATGCACATAAGAGTTTTAAATGGGCTTAAGCAATGTCATCAATAGATACAAGCAATGCACCTATTAGCTCTCTACGTGAGTCATCTAAGTTTTAAGGGAACCAAGACGTTTTCGACACCAAAAAATTGATTTTTTTTACCATAATAAAATCTGATTTTTCACTAGTAAATGTTTTTTGAAATTTAAAGCATTGTATTTATGAAAAGTATGCATTGTTATTATCTAATAATAACCAAAATTAATTACAATTTATCATTATTTATTTATTTGTAAGCATTTAAAAATATATCATGAAACTGTGTTTTTTTAATTATAACTTTTTTCGGGTACGCTTAAAATTTTTTTTACACGACAAAATGAAATAAAATTTACATAAATGTATGTAAATATGTTTCACAAATCAAGTAAAGTATTTTGTTTGAAAATATATGCATAATATATTACACAAAGAGAAAATAAATGTAACATTTCTAAAAAATTTTAAAAATTGATTTTTTTTCAAGCAAACTTTCACTCAAAAATTAATTTATAACACAAAAACTGAATTTTAACTATTTCATTAACTGTATGTGATGTATATACATAAGCATGCCAATTTTCAGAATTATAAGACAAATAGAATTTTGTGCGAGCGTACCTGAATATTCAAAAAAAGCAATTTGAGAAAAACTCAAAAACCAAAAAACTGCATCTGAAATGAGAACTAACTTTTTTTTAAACTTTCCAGACCCATATTCATCATCTAATAAAGTTTCTATGGCATCAAGCTTTCTCTTTTGTTGTTTTTTAAGAGTTTTAGCTTCCTTGCTGAATTTGTGTAACCACATTTCTGCTTCGCAGATTCGCAATTTATCCATTTTGCGAAGCGAGTCGCACATATTTACACCGGGTGTTATGCCCATTTCTCTCATTACATGAGTCCGACTATACACACCATCGTTGAAGCATAAGACAGCATCCATGACTCCAATTTGAACGGTCTGAATACCAACGAAAGTAGTTTTAGTGATTCTTTCCCATACACAATTGTTGAAACTTTCATTAGGATTCTGTGTCCGCCCATGTAAACATTTTTTTTAAAGTTCTTTGGCAGTCAAATCTCGAAAGATTTTCTTTGTTGCCAAGAGTACGGATTCTGGCAAAGTGTTTATGGGAATAACTTTCACCAATTGCAGCACTTTTGTTAAAGCCACACCAACTTTCTTCGCCCACAGGGCATAATGCATGTTGAGGATTTTCATCCGTAGAAAGTTTATGGAAATAAATTGCCCAAATTGCTTTAGACATGTCTTGAACCAATTTTTAAGTATTTCTACGGATAGCCAACCCATAATACTTTTGAATTAGAAGTATTTCGGAATCTGTTAATCGGCCACGACCAGAAATTTTTTTCCCGTCTGGAAGTTTTTTATTTTTTATGTCATTTTTCAGTGCTCGCAACCTTGTTCCCATTCTCTTCTGGACATGACCGATACATTCCAATTTTTCTACGGGTAGGTCACTGTACACATTAGATTCTTTAATTTTCAAAAATCCTTTGGAGTCACCGTCCCCGAGGTACTTTGCATATCGTACATTTCTAGTGGATTCCGAACGTTGGAAAATGCGTAACGCACCTTCCGTTTCCATGCCACCACTAGAGCCATTGTAGTTTTTTTGGCAATTATTACAGTCACTTTTTTTGTTTTTACATACAAAACAAAACTTTGTCAAACATTCAAAGTCCACAACTTTGCCATTGTCCAATGAAATAGCGGTAATAACACCGTTCAATGACGTATGTCCTCTTTTCTGCCATGAACCATCTAATGATATGGCAATGTCCCGATTACCCTCATTGGTGCACACTGCATTTTCAATACTGTTCTGCATTGACTTTGTGAAATAGAGTTCAGTGCAGTAGATAATCCTGTACTAAACCTCTCAAATTTAACAGGAGGTGGAGGCAAGTTCATCACAGAACAGAAAGTTTGCGCTGCACTTTTGCCCTTGCCAATGCACCGCATTGCATATACCAATCTTATATTTACATCATAGCCAGAACTTGAAACTGGAGAAGTACAGGAAACAGTCCCCTTTAGGCACGATTTACAAAAAATGTTAATAAATGAAGCAAGTCCTTTACGGCCCTTTTTCTCTTCAATAACATCCAAACACTCAGATGATTTACAGTTTTTACAAACTGCAACATTATTTACTAATGCAGTTAGCATTTGTACACTTACAATGATGTTCGAATCACTTATTTCATTGTTAGAGGTATCTCCTTCTATTTCAAAAGAATTTATGACACAAATCTTTTTCTTTGAAGCACTAGTAGGCACATTGTTGCTTTCTAATACAGTTGCATCTTTCTGGAACGTGTGTTGATTTGCATGGGATTTCTTTTTACCAAAACGTTTCAGTCGAGGCATAATGTAGTTTTTTGAAACTTTAGGAGACAAATGAACACACTTATGTTCTAAATAATGAAAAAATCAAATCAAATAATAAATTTATCCCAAATGAAGTCTCATCACATCAAAAATTGAATGAAAATAAGAGAACGTGAAATCGAGGTGAAAAACAAACGATATTTGCAAAACAATTTATTCACACAGTTTGTAAACTGCACTAGATATTGTTTGATGCCAGATACGTGAAGAAAATTACGATAGTAGTGTATAATTAAATTACTAAACAATAATAATCAATCTGAGAGGTATTGCGCAATCCAAAACATGCATCCAGGGGGCGTGGCAATGTTTGTTTACGTTTTTATTTTTGTTAATTAAGCATATTTTAAATTTCTGAAATATAAGTGTTATACATTTTTGGATTCCGGGAAGTGCGCTCTCTGCAAAGCAATCAAAATTGAAAAATCGATTTTTTGAAGGCTAAAAAGGTCTTGGTTCCCTTAAAGTAATATTTAACTATATAAAACGATATACTCATTTGAGTTTATACGCGTCAATCTCTACCTGACATACAAAATTTTTTAAAAATTGTGATTGTATGTATTCTGAAAAACTGTACAGTGAGAAATTAAGTAAGGTAGGCATGTGGAACCTTCCAACTGTCATTAAATTGATAAGAAACCAAATTTTCTTACCTTTTCAGAGCATTTCCTCTTTAAAACGGCCACCCAAAACATGGTCAACACTGAACTCTCCATAATACTCACTAACGTACTGCTGCGAGTCTGTCACTTTTGGAAAGGCCGAAAGTCAGAATGACTCCATAAACTAGAGCTACCAGAGTAAACACCTCTGTTCAGTTTTGATAAATAGCAGCAGGATTCATGACGCATACTTCTAAATAAGAATGGTTTAAAAGTCGTATCAATCGGAATCTAATCCGAATAGTTTCTGCTATACCCTCTGTCAGTTTAGTTATCAATGAGCCTTTTAGGTTGTTAAGTTTCTTCTATAAAATAAATTTGTTTAAGAATTATTAACAGGACGAAGACGATAAAATATCGTCTTCGTAATTATCGATAGAGGAAAGGGGTAAATAACCTGTGACTTTCCAAATAAGTTGTTCCGACAAAACTTAATAGGCACCAAGTGCTGGTCCCGACATCTTTTTGACCCAAATAAAACTACAAATTAAAAGCTATTGTTCTGGAAAAATTATTGAAAAATATCAATCAATAGTCCAATTTGTACGAAATATGAATAATTTACTCCCAACCATTGATGTTTTCTTTGATTGTTTCAGTAGTTTTAATGATTTTATAACTTGATCTTTCGAAAATTGAGATTTTAACTGTTTTCTCTGGGTTTATGCTTGGATCGTAGTTGTTATTTTCTCACCATTTTTGTTCCATGTAATTAATAGTTTCATATTTAGATGACGTAGTTAATATTTGTCCTACAATAATTGTATCATTTTTCATATGTCTGTTTCATATTGAAGAGTTAATAGCATTGATAAACAGTGATTTCCGACCAAACACGAGATTTACATGTTAGGGTTGTTGCTCTATCGTCAGTTTTGGCAATACGAGGGCTTGGACCATTTTTAGTTTTACACCAAAAAAGTTTTACACATTTTCTGTCAAGAACATAATTTTTGCAGATCCGAAAGTAAAATCATGTATACCTGTGTATAATTACTATGTGTTGAGCCAATTTCCAGAGCGCTAACGAAATAAAACGGGTAAAAAACAATCAGAGTAGATCTCATTCTTTAGATCGTCTGACTGCGATGTTAGGACAGGAACGTTATGACCTAAAGGACTGAAATATGGCCACTAATTTTTATAGTTAAGACATTCTATAACCCGAGGGATAAATATTAAATTTTCCGTGTGGAGTGGAAATGGATTTGTTTACAGTATTAGACTTCTGTCAACACACATTCGCAACGGATTTAATTTGGATTCCCTCCCCGAGCAAAATTTGTTTCTATTTTGGAAATCATTTCAGAGCATAAAATAATATTTTCTGCAATTTTTATACTTGATTGTGCTATATGCTGCTCTCGCCACTGCGTGGCCAAGCACGGCGTTTCCAGTGACAGTTCTCTTCGTAGGGTCATGTGTGACCACTGCTCGCTAATCCCCTGTGATTGCTACGAATTCCCATTTGGTTTGCTTCGCAAACCAAATGGGAATAAGGCGGGACGTCACAATCTCTTACGAAAATATAAATATTTAATGGACAAATTATTTATTAAAAGAAAATCGAATGTATTAAATGTTTATCTGGTGTCGAATTTTCCGCAGATTTTACAAATCCGTTGAAATTTTCAATCTATTTTTGACTATACGAGGATCAATAATTAGGATATAATCTTTAATGGCTTTCAATCTATTTCAATCATTAATGGCTTTCAATCTATCGTTTACAAAAAAGAACTAAACAATGCCAGTCAAAATGTTTATTATATTTTTGCTTTCACTCACTGAAATATTAAAAGAGCAGGAAATGTAATCTGTTTATTTTTGGAACGCGAATGTTGGCTTGACGTCAAATTCTCTTGCGAAAATATAAAAGATATTCAATTTAAAAATTTCATTTATTGAAAGAAAATTCTATTTTTAGATATCGATCTAATGTGAATTTTTTTCGCAGATTTCATATCCGTTTAAATTTTTACTCTATCTTTAACGGTCTAGGAGATAGAAAAAAGTTAAAACTTTGTTCTTTATCATCTGCAGGAAAATTATTCCTCCACTCAAAATGAAACCAGAAACAAAAAAAATAAATTTAGAATACCTGATCTACTATGCTGTTGCATTCAAATATAATTAAATTTAATTAAATTCATTTTGAAATGATCTTGAGTGAATTTTTAAATTGCTGTCACCCAAAAGTTGTAAAAAATTAGGACCACCTGTGAGCCAAATCCCATCACTATAAGTGCCAAGGATTTGACAGAACTTAGTGCGCAGAAGAAAAAAAAACCACTTCTTTTTATAATATTAATATAGAGATTGCTTCATTAGATGCGTTCTGTAACAGTTGAAGTATCGTACTGTCATCTCTTGGGGTTATTCTACAAGTAGAAAGCAGTAAATGTTTTTAAACAAACTAAAAGTGGAGAAAAATATGACTAGATTTTGTATATTGTGATTTCATTTATTAAGTTTCGTCGTAAAATCTGCTTATGTAAAGGACAAAATTTTTAATTCGGTTTTAGCCTTATTGTTCTTAGTTTGCAAAATTCTCTTTTTCTACCATGAGACTTCCTCAAATATATTTATTATAACTAATTTGAAAATTTTGTACATATTAATACAAATTTCATATTAATATTAAAAAAACATGCATTTCCTCAGAAAAAGTCACAAAGCTTGACACTCCAGCTTTAATATACTCATTCAAAAACTATAAGGCACTGGTTTGCACGAAAGTTTCACTTCGTTACTATCACACCAAAGCCACGAATCTGCATTTTTGGCGATTTTCATCTAACTGAATTTTTTGAGTGGCCATTCATGTTTTATACGATGAGAAGCCATGAATCTTTATTCTGAGTGGAAACGCCTATTTCCAAGTGGAAACGGTAACCTCTGAGTCGTCGTGTCAGGCGGGGTAATTTTAACCCTGAGGATGTAATATGGTAATCCGTATTTCTTTGAACCACAGCTGAGAGCAATCTGTTTAGTTGAAAAAATTGTGGATGAAAAGTTTGGGTTTTAAAGTTGCCGTGTGTTGCATTTTCTGCTGCCTTCCATAATATATTGAAAAATATGTTGTTCCATTCTTTACTACGATCAGTTATGCTTCTATCGAACAGAAAATCATTGACTTCTCCGTCTGGGAACTTTAATGCACCTACAGTTGAATGTTTACAATTATCTCATATTTTTCAAGGGACGGGGTAATTATAAACATAACTTTGCCGATAGTTTCGTTCACTGGATAGAATACCAGTGTGTTTTTCAGTGTAATTTTGTATTTAATCGTATTTAGTACGTTTGAATTGCGTTTTATTGCTTTTTTCGTGCTCTTGGGGAGCAGGAAGACTGATTTACTAAAACGTCACACATATGGTGAAGTTCGTGCAACTGACCAAGTACTGTCACTTCTGAATGAGGCAGAAGAGAGAAAAAACAAATCAATGTAGAGTGAAAAGAAAGTGAAAGAGCCAGGAGTAAGCAAGAAACCAAGAAAGTAGCAAATGGAAAGAAAAGCAGAACACGAGGACAGCTAGGATGAGGAACTATTGAAAGAATTGACTAACATTGACGGTGAAGAGTTTGAAGTTCTCAAAACATTCAAGCAAAATATAGAAGACTAGTATGTTAGGGAAGTTAAATATTTTGGACGTCTTAGAAACGCGTTACGCGTTTGAAATTTCGCTTTTTCAACTTTGTCACTTCATGAATCCTAAACTAATAGCCGTATCGGAAAAAAATCTTCTTCATCGTGTTCTCTGGACAATTTTGAACAAACCATGTTAATTTCGTAATTTTCTGATTCATACATTCTCGGAAAACTGTCTAATAATCAAGGCGGGGGAAAAAAAAAACGAGTTTTTAATCCTGCGGCTGCGAATGTGGTGGCAACGCCTTTTTAATAGAACGATAAAAAAAGTGCGATTTTTGTAAAATAAATTGTTCATTAATGAATATTTAGAAATATAATTAACTAGGGGGCCTGCCCCCTGCTCGCTAACGCTCGCCAACCCTCGGAGGATTACTCCGCAATCCTCATTGGTTCGCTGCGCGAACATATGCTCGCTTCGCTCGCATCAATGAAGACATGTGTCCTAGCAGAAGGAACTGTTTACAAAATATGATATTCCAAAAAAAATATTTTTCAAATCTAAATTTTTTTATGTTTATCAGAAAAGATATTTACAGTACCTCTGGAATCCGAATTCAAATGAAAACTTTGAGCAAATTTTGACTCGAAATGTGAATGTTGATATGGAAATTGAATATACAACATGTTGTTTGTATATACATTTACTCCTGCACTCGAGCCACCCACGCATTTTCAATGAGTTTGTCTTCAAAAGCTGTAGTGCAAGCGTCTTGTTGAACTATTATTGTTGGCCCTGAAAAGGACCTTTTTTTAAATGGCCCTGAAAAGATCCTCCGCTTTCTTTGATTTCTATTATTAACTGGAACAACTCGACTAAAATTCATTTTCTTTGAATAAAATTTCATACGATGACGCTATAAATTCAATTGAAGCGCGAGGCTTCGTGATAAACAAACAATCGTACAATGTTGCCAAAAACGCGATAACAAATAACGTCTTTTTTGCGTGCCACGTAAGAGAATTATATATATAGATTAATTACAAAAATAATAGGTATTAACCATATTAATGTAATCAATTATTAATTGATACATATATATTAATTATATTAATGTAATTAATTTAATCTTCCCATTTTTACTGGGATGCATTCCAAACTTTTCGGGAGGACCAACCCCCCATTCAAAAGCCCTAGTTACGCCTATAAAGCAAATCAAGAAAAAAAAATCGACCTTTTAATTTCTATTTTAAATATATTGCAAGTTTTAAAATTCTCCATAAAGTCATCTAGTAAATAATGTATAAATAAAAAAAATTGTGATTTTTAAAAATCAAGCGTCAAGTAATTAATATAATTACTTAATAAATATTAACCATATTCATATAGATAATTATTAATAGATTTCTATTATATTAATATAAAATCAATTTAATCTTCCCCTTTTAATGGGGTACAGTCCAAACGTTTCGGGAACCCCCCCCCCCATTCAACAGCCCTAGTTACGCCTATAAAGCAAATCAAGAAAAAAAATCGACCTTTTAATTTCTAATTTAAATATATTGCAAGTTTTAAAATTCTCCATAAAGTCATCTAGTAAATAATGTATAAATAAAAAAAAATTGTGATTTTTAAAAATCAAGCGTCAAGTAATTAATATAATTACTTAATAAATATTAACCATATTCATATAGATAATTATTAATAGATTTCTATTATATTAATATAATCAATTTAATCTTCCCCTTTTAATGGGGTACAGTCCAAACGTTTCGGGAAGACCCCCCCCCCCATTCAACAGCCCTAGTTACGCCTATAAAGCAAATCAAGAAAAAAAATCGACCCTTTAATTTCTAATTTAAATGTATTGTAAGTTTTAAAATTCTCCACAAAGTCATCTGGTATATAATATATAAATAAAAAAAATTGTGATTTTAAAAAATCAAGTGTTAAGTAATTAATATAATTACTTAATAAATATTAACCATATTCATATGGATAATTATTAATAGATTTCTATTATATTAATATAATTAATTTAATCTTCCCCTTTTAATGGGGTACAGTCCAAACTTTTCGGGAGGACCTCCCTTTTCAACAACCCTAGTTACGCCTATGTCTGTCTAGACTATTTAACTGCGCCTACTGGCGCCCCTTTATCATGGCTTAGATACGGCACTGGCCGGCGCTCCTTATCTTGGTGCACGATGCGACCTGAACTGTCGCATGGGCTTTTGACCGGCCCTGACTGTGCGTAATAATCGCATCACTCAATCATCATGCGTAACAATCGCAGTCATGGCCCCTTGATTCAATATTTGAAGAGATTCAAGGCATAGTAAAGAGTCACATTTACGCTTGTTGTGGTGAGGTAGGCGAAGAAGATCACAACCACTCCAAATATCATCACACTTAAACAAACCAACAGATTACACCATAATTAATTGGCTTAATAAATATTAAAAATAAACATTTAAGATATGCAATCAAGGTATGGTTGGAGAGTTTAGACCGGCAAAACATATACTTGATAGAGATTTATTTACTCGAACAATTTTATCTGCCTTCGAAAGGCTCTAAGACTGAGTCGAGTTGAGAGGCGTGGGTAGGAAGTAGGGACGCGACATCGATAGCAAAACATCGATGTTCAAAATTAAAACATCGATGTTGATAATACATCGCCCCAAAAACATCGATGTTTTTAAACATCGTATACACTTGTTATACAGTGTTTTTAAGCCATATTCTTTCACTTCAGACATTTATTCTGCTGCTTGTAGGATAATGTATTTGAAATGAATTAAAACCTCCTTTAAGATTTAAAATAAATCTAGGAAGGTCACAACTGATTTTAAAGTCACTTCAAACGTTTCAAAGTATTATTTTTCTGTGATATATGTATAGTTAAATTAGCATTTTAATGAATGATGGTAATTGTTAGCAAATTTGTTATTATAGAAACTAGAACTTTTGCATTGTATTTCCTCTAAAACAAAGCAGTAAAATTGTACTACAACTTTAACCACTTTTTTTCAAATTTATTAATAAACAATTCTGCATTACACATTTCAAAAAATTTAAATACAATAGCTTTACAACGAATTGATATAAACTTATTATCTCTGTGTAATAAAAAATATACATTACAAATAATTACTTTAAAGTTTTACACAACTAGATCAAGGTATAACATGAAAACTTTAATAAATAGAATTCCCAACTTTGAAATATTCTAAAGAATAATTTTTTTTAATAGTCGGATAGTTTGATATACTTCTTAATTTTAAGAATTTTTTTAAATTCAAGTACATTGTAAAATTACCTTTTCTGTGTACATCATTCGAATAGTAAAATTAAGAGGATAAGAAGCAATAATGTTCCACCAGTATGCTACAAGGTAGGATATTTATAGTAGAATATTTGTGAATACAGTCACCTTTATGCAGTGACATCAAAAGTTGTCATTATTTTGACTTTTTATTTTTACGATTACATGAGACTATCCACCTTATACAAGCATATTCTGTTAGCCAATCCATGCGACATAACATTCAAATCTCCAAATATTGTGTCTCATTTTACAAATTTGTTACATCTGTTTGAAATGTTCTATGCATGTCGTTACAAAACAGAGTAAAAAAACATTACACTACGCTCTATTCTTAACTTCAAAGAATACTAGCATAAAGGCTGGTGAAATATTCGTTCCCATTTCAATTAATACAGAAACTAAACTAAACATAATCTTATTAAACTATATGTTTAACTCTCCTGGTAGTTGTGGACACGAGATATCTTGTTTTTTGAAAAACTGACCAGATCTTCCGATCTTGATGGACGATATATATCATCATTTAAAAACATGACATGATTTCGTCATCATGAACCATCAAATACCTCTTCATGATCTTGATGACTAGATAGATCACCATTAACAAAATTGTCAGATCTTAATGGTCTAGATATCTCATCGAAACCGCTTGTTAAATTAATGTATGAGCTTTACGAGTATGTTAGACACATGCATTAAAAAACAAGATATCACCATCATTGCGGAAATCCGACAGTTTTTGAGCAATTCATAGCTTACTATACGTATCGTTTATCCATATATATACCGCCTTCTCATCGTTTTAATAGAAATATCATATTTGTTCAGTTTTAAAGGAAAAAAACATACTTTAAAATTGGTCAATAATAAATATTATTCATCAGTTTAAACAAGATAAATGTCTAGATTAAGTGAGACAGTGAAGCTGTATGTAAGTTGCAGCACAAAAATTTATGTCATGGAGTTTGACAAGTTTAATTATAACCGAAATTTGCACATTGAGATTACTGCACTGGAGAAATATTCACGATACGATCATTAAACTCTGCGACTACCTAAATTTTTGTTTGGGTTCTCTCAGTGATAAATAGCGGCGAACTCAATATGTATAAGTACTAAAACTTTTCTCTCATCTTTACTTTTACATGAATATGGAATACTGCATAATCCCCGTCCCGTTTCTATCTAAAGGAAATTTGGACAACCAACCAATACAATATGTTTGTCTTTTAAAGAGCCATTTGGACGTAAAAATTCATATTAGACTCTGAAAAATACAGCGTCATTTATTGTTACCAATATAAAAAGTAAATGCAACATTCATTGTTCCAATGGCATATACCCATTGGGTGCTCCTTCACAAGTAGCTGTCAGTTCGCATCTTGTAGTAACGACCGAAAGATCAGTATTGCTTGGGGGAAAAACGAGAACATTTTAAACAAACGAAAGGAACGATTGAGAAATTGGTGGACATAAGAGATTGGAATAGATATCTTACGAAATGATTAAACGTGTTATGGCGATTACATGTTATTGCGATTATGGCGATATAATTAATAACTCTCCATTTATGCTAATTTTTCTTCTAAACGAATGCCATCAACGTGTTCACTACTGTTCTTGTCAGATGGGTCATACTTTGACCATAAGTGCGTGACAGGACTAAGACATTTCGAATCAGCTGGAATGGCATCCTTCCAACCTATGTAACAAATAAACTATAGTTAGAGCGTGTACTGTTTTAGCATCATTTAAGCATGAAATAAATATTAATTTTGAATTGAAAATTGTGTCGCGAAATATTTAAGTTTTCCAAATTTTTTTTAACATACATTATTTATATTACAGGGGCTTATACCACCTGCTTATATCTGGTTAATCTATAAGAGCTTACTTTAATTTCTTATATCATGCAATTATAAATCTATAGTACAGAATAACGAATAAATGAAATTCATTTGCATGTTTATTTGGTATAAACAATTACACGCGATATTACGTCCTTAGATATTTCCATATTTTAGGTCTTATAAACACATAAACTACTTTTTACTTATGGTCGCTAACACTTTTCATAAGACCATATGACCAAAAAATTATCGCACACTTTTGAAAAAAAAGTACTTAGTTTATAGAGTTTAAAATGACGTTTCATGAAAAATGATGTTACTCATCAAACAATTTCATCAGTTGAAAAAAAAAATTATTGAAGTTTTTAAGGAAGTTCTTAACTTGTTCACATCAAACAATTTCTTGAGTTAAAAACAGATTATTGAAGTTTTTCAAGGAAGTTCTTACCTGTTATCAGAGTAGCTAACAATGTAAAAAATAGTGAAACACAACAGCCTAACGTTGATAGCCATACGAATGAAACTTTATATAAAATGAAAGGGTCACTGTAAAAGATAAAAACCAAATAAGGATTTATAATTAGCTAAGTATACAATGCACGAATGTACAGTTGTGGAAAAAAAACGATCCACCTCCTTTATTTCTAGCGCAACTCCTACTGAAGCAAATTCAAAGGTATCATTCAATAGGGAATAACATCCTCTTCAAATTCAAATCCAAAAAAATTGCATAAGGGGACATATATCTTCATATGAAAGTTTTTACAAATAACCAAATTTCTAATGGGAAATACCATGTGTTGATGGTAAAATCAGATTCAGTACTAAGTGTCAACGCAATAGAAATGTTATTCAGGAAGATATCCTTGATAGTCTAAGAAACTGATTCAACCCATTAGAAGTTCTGTTCTCAACTTCGAAATTAAAAGGCCTAATGACATGAAATTTTGGAATCTGAAGTAAAATTTTGATATAGATACGAAATTGTATGTCGAAATAGGGAATCATCCATCGGAAATTATGAAGTTGGTGCTCAATTTAATATGAAGACTTATGGAAATTTTATGTACTTGAATTTATAAACAACTCTAGTTTCTGTTGAACGCCATCTTTGAATTTTCTATACTGTTACAACTGTTCGAATGAAGAGAGGTGGTTCGTTTTTCTCTCCTCTTTATACTATAAGAATTTTGATTTAATACATGCATTAACCCTTTAGGTAGCAGTCTTGACGATGTATCTCGTAACAAGCAAAACTGACCAAATCTTGATGATCTTGTCATAAAAAAAAGGCAATATCTTTATGACGAGATAACTCGTCATTATCAAAATTGATCAGAGTCTGAATTCCGAGATATCTCGTTGAAATCATTTGGGAGTGTTAAGATGTCATACCAGAGTTTGGATTTTGAAATCAAACTCCAAATTCGTGAAGCGACAAACGCCTTTGAAAATCAGATCGGTGAATGACGCCTTATGCCTCAGAAACGAAGTTATCGACACCTAAACAGCGTCCTCTACCACCTAAAGGAAAGCGGCATTTCTGGACAAACATTTTTTTTTTTACAAAAAATGATTATTTTGGTCCTTTTTACCACTTTTACAACCTGGTCATGTACTTTTGAAACACGATGCATAAAGAACGGATTTTCCAAACTAGCTATCACTTCCATTTAAAGTTTTAAGAGAAATAAAACGGTGTGTGTTTTGTCTCCAAATAATTATACATTACCCTACAATTATGGAAGCCAGCGTATTTACATAAAACTTGCATACCTGTTTGGGAATGATTTTAATGGCACGGCATGGAACCTTTTCATATTGTTCCTGGTAAATTGAACGCCGACGACTACATGAACATTTTGGACAATCAGGTTCTTGCGCTCTGGCAGTTTTATGGAACGGACGGATGTTACTACCAGGACTACAACGCCTTACGCCATGTTGCAGCCTCTGTCAAGCAGTGGTAGCAAGATATGGATGTAAAACGTCTTCCCTGGCCTGCTCAGAGTTTCTACCTAAACCCCATAGAACATTTGTGGGACGGGTTTAAGAGACGCTTACGGACCAGGGAACCACTTCCGAAATCTACAGCTGGGCTGGAGACATTCTTGTAGCTGGAATGGACACAAATACCCATAGCTGTGTATCAAAACCTTGTTGAAAGTATGCCCAGAAGGGTTGCTAGTGTAATTGCAGCACGTGAGGACCATTTCCCTATTAAAGCATATATTTTTTCCTTTATACCACTACATCTTGCTGTCCGGTCTATTATAGTAGGATAGTGTAGTTTGTGACTGTGAAATCAAAGTATTCCAATAATGTTTTATCTTGAGCATCATTAAGCAAGTTAACTTATGATGCTAAACGTGCACACGAAAGGGAATTTCACACCACTCACATTTTTCCTTTACTTAATATCATCCTGAAAATGGATGTATTATAGCAGGATGATCAGCTCGATTTGCTTACTTTTCACTTATCAGGTCCTATTATGATTATTCAACAGTGCATAAGTTCTGAATAGTCCCCTCTAACAAATTAGTCCGTTTCCAGACATTTTCTCTATTCAGAATAAGCAAAAGTGCAATAAGCTTCTCTTTTAACGACCAATTCACTTAACGACCTTCTGTTGGAACGGAACTCTGTCGTGACGTGAAGAGTGACTGTAACTCTGTTTCACGAATTTGTTAACTAACATTATATAAATTTCAAGTTTATTTTTCACTTAAAAAAACACGCTTGCTTCACAAAACTTATAAATCACAAGACCAAATTCCATTTAATATCCGTCTTACCTAGAAGTTTGGAGTTTAGGTACAATTGTAGAAAGACATGTGCTGTTTGGACATAAGAACGTTGAATTCTGAAGAATATTCAGTGAATTCGCTTGATATGGACATCCACTGTTGGTCAGAGGAAGGGTGGTATGACGATACCCGCTGAATAACGATCCAAACCCCAACCAGAAGGAAAAAACAACTCCGAAGAAGAGTCCAACGAGTGCGCACTGAAATTCAAAAATTAGTATTATTATTAAAATTTTCAAGTTTTTTCGTTGATATATATTTACACTTTCAAATATTGTGTTATAATTCAACTCATTAAAACTGTCCCAATGCAAGTATATTTCATTCAACTGATTTACTGGGGCAAAAAATGACAGTAGGGCAAAAAACAAAGTTTGATTGACCTATCAAGGTCAAAGGAAGCCCTTCATGAAGTAAAATTGTCAAGATGTCAATCAAATTAATCACTTTAATTCCATCATTACACTCTTAACTGAAAAATTGTTAACTTTAGTTTTAATATTTCTGAACACAAAGTTATTTTTTTAGAATCATTAAGTTTTACCGCGCAGCCTCTTTATTTCAGGAATAGGAATTGCTTTAAAAACTGATTACTAAATACGTAAAAAAAACTTCTGGAATTAAGCGAGATTAACCGTTATCGAAACAACACTACCATTTATTATCAATAAAAGATTATTAATCACCAATATATTTAACCCTCCTGGTGGTTTATCTTCGCTCGAACAGTAGCCATACTGTGAAGCAGAAACCTGTTCCAAACTGTTACCAGTTCTAGGCAAGCAACAATTTGTTACTAACGGATCTTCACTCCTCTTCGATACATAGAGCATTTTTGTTTTGGTGTTTGAAAGAACCAACAACCTAATTAAACCACTTTATGGGTAATAGCCCTTATAGTCCGGGTAACGACACTTTTGGGTCAGTCATTTTACACCGACTGTTTTGTGTCACAATAGTTAGCTAATTTATAGGTAATGTCAAAAATCAAATTCAGCTGGCACTACCGCGGTGAGTGCAGGCGAGGGGGGGGGGGCGTTAGAAACATGTAGAAAAAGTTGATTTTTCAATATATTTTACACCGGCTGAGAATTCAACACGAGATAGATTTAGATATTAGTCAAGAAAATAATATTCAGCTGGCTCGTTAGTGGTGGAATGACCTTCAGCTGGACGAGTGGAGATACAGCGCACCCACTTCATATCAGGTTAATACAAACTCCTCGCTTGCTTACATGCCCCCTCTCCGAAATGTTGGGACAGCTGTCCCTCTAATTTGATCATCTGCTCTTAGCGTCTCAGTACGCTGTTGCGAAGCGAAATGATCGGACCGTCTCGCATCGAAAAGGTCACCAGTCAAACCGTTCTGTGGGGGAAAAAAAGCCTTTAATTTTTTTTACAGAAGAAAGTTTGCAAAAATGATTGGAAACACTGAAAATCATCACGGATAACAATTTAGCTATAAAGATGTGATACTACCAACACGGGTGAACGATTTTCAACGATATCACTCCAAGTGTAAACAATGATTTACAGAGTTATCGCCTAAATATTGAACATCCTCTGCTGCTCCTTCTGCGTAAGTAAATTCATTACACATTAAATTGAGAAAATTAAATAAATTTTTTTTGTTAGTTAAAATTGATTTACTTTTGCGCGCGGGATGAGTTGCTTTCCTAGAATATGCACGTTACTTTCCCATCAACCCACGCCGAAAGCTTAAGCCGCGTTTACACCTGAATTGCAAACACGCCCCCTCCCTCCAAACATCGAAGACATTACGAGAAACGGCTCTAATTTTATCGACAAATCGACAAGATTTCGTGTAATAAACTTTTAGAAGTTAATTAATGCAAAAATGAAATGATTTGTTATAAAATATTTTGAGATACATCCATTTCGCTCATCGTCAAAATTTTGATATTTTTTAATTTTAATAAAAAAATTTTACGGTTTGAAAATATAAAATAGTTATTATAGTTGTAAAATACAATGCACACCTACAGAAAAAATTTCAGAACAAAAACTTTAAAATTGAAGATTTTAGAATTTTGTGAGTCTTGTATCCAATTAACTAAATAATAATAAAAAAAAAAACTAAAAACATTCTTCATTTTATCAGATGGACCTGATGCAGGCATATCAAAGGAAATTGATATTGATGAATATTCTGAAGAAAGTACACTAGAAGACGATGATTCCGATGATTTTGATATTTTCGATTATGAGAATATTAAAGTTTTCTTCCAAATTATTAGTGTTATTAATATTCATATGTCATACTAAACCACATATATTCCGCTTTTTAGATAAAACGAAATGAAACAAAAAATCGTTACATTTTGAATGATTTCTCGATGTTTGTTAATGTTTTCCCAATTAAATCATTCTTACACCACACAAAACTCGAGTATGTTATAGTATGAAAGGTAAGGTTAAAAAAAAATCCCGTTCCGCTGGCTCGGTAGTGGTGGAATAAAATCTTCAGGCTCAAATATAATTTAGCGCGCAACCACTTCATAGCCTCAGCTGAAGGTCTTTCCACCACTACCGAGCCAGCTGAACATTATTTTCTTTATTAATACCTAAATGACTATATCGTGTCAAATTTTCAGTCGGTGTAAAATATTTTGAAAAAACAAATTTTTTAACACGCTCCGAACGTTTCCCGCATACACCCATCGAACTGGACCAGCTGAATTACTCGTACGTTTCCTAAATCATCTATCCAAGACCAATTACTGGTAAGAAAATCAGCCAGTGTAAAAAAATCACACTCCAAACGTCGCTGCCTCCCGGACTATTACTATTTCACCGGTGTTAGAATGCTATTTCTTTCCAAACCACAATTTAATATGAAACCATCACTCGCTTTATTTATAGTGTGGACTCGTGACGTTTGAAAGATAAAACGATTCAACCCCTGCATGGGATTTCCTCGAGAAGGGGTTCGACAGCCACGCGTTTGGAAATAACTCCGATAAAAAAAAAACGAAATACGTAGAGAAAGTTTCTTTACGACTAATCGCGCAGTGATTGTTTTTTTTGTAGTTACGTCTGTAAATAGTAGTCCAACTGTATTGAAATCCTGTAAGTGCAATAAATAACTTGAAACGGAAAACTACTTAGTCCAACTCCATTTGTATTACTGTGGTGCACCACAAAATAATTGCTTAATCAAATATAATCAAATATAAACTAGAAAGCTTTGGTATAATAATCGACAGTGTCAGATCCTGACACATAGCTTTCTTTGGGTAAAAAATTGTTAAAATATTTCACTTTCCCTTACTTTCTCCAATTCATGATTGCAATATTTATGATGAATATTTAAGTTTCTTGAGTGTACGAGAAGTGTAAGTGTTGCTTTTACTCCATAACACACTAAAGGTTAAATAATCACATCATTCTGCACGATTATTTCAAACTTTAAAAAGATTCTATTGGTCATTTGCTTAGAATGAAATACTTTTCGAATTGTTGTATTGGTCCTTTCCTAGGTATAGAATTTTTTGGCAACGATTCTCTCTCTCTCTGTTGACCCATTCTGTAGAATTGAAGTCCTTGGAAAAATACTGTTCCTAATTTCCTTATGTACAATCTATTGGAACGATTCTATTTCTCATTTGCAAAACCT